>OX375870.1:78397112-78560267 GCA_947359475.1 Heligmosomoides polygyrus bakeri
AACCGTCATACATCGATCACAAAGATACGATGTGACTCAAGCTAAAAAAAAGCCGGTGACCCCGAGAGAACGCAGTTTGCTGAGTAATTTACTATGACCAACTTTATCGAACGCTTTAGAAAATCATTATAAACAATCTGAACAGTCTTTCCCACATTGAGAGCTAAGCTCCAATCATGGAGCGCTACGGCTAAGTTTGAAGAAGTCGATGCATTCGGCAAGAAACCATGTTGCTCCAGCGGCACTATGTGGTCTTTCGTGACTCATTCTAGGAGCTTTTGGTAGATAACTTTTTCCACCACTTTAATTGGAGTGGGCCTAAGGCTAATTGGTCGAACATTTTCAATCCTCCAGTTGTTGATTTGTTTCGGAATCGCAGTTACAATTGCGTGTTTCCACGCATGAGGAACTTCTCCTGACCGTAAAGAGACATTAAACAAGTCAGAGAGAGGAGCAGCAAGGGTGTGGCAGCACTTTTTGAATACGATTGGTGGGATGCCATATGGTTCCGTAACGGAGGGCTTCAGTCTCCTAAGTATCTTTGTTAAGTGATAGGGTTCAAAATAGAATCCATCTAGATTGAGGTTTGCCTGATCCGCGCAGTAGGAAAAGATAAACGTTCACTTTGATTGTCTATACAGGAGGGTATACCAATATCATCCACGAAAACACTACAGAAATGCTTTGCAAGCGCATCGGCTTTCTCCTTATCATTACAGAATCGCGTTCCAAATGAGTCCACAAGGATAGGGAAGGAGCCGTGAGCTTTGATTTTTTGCCGAATATACAATACCGCTCGCGCGCCGCACGGTCAAAAGTGGGGCGAAAAAACGCCAACATAGCGTCGCAAAGAGTCACACGCTCATAACTCCTTCAGTTTTAGGTTTTTTGAAAAAAGGTTGGTACCATTCGATTCGCCTCTTCGAGGTCTACACAAACATGTGTAAAACTTTACCGGAACGCCCGTATTTTCGCGGTGGGTGGTCCAAAATTGGCTGGACGGGCGATTAGAGCAGCTTATTTCCAGGATATGCGTGCTTTCGGAGTATCTCAATCATGGCGTATTCGCCAGTGCTCTGTCATGCCAGGAATGCCCCGAGAGTGCACCGTGCACAATGCACACAGAACCTATCCTATCAATCGAGTGGGCGAGCGCATGTTCCCTGCGCTTCAATCTTCTCTCACTGGGAACTGCGACGTTTTGAAGACTATTTCGAGCCGTTTGGAGAATGTTATCAGAAATTCCCCGCTACCCCACTCAGGATTAGCTCCAATCTGTCCCAGCGAAACTTTGGTGTGCGCCGTGAACAATGCATACAGAATCGAACCTTTCAATCGAGGGGGGGGGGGGACAGCTTGTAGGCTGAGCGTTTGGGGAGTTTTATCAGAAATTTTTTGCCGCCCTACTCAGCGAGCCTTTGGTGTGCGCCTGTGAACAATGCATAGAGAATCGCACCTTTCAATCGAGGGGGGCGACCGCTCGCAAATTGCACGCGCGGGCATGTTCGGAGCGCAATAGCTCTGACAAGTTGGAACCTTTCCGGTTGCAGCTTGTGGTTCTTGAAGGCAGTCGAACGGTCTGCTAGCACGCCAAAGCAGAATGGTTTAGCTTAGGAGGGGTCAATGTTACAGCGGTGCGAAAATGCAGGTGAGGCTTGCGTGACGCATTTTTTTCCGAATTCCGTGGCCCACTGCGAGAAGACGCGGAGAGCTAACGGCCTTAAAATGCGTATGCGAACAGAGTGCTTAAAGTACTTTACGAAGACATGCTCGTGGCTCCTCAGCTGCCTAAACTGCCTTAGCCTCAGCTGCCGTTTTAGAGCGGCGAAAGCTAGCGGTTAGAGTTTCTTGCGCTCATACTCGCCCAGATTTGAATCTTCGACACTCGCAATATCACCGTTCCGTTCAGCATGAAAAGCGCTATGGAACGGTATCAATTTCGACCGACCTTGGAAACATCAATTTTTTGACTATTTCGCATCGAGGACAAGGCCGCGGCGGAGGACGATGACGTCATCGAGAAATCGATGTCTTCAGGTTGGGCCACGCTTGATACCATTCGATAGAGCTTTTCATGCTGAATTGAATGGTGTCATTTAGACTGGGAAAACTGTAATCTGGGCGAACAACAGCGCGGAGAACATCTACCGTTGTTGCGCTAAATTGCACGCGCGGGCGTCTTCGGAGCACAATAGCTCTGTCAAGTTGGAACCTTTCAGGTTGCAGCTCGTAGTTTTACAAAACGTGGAAGACCAAGAACACAAAGGTAGGCCTATTGAGTATGCCTCTCGTTGATGTAGCACATGTAGGTATTCGCCGATAATAAAACATGTTTCAGTCTACATGAGATAGAAAGGAAAACCCATATTCCATTTTTCCTTTCAAAAGCGAAAACGTCCACATTCTGTAGTGAAAGAAAAAAAATAATCGAATAGAGGTCCTTGTAGTACGCTGCAGTAGCTTTTTCATTCCTTAAAAAACCACTAATGGCTATCGATAATCCGTCTTAAAAGACTGGAAAGGAGTGCTGCTGATCGACGCAACAACGTGAATGATCCAAGAGCGCCTACCCCCGAACCTGTGCATTGCCCGAGCCCATCAAGGTGTTCAGGTACTAGACATAATTACGCTAATTTGATGCATGCTCGATTATTTCTTAATAGCCTCCTCAGGCATTGGTCTGAGTTAGTTAATTAATTTTATTCATTAAGCGTAATCGTTGTAGTGATTTGAACCGTTGTGAATGTTGTTCAGTGAATGGGATTTCGTTAAGAGCGAGTCGTTTTCCTGTCTCACAATCCTTGGAACAGTGCGAAAAACTCATAACATGTAAAGAAACGTAAGAAAAGGTTTTCGAGGGCTTTGAAATTCTTTTGCGCATAATGGTGATTTGCTCTGATGTTCTCATTTGATCTATGATCGGTGTTATTCCGTTGCTTTAAGTGTTAACAATGATTGATGCCACTGCTGAAATGTTTCGTATTCCCGAAGTTAGTGTTACTTCGATGATCTTTCGGCACTGCTGCTTTTTTTTGGAAACTATGCCAGTACTTCTATAAGAGCTTCTCATCACTGCAGCAGATTTGTTTTTCTTCGTGTCTTCTTTCCTTGTTATTGCTTAGGCTTCTATTGCGCCTTACATATGCATTCTTTTGCGTTCTTGTATAAAAATTTTAGAAATTGATCGTTGTCATCGACTATTTCATCACTCTCGTATGGTCTCAGATTTTATAAAGTGCGTCCTATTAAGCCGAGTTAATTACCTAAGTTTGAGAATCAATAAACCTATCGATTATTGATTGGCAATGGCAGGTCGAGCGTGCCATAGGTGGTGGCAACTTATCTATGGGAGCCGCTTTGGTGAAAATGACTTGAAGTAGTAACACAGCTGTCTCATCAGGCATGAGCGGATTAACCGTTATCCGTTATCCGTTATCCGGTTTCCGGGGGTTTGGCCTATCCGTTTTGTTGTTCGTTATCCGGTGAATTTAGGCCGGATTACGAACAACAATTGACCAACTCTCAAGATTTTGACATGGTGTTTAAAGGATTAAATAGAGAATTCTCTAAAACCATAAATGTGGTCGTGACAATAATACGAGGCATTATAATCTGGTAAGTTCACATGAAGTATTTCCTCAGCTGGGAACATGTGGCGAAGTCGGTAGATGGACTATGTTTCACGTACCACCCCCAGGTGGATCTCAAGAAGACATTAACCTAGGTAACCTACGTTAATCAAAGTCCTTGCAAAACATCAAGTACGTACCGCAACTTATGTTTAGTTATAAACTTAATTAAAAACAATCAAAAAGGAGAATAAAGGGTGAAAGCGGCGCTCTAGCTAACCTTCCATGGCGCGTTTTGAAATACAAAACGCATGCATGCCCATTTCGATTTGTAGCTTTTCAAGAAAGAACTCTCCCGATATTGTCGTATTATATAGCGTGAATTGTCAAATTGCTCAACGGAAGGGTACAGTGATGAAGGTCTGCGCGAATCATTCCTTTTGGCAACTAGTTAAAAGTTCCGACTCCACCGACAAGGACTTCGGTCGAAAAAATTTTTTTCGCTGAAACTTCGACTAGGGAGTTATTTGGGGTGCTGATCACGAATCTGACATCCGTTTTCAAAATTCGGCCGATTACGGGTAGGTTACGGTAGGTACGGGTGACTAAGGCTGCCAAGGTCATGATCGCCGATTTCGCCCAAACTTCGGCTAGGGGGGTTATTTGAAGTGCTGATCACGAATATGACATCCGTTTTTCGTTTTACGCTAGAGTTTGGACGCATCGGAGACCAATACCTTACTCACCGGTACCCACCGTAATCTACCGTACTCCAGCTTAAAACGAAAAACGGATGTCAGATTCGTGATCAGCACCCCAAATAACCCCCCTAGACGAAGTTTCAGCGAAATCGGTGACCCTGCCTGGACCACCCATGTTAACGGTATGGGTGGTCTCTGGCCGAATCGTGAAAAACGGATGTCAGATTCGTAATCAGCACCCCAAATAACCCCCCTAGACAAAGTTTCAGCGAAAAAAAATTTTTCGACCGAAGTCGTGTCGGTGGAGTCGGAACTTTTAACTAGTGCCTTCCTTTTTAGTGACGCGTCAGGTTTTCGACTTCTATGAGAGTTACAACCCTTTGAATGTGTAGGCGTGCTGCAATAATTTGCGGTCGCTGGCGGGCAGTCGACAGAAAGCAGCTGTTTTATTCTTCCGAAATAATTCTATGTTTGACTGCCGTTGTAGCTTGGTATGCAGCTGAGCAGTAATAGTAGTCCCCGTCAAGAAGGAACCAAGCTTGAAAATACAAATCTTACTTGACCGACTCTTCGATGTAACCGTCTTCTACCAGCTTGAAAAAAAACATAGAAGCTGGAGCAGTTGTTAGTCCAAGGACGACTTCATTTCACAACAGATTAAGAAGTTTCTGGGAAACAAGGTGAAGGATGAAAACACAATTGACCATCATAACACAACCCAACTGACCGTACGAAAATAGCCGGGTAGCTCACTTTCTGATCAAGAGAAATGTGAATTAGAAGGAGGTGAATGGGTCTGCCAGTTGCCTTCATCTGACCACGAGATTGACTTACCAGTCTTTCGACTGTTTTCACGGAGCAGATTGTTTTGTATCCCGATTCCTCGCACTTCACAATATCGTTTAACACTGCAATAATATGAAATCTCTCTTGAACGAGTGATCTTTAAATGTTCCCTTGTCTCTCCTAGGCTGTGAAAAGGGCTAAAACTCAGCGGAGCAGAGTCGTCATAATTAAATAAACAAATGAATAATAGCCTTGTTTTAACTATTAGAGGACCTTGCCACTTTTCTTTCTTCTTGAAAATGGTTCTGAGAGCGCACAAAATGCCGTACTACTGACTGCCCAAACATTCCCTGGGAATTCTGTTGTAGTCGTCCAGGGTAGAACAGCTTTATTGCCAAGAACAGCCGACAGGAAGCACGAAGAATAAATACAGAATAATCGGGGGCTATTTATAGACAACTCAGGGTCCAGTGATTACGTGGCTGTGACGTGGATATTACGTAGACGATACATTGACATGATGTACACGTTAGGGGCTATGGCGTAGGTTCCGTGACGTAACTAGGTAAGGATCGATATGCTATTACTGCTCAATGCCTACAACACCTCCCTTTCTTAAATTACATACGATATGACCTATTCTTGGGATCGATGTCGAGGCAGCGTGGAGCACGGCGAACACGCGACGAACGTCGAAGTTGAACGGCTGGCGGGAGCGTCGAACTTGTTGTCACGGGGTTGTTAGGTCCTGCTTCATTGGTGGTGCTGGAATCGTCGCTCAGTAGCTGTGGTTCATCAGCGACAGCGGCATCGTCGGAGTTGAACAGAGGCAGGTCGAAGACTTCGAGAAGTGGATTTTCTCTCGGCGTGCTGTGTCGAGGTTTCAGCTGATTGATATGTCGAGTCCAGAGGAGTCTTCCAGAGCGGACTAGATAAGTGACGTTTCCAGTGCGTCGAACGATCGTAGCCGGAGTCCAAGTGCTTTTCGACGTCCGATAGTCCTTTGCATACACTTTGTCGTCAGGTTCGAAACAGCGGCTGCGAGTTCCGTGGTGTCTGTTGAACTGTCTTTCCATCTTCCTGTCCCGAGGCCCGGTGTTGTCATCTTCAGGAGGCATCATCACATCAAGTACGGTGCGAAGACGACGTCCAATGAAGTTCTTCGCAGGAGATAGATGATTCGGCCCGGACGGGCAGGGTGTTGAGCGGTAGGCCATTAGAAACGTTTGAGGAGCATCAGGTGTCGGTTCCTCCCCTTTCAACTTGGCCAGGGCTCTTTTGAAGGTGTCCACAAAGCGTTCTGCTTGTCCATTGCTTTGTGGATGAAAAGGCGGAATGCGAATATGTGTGATACCACGGGAGCGGCAGAATTCCGTGAAGGTTGCGGAGGTAAATTGTGTGCCGTTGTCCGTGACGAGCTTGGTCGGATTACCAAACCGTGCGAAAGGTTTCTTCATTGCGGCTATTGTAGCTGTTGTCGTAATGGTGTTCATCGGGATGACCTCCGGCCATTTTGAGTAGGCGTCCACAATGATTAAATAGAAGGTTCCCTCGAGCGGTCCAGCGAAATCTGCATGTATCCTTGTCCATGGTGCGGTAGGTTCGGCCATGAAGGTCGGTCTTAACGGGATCCTTGAAGACGGATGCACAGGTGCTGCAGGTTCTGACGAGGCCCTCGATGTCCTCATCCAACGTAGGCCAATATACGTAACTTCGTGCCAGCATTTTCATCCTTGTTTGTCCTGGGTGGGCCTTATGCAGCGAATTGAGTACACGACGCTGAAGAGATTTCGGGATCACCAGACGATTGGCTGTAAGCAAACAATCGTCGACTGTGGACAGTGAGTCTCGGCGGTTGTAGAAGTGCCAGAAGGGCGAGTGACTTTAGGCCAGTTTCCTGTTTGAGTGTTTTTAATCACTTGCGACAGCAGGTGGTCTGAGGCTGTAGCGTAGCGGATCTCCTTGAAGGAGAGAGGAAGATTGCGGCAGCTGTCCATGATTTCGGCTGCGATGTCACCTTCAACCTCAGCAATAACGCGATCTTCAGGTTCCGACGTTCGTGTAGGAATGAATCGGGATAAGGCATCAGCTTTTCCGAAGTCCTTCTAGTTTACGTACTCGATGGAGAAGTTGTAGTTCAGCAGAATTGTGGCCCATCGTTGAAGTCGGTTGGCACTGTAAACAGGGATACCCTTCTTGCTTCCGAAAATCGCAAGAAGGGGTTTGTGGTCCGTTTTCAACGTGAAATGACGCCCATGGACGAATCGATGGAACTTCTGCACAGCAAAAATCAGAGCGAGTCCTTCCTTCTCGATCTGACTGTAATTCCTTTGAGCAGGCGTCAAAGCATGACTTACGTGGTAGACGGCTTTTTCCGATCCATCCGGAAAGCGATGTGTCAGGACTGCTCCGATTCCGTTGTTGGAGGCATCTGCGGCGACGATGATTGGCAGACTGGGATCGAAGTGGGTCAGGAGGAGATCCGAGTTCAGTGTCGCTTTTATTCGCTCAAAGGAGGATTGGCATTCCGGTGTCCACCTGAATGCAGCATTCTTCCTAGTCAGTGCGTCTAACGGAGCTCGAATGTCGTGCAGGTCTTTGACGAATGTTCCGTAGAAGTTGACTAATCCGAGGAAAGCCCGCAGCTGGCTGATGTCTTTTGGAGGAGGCATCTTGCATATTGCGTCCGTTTTGGTGGTATCAGGACGGCGTCCTTCAGCGTCGATGACGAAGCCAAGGTAGGTGATCTCAGTCTGTAAGAAGGCGCATTTTTCCAGACGAACACGGAATCCATAGTTGTGGATCCTTCGAAATAGCGCTTCAAGGCGTGCGTTATGTTCCTCAATGGTCCTGCCGGTGACAATAAGATCGTCGAGATAGGCGGCAACTCCTTCCATTCCGGAAGTAAGGACGTCCATTTGTTGTTGAAAGATGCTTGGAGCCGGCTTGATTCCAAAAGGCAAGCGATTGAAACGGAAGAGTCCTCGATGGGTATTAATTGTCAGCAGCGGCTGGGAGGCTTCGTCCACTTCCAACTGGAGGTAGGCTTCAGCGAGATCGATTTGCGAGAAGTATCGACCTCCGTTCAGTCTCGTAAATATGTCATCAGGCGTTGGAAGGGGGTGCTGGTGCTGGTCGAGCGCGTCGTTTAATCCTGTAGAGTAGTCAGCGCATAGACGGATCGAGCCGTTCTTCTTCTGGACGACGACGACAGGAGCGGCCCATTCAGAATGGTCGACGGGCGACAATACGTTGATGGTGACCAGCCGATCGATCTCCTGTGAAATGCGAGGTATGGCAGCGTACGGCACCGGTCGTGCCTTGCGGAACACAGGTTTCACGTCATTTTTGAATTTCAGTGACGCCTTTGATTTTGTACAGCATCCCAGTCCTGGTGCGAATACTGGAGCAAATTTGGTCTGCATCCTTGCCATGAGTGACGATCGCAGTGTTCGGAGCGTAGAAACTGAGACAGTATTGCAGGTACCTTCCACAAGGTTACGGTACAGCGGCTGATGTTGGGTGATCCAATCGAGGCCTAGCAGCGACTTGGTATCTGCGACGTGGCAGCTTCCACTTCCACGTTGACCATCGATGACAAAACTGCATTTAAAATGACCACGTACCCGAATTTCCTTGTTGTTGGCCGACTTCAGCGTCAGGTATGGCGGCTGCAACTTCGGGCGTCCGATTGCGATCCAGTCTCTCTCGCTCAGCAGTGTGACGTCGGCACCGGTATCGAGTCGCATCCGAACGGTAGAGCCATTGATTGTTACGTTTCGATAAATGCGAGTGACTGTTGACACGGCAGAGGTGGTGGAGGCAGCAACAACGACGTTGTTGGCACGTCGGTGGTTCGTCCTGGTCCTTTTTTGCTTCCTTTTGTTGAAATTCTTGCAAAAGCCTTTCTTATGCCCGACGAGTGAGCAGGCGTTACACTTTTTGTTGACGAATTCGCAGTCTTTGGCCCAATGCGATCCTCCACATCGGTAACAGGGCGAAGGCGGGTCCCGCTGGCGCTTTGACGTAGTAGTAGCCACGGCGTTGACGACAGGCACAGGTGAAGATGTGCTTCCGAGTAGCTTAGCGTCGTGTCGGATGTCCACGAATTGTTGAACCTCAGCACTCAGCTCCTTGAGAGTAGTCTGCGGCTGCTCCTCCATTTTTCGTAGAGCGCGGGTACGAATGTCGGCGTATTCAGGAGCGGAGAGGCCACATATCCACACAAGACACTTCATCTGTTCGCCGGTGACTGCGTTAAATTCGGCCAATTCGTGACGTTGGTTGACCATTCCAGTGTAGTCGCGTAGAGATTCACCGTTGCATTGCGTCCTCAGGTAGGCGTAGCGGCGTGCGAACACTGACGTATTGTGTCCGAACAGCTCCTTGAGTGTCTTCACCGTCTCCTCCATCGATATATCAGATGGCTTAGACGGCAGGATGTGGTTGGTGAATCGGGCGTAGGAGGCGGCATCCAGCTTCGACACGATTAGACGAGCTTTCGCTGCATCGTCCAGAGTGGAACCATCCTTCGCGATCATGTCGTCGTAGCGGCTGAACCACATGTTGAAGGTGCATCCATTTTCCGGGTCGTAGCTGAACTGCGGCAGTCGAGACGAGAGCGAATTCGTGACGAACTCGGTTTCCGTTGCTGGTGCGGCGGTTGAGGTCGTTCCCATCGACGAAAGAAGGCGATCCATTCGGTCCACTACAGCGTTGAGAGTCCTCTCCTGCAGACGGGACTGGGCTTCCAGGATCGAGCGTAGTTGTTCGGCGTCCATTCTTCAGTCCTTGATCGCCACTTGTTGTAGTCGTCCAGGGTAGAACAGCTTTATTGCCAAGAACAGCCGACAGGAAGCACGAAGAATAAATACAGAACAATCAGGGGCTATTTATAGACAACTCAGGGTCCAGTGATTACGTGGCTGTGACGTGGATATTACGTAGACGATACATTGACATGATGTACACGTTAGGGGCTATGACGTAGGTTCCGTGGCGTAACTAGGTAAGGATCGATATGCTATTACTGCTCAATGCCTACAACAAATTCCATAAAGCTTTCATAAAATAGTGACTGCAATAATGAAAGGAGTCACCAGTTTCTCTCATCTTGAAACGTCGGCTTTTAGGCTATTAGTTATTAACATATGTTGTGGCGCATGAAGCTTTGAGACGGATCTTTATCTAGCGTGGCCTCACGCTTCGACTTCGACTTCCAGCCGAAGCCAATTGAATTCACAACGAGGTGGGGAGTTCGCCCTAGTTAGTTGACCAGTAGGGGCGAGAGATGAACCTCAAAACCACGTGTGGCACAAGTTACACTAACCAACTAATGAAAGGTTTATATTGAAAGAGTCTAAACCTAGTATTATTTTTTATTGTTTGTTCGTTATCCGTTTTTCCGTTATCCGGCCATTCTTGGGCGAAATTATCCGTTATCCGTTATCCGGTTTTCAAAATTTCATTATCCGCTCATCCCTGTGTCTCATCCTTTACGCGATTATACATTCGCTTTAATCGGCGGCACTTTTTGATGACTGTCGAGTCTCTAACTCTTGTGGTTCTACTAGCATGCATGTCTGGACCTATAGTGTTCATAGCTCTCTGAAGATCATTTGGAAAATATGTGGCCACTGATGGCGACAGAGAACCAGCTAACGGAAATCGAACACAACGCTAACATGCAATCCCTGCATGAAACAAACAACCTAATCTGCTCAAGTTCGACTTTTGACGATTCTTGGCATGGCGAAATTTTACTGTTAGCATTCATTTTTTAGCCGTTTACTAAGTTGGTTATCCAATTTTTTATCCCACTCACGTTTCGGCAAGTTTCGCCTACCTCAGAGCCTGGGATAGTCGGAAACATCTACAACACTACCAGCCCAAGCATCATTTCAGAGCACAGGGTACCGATCCCAATGAAAACAGAGACACGACCCTACATCACAGTCTTTAAAAGGATGGCTAGCCTTCGATAGGGATGTCGATGAGGGCCCTCAAACACCAACTTATAGACGTAGATGTGGGTTAATGAGCTTCAGCCTCGAGACTACCCGACTTAACCACGCTGTGGATAAGACCATGAAGATCGAAACTCGCAGAGCTGTGCGAAGTGTGTCAGTTCTTGTCTTACCGCCGGGCACTATTCCTTCCGGTTGACCCGAGTACCCACATCCAAAGCGCTTCTAATATCCTGAACGCCGATAATTCACTCTCTCGCGCTAAGATCGACACAGCGACTTCCAACAACGCGCCAGCATGGCATCAGGCCCTGTATTCTCCCCAAGGAGTCCGGACATTACCTTTTCTAAGGCCATGAAAATGTTCCTTTTTTCAAACACAGAAGGGTCTTCCTGTTTCCTCTATGTCATTCCCCCCACATTCATTGCATGACATTGACACAGCTGAAGTCATACATTCATCTTCTTTCTCATTAGGGCAGACAACGCAGGATAGTTTGGAGCACTCCTATCGTAGTTACGGTTTCGAACCATCTTCCTACATAAGGCAAACAGGAAGACTTCTCTTGTCAGAATAAAGGAGCATTTGGATGGCCTTAGAGGAGGTAGTATCCTAACTTCTTGGAGGAATACAGGGTCCGATGCCATGTTTGCACGTTGCTGGAAGTCTCTGTGTCGATTTTGGCGCGAGAAAGTGGCATATCATCGCGTAGGACATTATTATAGAAGCGTCTTGGATCACAGCCATGATTCCTCAACCAGAGGGAGGAGTGCATGGCGGTAACGCAATAGCTGGCACCCTTCACACAGTCTGCGAGTCTCGATCTTCATGATCTTTTCCACAGGGGGCTGAAGCTCACTCAGCCACGTCTACGTTTATCTGCGGGTGTTTGGGGGTCTTCATCGGCATCCCCCTCGAAGGTGGTTGTCATTTAGAACTGTGATATTGGGTCGTGTATTAATTTCCGTTGAGACTAGGGCCCTGCTATGAAACGATGCTTGGGCTGGTAGTTTGTTTTTTATTCCAAGCTCTGACGAAGGCGAACTCGGCGAAACGTAAGCCGAATAAAAATTCTATAAAAATCTTGGTGAACGGCTAAAACAAGAACACTACCAACCTGATTGCTTGACACCTCAAGTCCTTACCAAGGTGTTTCAGATCGAAGAGAACAATCGAGTGTTCTTTAATGGAATGGCAACCACTACAGATTCTCCCCGCTCTTTGTGAAATCAGGTATCCGATCGCCACAACTATCCGATGGTACATGCTATGCGAGACTCCGAGTAACATCTATGTGAAGGATGTCTCAGACCAAATATAGCCGCGAGTCACTTGAACCATCTGCCGAGGTAAGCACTAATCCACATTTTGCTTCTCTCATGTTGAAGTTCCAGCCAGGAGGCAAAGAGTGTGAAGTTGTTCCAATATTCGCTGGTCGATCCCGTTCCCATTCTTCACTTCCGTTGTCACTGTCTGACATCTCGTGTTCTACTCACGTGTTCTAAAGCTGACATTTTTCTGCGCCTTTTCAGCATATCAGCGGCACTCTTGTCCATGCGCGTGCTTTTAAACAACGTCTGCCTTCGTACGGTCGCATCTGCCACGGAGCTATGGCTACAATGTCCTATTCGTAACACCGCTTGCTACACATTTAAACAACTCAGGCATACATTACTATTCTGATCAACGATTGATGGAATGGCAGACGATGGCACGGCAACAACTTATTCAACACGTAGTCACGATTGCAGGGCAAGTCCGAATCGCTGGCCAAGATCGTAACCAAGTCAAAGCGATCTCTATCATTGCTGTTTTGAATTGCTGCGGCAGCTTTCCGTTTTCATTTTTTAGCTGGAGGGGAAGTGCCGCAGCACGTGCCACCGCGCTCCAGACGCGCCTAGTACCACCGCTTTTCAATTTCTCCACTGCGTTGTGAGTGTATCCACTACAGGAAAAGACTGGTGTGCTAACACAATGTTCACGGAACCACGACACAAAGTGTCCACTGAAGCACAATTCCATTTTTTGGAACAGAAATGAACAGATAGTAACAGTGACATGTGGTTGAAAATAGATAGGCGTTAAATAAAATTTGTAACAACGGAGTGTGAAAGAAACAACTGAACTTTTATATAGTACAAAAACTTTAAAAAAACATAAAGCCTTGTAAGCGCCTTGTTCACATATTGTAAAGAATGTTGCACGCTTAGTAAAATTTTAATGTGCAGGTTCTTGCTTGTTCTTGCTTGATACAACGACCGACAACTGCGCCTGCTTCTGAGCGTCCACTTTCAGAAGACGTGTCATCGATGTCGTCGGCATCACTGCATCAGTGTCCGAGTTCATAAGACGCGTCGCCGATGTCATGCAACGAATGTCCGGCTGCGTGTCAACGGTGTCCTGCAACGATAGCTGTTGAGTATGAGAAGAGCTGAGGGGAGCAACTTGAGCTACAGAAGTACTGAGCAGCATAAACTTTGTAATTGTTTATTACACAGGTCAGTGCCTATGTCGTAGAGATGATTAAAAAAACAACTAGAATTGACAACCGCTTAACGTAAAAGGACACAACACAACACGAATAAGAGAAAGTGAATCAGGATGTCAGAAACTTATTTAAAATGCCTTTAAATGTAGGAATTTTGCAATTGAGCGGGACCTCGTAGCTTCTCATAAGCCTTTCAAACTCAACACCAGCTCTGATAACAAAAAAGTTTCGCCTCACATTACGCTTCGCCGTTTTGATATATAGCTTCCTGGATCCTCCCCTAGTATTCGAAGCTCTCAGTCGAAGAAGCGCATGCGGTTTCGTTCCAGAGAGTCCGGACAAAATCTTATAAAACGTGATAAGGTCAAACTTTTTTCTTCTGAGAGCTAACGATTCCAACCCTAGGTTGAAGTTGCGTGTATTACTACAAGGGATTTGCTCATAAAGAAAGCCAACAGTCCTTATCATGATTTTACGCGTGAAGTTATTTTGCACCCTTTCCAAGGTTTTCACACTAGCTACCTTCGAAGGATTGAAAACCACAGTTCCATATTCTAACAACGGTCTAACATAGCTTTTGTACGCCTGCAAGAGAAGGATGGGATTCCTAGTGGAGAGACCTCGAAAGATGTTGTGCGTCATGATTGTGGCTTTTTGTGCTACCTTTTTGCAATGGGCATCAAAACTTAGATCACTTCGTACCAGAAATCCAAGGTCGAGAATTTCCTCCACCTGCTGTAGTTCAAAATTTCCAATTGTGTATTTTGAGTCAACAACCGATTGACCAAGATGTAGAACTTTTGTCTTTTCCTTCGATATCGGGAGATTCCATTCCAATGACCATTTGTTTACATCATTGAGAGCTTTTTGCAATTTTTCCTTATCTGACGCAGAGCTCACAGAGACATACAGCTTAAAATCATCAGCAAAAGCGGTGCACCTAACTCCGTTATCCGTCACAATTTTAGGCAATTCATGGGTGTAAATGTTAAACAAAATTGGTGATAAGACTCCGCCTTGAGGTACACCACTTAAAACAGGTCTAGGCTGTGAAAATGCTGAGTTGACTCTGACGGAAAACGTTCTCCCCGCTAAAAATGACTTTATCCAGGCTATAATCCTAGGGTGAATCCCTACTTCCGTCAGCTTTACCAACAACTTTTGATGAGAGACTCTATCAAAAGCCTTGGCGAAGTCGACATAAATTACGTCTACACCTCGTCCGTCATCAAGGAATGTTGTCCAGTCATTTAACGACTCGATCATGGCCGTTATAGTCGATCTATTTCTTTGAAAGCCATGTTGAGAATCTGAGATAACGCCGTTTTCGTCTAGACGTCGCACTATTCTTTTCTTAAGAATCTTTTCAAATACTCTAGCAAAAATAGATGTAATGCTGACCGGCCTATAGTTGTTAGGATCGGAATGCGAACCCTTCTTCGGGATAGGAGTAACAAAGGATGAACGCCACCTATTCGGCACTTCCGCCCTCATAAAACTAAGATTGAATATGAAAGCAAGAGGTCCCACTATTAAAGGTGCAACGCTCTTGATAAACTGGAGAGGTATGTGGTCGGGTGTATCCGAGCAGGAATTTGGCCATTTCGAAAGCAACGTCAAAATCTCGTCCTCAGAGAACCAAACTGAATCACTCATCACTGGACATATAGGAGAAATACGAGGAACACCAGAGTCCTCGTTAGCGTTAAATGAAGTTTGAAAATTTTTCGCAAGAACATCCGCTTTTTCCAGGTCAGTCCTGGCTATAGTCGCACCATCCCTAATTGGTGCACTAAGCCGTGCCCTGTTTTTCAATCGTGAGTTTATAAATCTAAAAAAAGAGTTTTTATTTTTAGTGTTGATCACTTTCCTTTCGACAACGCTATTGAATTTACGCACACTACGGTCCAATTTTGTACTCATTTTCTTGTAATAAATCCAATCTCTCGGATCACTACTTCTTGTAGCTTTTTCCCATGCCCTAGCCTTCCTACCGGCAAGTCTATCTAAATGCTTTGGAAGACTAGAATTATAGGAAATCTCTTTGAAAGGTACAAATAAACTTATGGTGTGCGAAAGAATTGCAAGTAGAATCTCATATTTTGCATCTACTGAGTCTACGCTATTGAGTGACCCAAAGAAGTCAACATTGCTTAGATAGTTCAAAATTTTGCCAAAGTCAGCCTTTTTAAAATTCCTTACGCTGCGTGCATTATATCTCCTTGGAGCTTTAAGGTTAAGATCAAACTGGATTGCGGAGTGATCACTTGAGCCAATAGGATCATGAAGCACAACATTCTTCACGAAGTGTCCATTGTTTGAGAGCAAAAGATCCAATATGTTGCTGTGAAGAGTACCACTATTAACAAATTGGTGGAGATTGAATGACCGACACATATCAAGGAAAGATTTGCTCATGGCCGTTGTAGCGCATGAATCCCCAGTCCGTGACCAACGAATATCGGGAAAATTGAGGTCACCTAGAACTAGATATGAAGAGTTGCATTCAAGTAAGTCAGTTATAGCGTTTATCAATTGATCTGTCAAAAACGATGAACATGAGGGGGCCCGATAAGTTAGTACCACTCTAACGGTCCTCCCAGCAATGCTGAAATCAACGCAAATAATTTCATAGCCCTCAACGACCGATTCCTTAAACACCAAAGAGGGACAATAAATTTTCCTTAAAAGTAGCGCAACTCCTCCCCCGCGCTTGTTGGACCGATCGCATCGCAGCACCTCATACTGAGAGCGCAATGTGCCAAATAAGGAGGCATCTAGAATCAAGGGAGTTAGCCAGGTTTCACTAAGCGCGACTAGGTCAAACTCGTTCTGTTCCATCAAAAAGCTGAGATGATTTCGGTTCTTGCAAACTGAGCGGATATTGGCATAGAGACAACAAAAATAAGTAACTGACATCCTGCGAAAATCTAAATGTTTAAATTCTGGATTGAACGATGCGAAGACGAAGTGCTATTCATTACAACACTGGCAACATTTGGAGTTCTTAATGGAACACTTTCATGATTACTTTCATGATTAGAACAGCTCTGCTTATTACCGCCACTGACTCGGGCTAACCTGCCGGCACGGATCCGCTCACGCTCCTCTTTTGGGAGCGAGGGTCTAATAAAGACCCCTTTTTTAAGAGGAAAGTACCTAAGCTTAGGCGCCCGCTTCAGAGCAACACCTACAAAATAAGAACTGGGTAGTATCACTTTAAGTAGCCTATCGAAAGAAGGTTTAGGTCGACCCATGCGGTATACGGAGATAGGAGAACAGTCCACAGAGAGATAATCAAATAATTGACGTACACAATTGAAATCATGAGCAACCTTGTCGGAGCTTCTGCCGCTCCTGAATTCAGGCACACCTATTATAACAAGCGATCTCCTACGCTCAAATTCCTCATACAAGGCACCCTGAACATTGGCTGTTTGAGGAGGGGTATGCAACGTAGAACAGTCACTAGATAATCTATGATCAACAGGATAGTCGTTCCTTTCAACAATCTTACGAAGCCTAACATTTTCTTCCTTTAGAGCCTTAATTTCCTTGGTCATTTCGCAAATCTCTTTAGTCAGCTCGCCATTGCGAGTCACTACTGCATCGAAATCCTTCTTACTATCGAGTAGCATAGCGAGGATGGTGCGGACGTGCAGTGGCAAGGAATCATCCTTCAGCAATTGATCTGCCGCTCGATTGAAGTCCGTTGGCGTCGACGGCGATAAGACAAACTCGATGCGCCTCTTTTTCTGCCCATCCTGAAGACGAACCGGGAGCACAGGAGTATCTTCCATTACAGAGACTCAACTAGCTAGCTAGTATAGAACACGAGGGGTCGACGAACAACAGATCCAACGACGAAAATCGACACAAAGGCAAAAATAGACCTGCTTTGGTGGCACAGATTCCAGAGACTTCGTACCCTGCCACACAAGTACTCGAGAGATCCTCCGTCGCTTTCCTTGGAGTAGCCACAGAATACCAAGATAGGAGTAGGCGTAGGCGAAGTGCTGGATCAGGACGAATAGTAGGACGGACTGATCAATTTTAGAGCAACAGTCGACCCAGCCGTGCGCCGTCAGAGCACAGGCACGATATCGTAAACGAATGAATAACTGGACGGTCCGGAGAAAATGTCTATGGTAAACCTTTGGAAGTGAAGAACGGCTCCATGCCGTAAACGTGAACTTAGATGTTGACGGATTTTGAGTTTGACAAAAATTGCTTTCCGTAGGTTAATGATGCTGCAACGTCGCAGGAAGCAAGCAAGTGCCAGACGCGCCGTTAGGCCTGTCAGAGCACTTGTGTATTAAAAGATATGATGCAGAATAAAAGACGACGTTATTAAGTCTCTTTTGGGATGCGCCACGCAATGTACCTGTACGGGATGTAGTAGAGGCGATTCGAGTGCGTATTTGGCCATACAATGACTTGCGATGACCACCCGATTAACAAGTCAGAGCTGTATCCTTCCCAGACAACTCTGGTACAAATTCACCGACCCCAACGGGATGGAAGGCTTGGTTGGCCTGGGCGGGCAATCCGAACCAAGAACCCGATAACGGGTGCACGCGACAACCGGCACCTCCCCCGACTGCGCTACACGCGCCCACTTGTATGGTATAAAAGAAATGGATATCGCTCCCTGTTTGAGGAAAATAAAACTATTATTTTCCTCAAAAAAACTAAGCTAAGCTAAAGAAGCGTGCACTATGTAGGCCAGTGATGAAAGTGATCGTTGCGACTGGTCGCCCGGTCAAAGCATACGTATTTATTCAAACGAGACGAATGCACAGGTCGGGTGGCAAAGCAGTCCGAGGGTTATGAGCTCTAGTTCAATCAAGCAGGTATACTATACTCTCAGAACGATAAGTAGGTGTCATGCTTGCATTCAAAGGGTAAAACACAACCACGTCCATCGGCTGGCCACTAAAAGTTGTTGATGAGGCCAAATGTGCAATCAATTTGCCTCCACGACATCCCGCAAAAGTGGATTCGTGGCGCATCCCGATAAGGAATTGATTAATGCTGTCATCAACCTTATGCTTAAGCTTTGCACGATCTTTAACAGTCTCTTACTCTTCTACTAGTAACTAGGGAAGGGTTTCAACCTCCCATGGAACTTCGGGTTGTGCCCAGGATCATTAGAAAGAGCTCAGAATGCTGATTAGGAGTATGGGTGTCAAAATTGCAATATGGAATTCCTGAGCGAGTTATGGCCTGTCGAAGTTGGGTGGCGCTGGCCGTGCGGCACACCTAACGCGAGAGCGGTGACTCATCGGGGGTCCGTGAGAAGGGTCCTCCAGCTGCGGCGGTGGCGCAGGGGTAGAGCTCCTGTACGTCAGGTGCGACGTCGTTGGTTCGTTTTCCATTGCTGTGGGTCTTTTTGCAAATCATAGTTAACTTCGAAATGACCTCTTATTCTGAATTATAACACGTGTCCGATTAAATAGCCGGGAAAACTATCATACACGTTTGTAAAAATGCTTGAAGGCAAAAAACTGCTATGGTGACACTTTTATGTACTATTTTGCACAAATAAAAAGTGCAGTAGATTAACGACATTTTGTTGTTCTTCATCATACATTCTACTTAACTTTTCGCTTCACACATTTTTTGCATGGCTCCATGAATGCCAAGGTTGTTAGAAACACCTCTAGTTGTTCAATATATAATTTGGATTATATTTGTGCAAAATTGTAAATAAAAATGTCACCATAGCAGTTTTTTGTTTTCAACCATTTTTACAAACGTGAAGATAAATTATGGTTTGCAAAAAGACAGGCAGCAATGGAGAACGAACCAACGACGTCGCACCCGACGTACAGGAGCACTATCACTAGGTCACTGCCGCAAATGGCCGAGCTTTCTTACGGTGCCCCGATGACTCGCCACTCTCGCGCCAGCGGTGTCGCATGGCCAGCCTGTGGTGAGGCCGCCCGGTTTCGGCAGGCCATAACTCGCTCAGGAGTTTCATTTCGCAATTTTGACAATTCTGGTCTCAATTTGAAGTTCCATGGGAGGTCGAAGCCCTTCCCTAGTTAGTAGTAGAAGAGGGAAGCAGAGGTTAAATGAAAACTTCATATAAACAAGTGCACGAAATGCAGTTGAAATGAAGTGTGATCCTAGTTTGGAAGAACGCGTTTGGCCTCGCAGTCTCCTCTCCATCCCATGAATCTGCTCAAAAGATAAGCGACAAGTGGGAGCCTCATACTTTGAAGACCTTCTGGTAACCTCAACGGAGAAGTTGTTGGAGAACACTTGCCTCAAATGTAGTATAACCACAAGACTAAGACGGTAAGATTAAAGGATAAAAGATAAAGGATGGCGTTAATCAATCCCTTTCAGGGTGCGCCACGCATTTTACTTAGATGAAATGTCGCGGAAACAATTTGAATGCATATTTGGGCTACACAATGACTTGTGGTGGTCAACCGATGAACAAGTCAGTGTGCTATACTTCTCCGAGAAGTCTGGTACCATTTCAACGACCCTGACGGATGGAATGCTTGGACGGCCTGGGCGGGAAATCCGAACTGGGAGCCTGGAATCGAGAGCACACTCCAGCCAGTCCCTTCTTCGAATGCGCTTCCACATGGCCAGACCAGGGTGACCTCTCAGAAAGCCTGGCGCAGCCTAGAGACGTTGTAGAACATCCACTTGCGATCGATTCCAGCGATGCATAAACCTTTTGCCTTTGCATTTCCTCCCTCGGTTTTGTCCGAGAGCTTCGACTGTAGCCACACGATAAGAGGAAGTTCATACAAATTCAGGAGATACACTGGTGGGGCACGCAGTGATGGATACAACTGCCACCATGTGACTGTCCCTCTCGACTAGGATAAATGCTGACTTCCATCGCTAAAGTCATATGACTTATGTAGTCTTTGATGGCTAACCTTGCTTGCGGGCGATCCCGAAGCTCATGAAAGCCCCTTTTGCTTTCACCTGTTTGTCTGAGCACGAGTACGGATTCGCATTCACGGCTGCTGGTGTCTGTCGACCAGCATGAAAATCGATACCCTTCAGCAGATGATTAAATTGCTATTATAAAACTCCACCGAATGAATGAAAAGCTTCTAGCTGGAACCTACATAGACGAAAAGGAAAATTATTTCAAGTACCACCTTATTTCATCAGTCTTTGGTGCACTCCAAACAGTTTTCATTGTTTAAAACAAATGACAATCACTCTCTAATCAGAACCGCCAAATTTAAATTTTCGCCAAATTTCGCTCATCGCCATATTTTATGGTGGTCATGTTAATACTAAATCACGGAACAGAATAATTGGGGTTAATAGATTCAAATTCTTGGTACTGAGGCATAGACCAGAATCACCATGATCGAACATTATAGCTAAAAAAAGGATAAAGGACGGCGTTACGCAACCCACTTTGGGGTGCGCCACGCATTCAACTTCTACGGGATTGTACGTTATTGATTTATCGCTCATGAAGTCGCAAGCGTCGCCCGACTACCGCGTGTACTCCGAATCAGGGTTTATGGTTCAGGTCCCGCGCTGGCTAAACAAAACTTCCGATCCTCCACAGTTGGCGAATTGGCACCAGACTTATCTGGCGAGAACACAACAGTGACGTTTCTACCAGCTCGCCGCCGCAATTGATTCTACGTATAAATACGTGTTCAAGTTGCCCTCACGATATTAATTTGTTCACGACGCATTCCACAAAGGAGTTCTAACGCCTAATTTTATAATTTATTTTTTAATTCATTAACATCTTTTGGAATTTGAAATGGGAACGCGAAGTTTGCGTGGGGAACAATGAAGCGTTAGAAGTGGGATCTTGCTGACTAAGCAGCCATCTACTGCCTTTCTGTGATGTTTTCATCAAGACATATTTAGTAACGTTCTGCAAGAACCCTGAAACATTGTGGGATGGTATAGAGTTGTGACGATCACTATATGTATGCGTTTGACCTTGAAACAACTTTTAGACGTATATGTAGTTACGGCACAGGTGTGACGCGATAAATGTATTTTATTTAATGTATTTTCACGTCAAATCGGACACTTTTCAAATCAAACTGGATACGTTACACGTCAAATTGCACTCTTTTCTACGCTAGCCTAAGAATTTTGAAATCAAATTGAACGTCTTCCAACAATAAAAAAACGAGCTTTTTACAGGATAAACTACACACTCTTCATGATGGTTAGAATATTTTTTTTTGTTCATGGATAATTTGGTATAACCTTTTTTTGAAATTTTCAGTACAGCCGCTCGAGTGAGTGTGACAATTTTATAATTTTTTTGGAAAATAATAAGTTAAACTCTGTTTTAAACTAATCAAGGCAGCAATCATTTTGTGCATTAAAAAACGGATTGCGCCACGTATTCAAAAAGCTCTTCACGATTTTTATTTTTTGAATGTGTAAATGCTGCTTACATGAAGCACCAAAGTGAAAATATGTGTGTTCTTTGCAACTGGTTTTGTTATATCGTTTACAAGTGTGAACCTCCATGTACACAGCAATTTTGCTATCAAAGAATAAAGTTCGCGATGCCTTGAACGAGTGCATGGTGCAATCTTTTTTTTGGCACAAAAAATGCTCTTTAAAACAAGCTATAAAGAATTATTTTTCCACAAAAAAAATGAAAATTTTATACAATTTCAAACAAAGATTCATATATTGGGTAAGTGAATTAGAACGTCAAAGAAATTATACTAAAATTTTCTTTCTACAAAAAATAATTCTAAACTTTTTGAAGAGTATTTAGTGTTATGTAGAAGAAGCTCATTTTGAAATAGTTCGCTTTGATTTTAAAGGCTTAAAGCTAGCTTAGAAGAGTCTCCAATTTGAAGTGAAAATGTCCAATTTGACGTGAAAAATGGTACATTCCCAGATATTGCAGGTTCGAAAAAGGAAAACACGCGGGAAAGTTAGCCGAATGAACTTCACATTTACTATGGCTTTGAGGAGGAATGCAATTCTATGCCCCGCAACGTCTACAACCTTGTCCCGATTCCTCCTGAAGACTCATATGCCGTCATAAAATTCAGAAGACCTACTATGGTTACTGTATTCTGTGACCTACGCTCTCTTCACTCGCTCCAAGACTTCCCGTGAAGTGCAGCTGTTTGAAAGCAGCACTTCGAACTGGTAAGGCTAACACCACCTGACTCAGCGTGAACTATTGCACGAATGGTTGGATCGTCACGAAGGGCTTAGGGCAGATTTGCATACAAGTCAAAATGTTCCGACAACGCGGCACCAGGTGAAACCGAGAGAACCGGAACAGTGAATTATGACGAGATAGTCCCGAAAGACCACAGTTTCGCCGCCAGACCCAGACGTTGAAAACGCAACAAAATAATACGGCCTATCAACGGCACGGTCACCAATTGGTTTGCTGGCCGTCAGAGATTTCTTCACTCATCTACCGTCATCTGCACTCCTGTTGACGATATTACTGCCTAAGGAACACGATTCACATCAGCTGAACGATCTGTTCTGTCCATTCTATTATTTTCAATTCATACTTAACCAATAACTGAAAGGCTCATCAATTTCAATCGAAAGCAATCAATATAGCGAATTCTTCCCCTGTCCAACACGACGATCACATCGTCAAGCCTTTGTTATGTGAAGACATGAACGGCAGTTGGATGACGCACGAAGACGTCGAGAGCAATGGAAAGGAAACCATTGTAGGTTTTGACAGTTCTCTATGATTATGTAGTCCTTGATTGTCTCCCACGATTTTTGCGGAGCTATCTATTCTATTAATCTCTATCGATACATATCGTTGCGTATATTTTTAACAGCTTCAGACGATCGATAAGAAAAGTTACGGTAATGGAGATCCCTTAACTTTACAAGATGAAACTACGAAAACAGTGCGCTTTTCGTTATATCCATCCGTCGAACTTGGAAGCCATATTAGTGGAACACCAAAGAGGAGAGAACCACGAAGAATTAGCCGTGAGTTGCAGCAAATAGCTTTGCCTTGCTCTGACCTTCCATAACCGATTGACGAGATATCGTCCATACTAAGGTTCAGAAACTATATTTTCTTCACTGCTGTCTTTTTTAAGCATATTCATGTTTCAAAGGATGCTTACAATACACAATAAAATGGTCTGCAATGCTGGAAATTTTAATTAGCTTTAATTAGTTGCAGTAGTCTGTAATGTAGTCTGTAAGCGCTACCTGTTTAACTGCACAATTTTTCAAAAAAAAAAATCAGTGTTGCACTCAGCGAAATTGATGCATAATGTACTTTAAAGAGTATAAAATAGGCTGCTCGGAATCCTTTTCAATAATTCGACATTAGCAGTCTTTTGAGAAGGTACTTCTTGATCATATTGCAGAAAGTTTTCAACACGACCCATAGTCAAATTATGTGTCACTGATCGCTGTATCCAACAAAAATTTTTACTAAAAACACCACTGATATAAACAATTCTCATAAGAGGAATGTGTGTTTACAGCCAAGAGAAATTACCCTTTCATAAGAGAAATGTTTGTTTAGACCCCAAAAACGTTTCATTTACTAAATCTTACAAAAAGGCTTAGTAGAAAACCCAATCACTCTTTTGCATTTGTCTATGGTAAATTTCAGAGAAAGAAACTGTTTGATTCTTTTAAACCTTGACCAACCAAAATCGATTCGGTTTGCAGGTGGCGGAATACCAGAACATATGTACTTACAAATGCTATTTTTGAGAGAGGATTCAACTGTTATTTAAGACAAAAACCTTGTTCAAACTGAGGGCTCAGCAGGTCCAGATCCAAACCACGGCTTATTCCGCTGCGGCATTGTTTTAGCACGTACATTACAAAGCAAGTCAACAAAAGAGTATAGCGAACGTCTACACGGCGCGAACTCCATATGTAACAAAAAACAAAGTTCTCCTTTCTCTGTGCTTTAACACGAAGCTCGAACCTAAAATGTGTCACGTCGTACAATAAGCATCTTCTCAAACAGAGGTTAGTGTATACTTCAATGGAAGTGAGTGGCGCTAGATGAATGAAGCAAAAATAGAGGAGAAATACACCACACTCCATTTCAGAATTGTCTCTGAACATTTTGTTATGCTAGGCACTGAACACATCCGCTCGAGCCTCACTGGAGCACAAATAATGCTGTATTTTCCAGGGTCAACAAAATTCGAGAGCATGAAGATGCTCTTGTCCGACTGGATTTTCCTAGCTGTACTTGGAGTTTTGGTAGCGTTCATATCTATTTCAGTGGACATGATGATATATTACTTCCAAGAAGGTCTGTTCAACATTCCCTGCTGTTTAAAATAATTCTCTACTTGCCCCGAAGAACTCTTTGTGGCGTGTAACGCAGGTGGAAAAAGCGCTGACTATCGTAGGCACCATGAATCGGTTTATAGCCCACCCGTCGTCAGGGCTGGGCTTGCTCCGTTCCTTCATTCCCGGATCGACCGATGGGTCCAAGGCTTGCTGGAGAGGGACAAACCCTGTCTTGTGTATCAACAGGCTACCGCAGACATTGTATGCTTTACTTTACTTTGATACTTTTATGGTCCTTTATCGGCTGGAGGTCTTCTCAGCGGGGACCACAACTCTTCCAGACCGCTCGATCTCTGGCTGCTTGCATCCAGTGAGGCAGACTCCGCTCTCTGAAAGATCTTGAGAATGAGTCTGCCCATCGCGTTGGCGGTCGTCCCAGTGGTCTCTTATGGTCTCTCGGGAGCCATTCTGTGACACGGAGACTCCATCTATCGTCCTTTCGTCGAAGCAGGTGTCCGGCCCAGCGATATTTGGACTTCTTCATGTACTGCAGCGGGTCTGCTAATTGCGACTTCTCCCGTAGCTCCGAGCTTCGTAGGCCTTCTTGCCATTGCTGACGAAGGCTTGTCCTTAGAAGACATTCTCCAGTGCACGATGCGTAGTTTGCATCGCTCTGGCGATTGTCTTGCTGTCGGGCCAGGTTTCCGTCGCGTAACACATCGCAGGCAGTACAGAGGCGTTGAATATCGAGGCCCTGAGGTCGGGATCCTTGACCTGATCGGTGACTTCGCGAATCGAACTGAAGGCTGCCCATGCTGCGCGTCTCCTGCGGGCGATTTCAGGAGCGAGGTCGTTATCCATGTTCAGCTCTCTTCCCAGATAGACGTAGGAGTCGACCTGTTGCAGAGCGACTCCATTTAACCATACGAGTCCCGTGTCACACCACTGGTTGACCATAAATTGTGTTTTGGACATATTCATGTCCAATCCAATATTCATACCTGCCACATTGAGCTCGTTCAGCATTTCCTCGACTTCTGCCGTGCTGGTAGAGATGAGAACAATATCGTCGGCGAAGCGAAGGTTGCTGATCCGTTTACCGTCGACAAGGCAGCATTTATCGTCCCAGTTCAAGTCTTTCATGGCATTCTGGAGTGCCGCTGTGAATAGCTTGGTGGAAATCGTGTCTCCCTGCCGTACTCCTTTCCCGATAGGAATTTTAAGCTTTCGATCGAACAGCTGGATGGTAGTCGATGTGTTCGAGAAGCATTCGTCGAGAAGTCGGATGTAGGGCGATGGTATACCAGCGTGCACAAGTGCGTTCAAAACGGCGTTGATTTCCACAGAGTCGAACGCTTTCCGGTAATCCACGAAGACAAGGACAAGTGGGAGGTGGTATTCGCGGCTCCTCTCGATGAGCTGTGAGACAGTCTGAACACGGTCCATGCAGGAGAAATCCTTGCGAAACCCTGCTTGCTCCACTGGCTGATATTCATCCAAGCAACGCTCCGTGCGGTTAAGCAGTATCTTGGTGAAGATCTTGTACACAACCGAGAGAAGACCGATGGGTCGATAGTTATTGATATCCTCCTGTTGACTTTTTTTGAAGATTAAAACTGTTTTCGACTCCTTCCATGAGTCCGGAATCCTACCAAGTCGAAGGTAGTGGTTGAAGTGCTTGGCAAGAAGTGAGCAGAGGGCACTGCCACCCGCACGAAGGAGATCAGCAGAAATGCCGTCCGGTCCAGGAGCAGTGCCCGGCTTCATCCTTCTGATGGCATGAGCAACTTCTGATTCCAGAATGGGAGGTACTTCCTCAGCTGGTGGCATCAAATATTTCGGGACAGTGATGGAAGAACGGAACAGATCTGTGTAGAATTATTGAACGATGGCCTCCATCGCTCTTCGAGACGTTTGCGTTGTTCCATCCTTATCCACAAGGGCTGACATTATTGCCTTCTGATCGCAGAGATCTCGTTTGCAGCACTTTATGCTTGAACCTTTCCCAGCCGCTTCTAACAGCTTCAATCTAACAGCATTAGGATCCAGTTTAACAGCTCTTCTTTGCTCCAAGAGTTTAATCGCATGTGCGTTGAGTCTTGAAGCAGACGGTGATATGGCTTCGCAAGAGCTGCTAGCACATTTCAATAGTCCTTTGGAGAGAAGGTCGTAGTCTTCCGATGGATCTTCAAGAAGATTCCAATCATACGACTTTATTGCATATTCCAACTCCTCAGACTTGAATGTGGGGATCCTCACCGGTGCCGGTTTATGAGTGTCACGCTTGAACATCCTCTTTTTGAGAGTCAGCTTCGCACGGACAAGACGGTGATCCGAGCCGGTGTCAAATGAAGGCAGCACGGAGACGTCGAACAGACTCCAGCGTCTGTTTGTAAGAACATGGTCTATCTCCGAACGTGTTTCTCCATTTGGGCTTTCCCAGATCCATCGTCGGTTTGAAGGCTTCTTAAACATAGAATTTCCATGGTAGAGACGGCACGCGGATAGAAAGTCTATCAGGCGCTCTCCGTTTTCGTTCCTTGAGGAAGTTCCATGTGGTCCTAGCCTCCATTCGTCGTGATCATTCGTACCGACGATGGCGTTAAAGTCGCCAACGACAACTTTGTAGTAGCTCTTCTCGTCGTTGACAGTCCTTTCGAACAGCTTGTAGAACCTCCTTTTCTTCATCTGTGGCCGCAGATGTTGGAGCATATCCATTTATGATGGAGATGGTTCCTTGATCTTTGGTTTGCAGACGAAGAACAGCTACTCGCGGACTGATGATCTTATAAGAGTCTACTAGGTGGTGCACTGTCGAATTGACGAGAAATCCAACTCTGCCAATATTCTTTCTGTCCACCTTTGCTCCGATAATGAGAAGCTCGTTGTGGTCGGTCCTTCTTCTATTTTCCGTTCTGCCTTTCGTTTCCTGCAGGGCGATAACGTCGTATTTGATGTTTCGGCTTCTATAAAGCAGTGTCCGAAGATCCTGCTCAGATGCGATCGAACGACAGTTATAAGTGCAGACGAATAGGCAGTTTCCGTGTCGTGGTGGGAGGGAGTTTCCGGTAGTTCGATTCCAATGACGTCCTGATAGTTTAGCTCCGAGATTAGATGGCCCCTCGCCGGAGGTGGATGCAACCGACGTCGTAGAAGTCCACCTCCGGCGCGCGGAGGACTGGGGCGCGGGTTTAGTTGTTTGAGCCGTAGCGGTGGTCTGGTTACTCACATGTTCCTGGCCAGGGATACAGGAGAGCCGCCCATACACGACAAAACGTCGCGTACTGCGTGACCGTTTGTGCCGTTAGCCATCACAAAGTGATGTTCACCCCTTCACCGCGGTGAGGTGGCACATGAAGGGGCAGACATTGTATAGATTAAATAAACACTCACATCGCCTACTCCTTTAGAAACAGAGTGCATGGCACATTAATGAGCTTTACTAGTGTGGAACGAAAACAAACTCGGCTTGATGAGCTCTATTCTTTCAATTCTTTCAAACACTTACGAAATCACTTCATTTCCACACACTCCTTCTTTGTTCTCTGTCGTGGAACCGTTTTGACATCAATATCAGCTGTACGAACCACAAGGTCATATAATAGACGCATCACACGGTAAATCGAAATGTCACAAACTGCAGCGTTGCAGATATTGAGGGCGTTCTTCGAGTCGTCGTTCACATGCTGGAGTAACTCGATGCAGGTATCGGGTTGCAGAAGCATAAGGACGAAAGAATGAAAGAAGAAAGAAAAACAAGAAAAGCAAGCCCTGCGAAAAATGAAGCTCAAGCTGACAGTGTCATGCCAAATTTCATTGGCATTATTTCATCACCACGATCGGTGAAATCTCGAACTTCTTATCGATGGCATGTCATCTGGACTTCATTCTAAGTATTTTTAGTATGTTATTTTCTTCGAGCCAACATCTCCAGACAAGCTCGTTTGGCCTATACAACAACTTGTGGTGATCATTCAATTGACAAAACAGTGCTTTACATTTCCTATGCAAGTTTCCCCACGTAATGGAAGAATTGGTTGGATTGGGTGGGACCCGATCCATGAACCTCGATTCGTGAGGGCACTACAGTTGGCGCCTTCTTCGAATGTGCCCTCCGCGTCTAATTTTTTGTGGTAGCTGGAGGTATTCCACGAGCATATTTTACAGGCCTAATGATATACTGTAACCAAACGAAGCCTTTGTGGACATGGTACCAAATTTCAAGCGTATTACGAACACTTATAGGCGATTACGGAACATACAAACTCTCAGCTGTGCCACGGGCGTTTACGGTTCTACATAAGGGGATCAACTTTACCATTCACTTTTGCACGCCTTTGAATAGGACAGCGAGACAAAAAAAAAACTCCTCAATAGAGTAATTTACGCATTATTTCTACACCTTCCTAGTTTCTACCACTTTGCTACTCCTATTCCAGTGCAATCAATGACGTTTCCCGTCGCGGGCAGATTCAAGAAGCTTCCACTAATTCCATGGTTTCTCAGTTTCGCTTCTTGGTGTGCGTATACTGTAGGAATGGTAGCTGCGTCAGCAGCCTTTGTCCATTATGTTTCTCCTCAGGCAATCGGTAAGCAATAATTAGCAATCTCGTTTGGTTTTATCTTCTTCATATTTATAGAAAATTTAAGAAGCATAGAGGCTCCAAACGTTTTCAATTTCAAAAGTTTTTTTTCCGGAAATAAGCAAACAAGGCAACGCCCAAAAAGGTTTTGCAAAGCTGACGTAACTACTCGTTGATATGAGTACTCAATATACAGTGCAAAGCTTCCACGAGCAGTACACTTTTCATACATGCGTCGAAGGTAAACCCAAATTCTTGCCAACCTGACGGCTTAGGACCTTCCATATAACGAAGCGAAAGGCGAGGGAAATTAACATACCAGCCCAAAATACAACGAAACCGTTTCAAGGCAGTATTCACAGCTAGAGAAACTTAATCATCCGCGAAATTACACTGCTGCACTACTTGTTAGAAAATCCTGACCATGAAGGTAAACAACTTTATGAGTTAAAGAATAGCGAGACGAGAAGCAAAGGTTCTTTCATGGGTTATAAAAATTGTCACCTAAATTACATTTATTCTAGGAATAAAGTATGTGGCACAAAACGTCGAGGAAAGTCCGATGTAATGCTCTCATCTGCAAATTACAGGGTTTTTATATCTTTGCTCATTAAGTTATGAAACCTTGCACCAGACCTTGCACCTTTTTCAGGAACCAAATATTTTGTGACTATTGGGATGGTCCATATATCCATTTTCCATAACAAAGTCATATGCGAGGCCTTTTGAACAGAATTGAGCACTTTTCAAAACCGAAGGTTTTCCAAATCAATATGGGCACTTTTAACAAAGTTGATATAAGAATAAGAAGTTGATATATGGAAGCATATTAAGAGCGTTTGATCCTAGTGACGAATCCAGAAAGCATTTCGAAGTGGAAATGCGTCAGCAAATCAAGCCATATATAATAAAACCAGTCGTACGTCGGCCTAGCGGCCGCCTACGACTGGTTGGGCTGGCCGCCCAAACCCCAAGAATAGGACGCTATGGCCGCTATGGGTTTCCTATTCTTCCCTAGGCCTTTTGACCTTTATGTTAATCGAGATGGATCGATTGATCCGACTTCAGATTCGTGTTCAGCGACCTCGATTACCCCCAGGGCCGAGGTTTCGTGCCGGTTGAGCGCCATCCTCAAAAAATCAATAATATCGATCGATATCGATTGGTCGACTTCAGATTCGTGTTCAGCGACCTCGATTACCCCCAGGCCTAAAGTTTTGTACCGCCGACGTGTTCGGCACGTCTACTGCTCGCCATGCACGGTTGCCGACGTGTTCGGCACGTCTACGGCTCGCCATGCACGGTCGCCGACGTGTTCGGCACGTCTGCGGCTCGCCATGCACGGTCGCCGACGTGTTCGGCACGTCTACGGCTCGCCATGCACGGTCGCCGACGTGTTCGGCACGTCTACGGCTCGCCATGCACGGTCGCCGACGTGTTCGGCACGTCTGCGGCCCGCCATGCACGGTCGCCGACGTGTTCGGCACGTCTGCGGCTCGCCATGCACGGTCGCCGACGTGTTCGGCTGCCGTGCCCCATCTCAAGTGTGACGGACGGACAGTGTGACACACGCACGCGCACACATACACACACACACACACACACACACACACACACACACACACTTGCGGCTTTATATATAGTAGAATGCGTGTGCTATATATGAGAGAGCGCTCCTGCAGCAGGCACCCTGATTGGCACGTGTGTTCGGCGCTATGATTGGTTACTATTGGTTGGCGTGTTTCCAGCACCCAATGCTGCCAACGTCATATGAAGGAACCTCCACATACACTATTCAGTATTCCGGTTTCTGTTTTATGCAAAGTGAAGATGTTGGTGGCTTGTGAGCACATCCAGAAAGAAGATTGCAGTAAAACATCCTTTGCCAAAATAAAGGATAAAACTTTTAAGCTAACTCAAGCAGTTTTTGTATTTCTCGATTGATAGGCTCACCCGTAGCAAGTTTTTTCTACAAAAGAAATTTTTTAACAGAATATAAATTTTAGTTTCCAATATTAGTGCTCCAGCACAAGATCTTTCGAGGTTTTTCAAGAACCACCTATTCATAGGTTTTAAGAAGAGAGAAACCGAAAAGAGAATATTTTTATTTTTTTATCTATTTATTATTTGCACAATATCGTGCGCACAAAAATATTTAATAACCACACTTAGCAAGAAAACCTCACATTAGAAAATACGTGGTGAAAAAAATTAACAAATCAAAACTAGCCACCATTGTTAATTTTCATGTGAGCGTAACTCTTAAAAGAAAAGTAGAAGCCACGTAGAAGTATAAAAGTTTTGAACAATGGGGTAAGGGAACGGGATTGGGATTATTTATTTGTTCTATAGAAACATATCTATATTGACTTAGAAACTTTCTCTCTAGTTTAAAAACGGTTCAGTTTAGTTTTAAAACAGTCGAGGTTAAAATAAAAAATTCACAATTTCTAACAAAGATGGCGTGTCTTGGGGCAACATAGGTGTGGATTTTGCAAGCTAACGGTGAATCTTCAACACCACAACTTGTTACTGCCTTTTAGTCAGATATAAAGCGTTGAATTTTCTGACTATTGTCATATAATAGAAAAGATTAATAGACGTGAGAGCAATCCAGAAAAACAACTGTGACAACGATTGTGCTTGAATACATACACATTTACCAGATCATTTGCACAGGATCTGGTATACCTGAAATGAAAACGATCATCCGTGGCGTTGTTCTCAAGGACTACTTGACAACCCGAACATTGGTCTCGAAAGTGTTTGGTGTTGCGATGTCTCTCGGTAGCGGCGTTCCAATTGGCAAAATGGTCAGTTTTACATCATTCTGTAACTCCGTCTCATGGGGTCGTTGCACAGAAGTCACTGCGTCGAAGGTTCCCCATTTTTCGATCGTCACTTCTCACACGAGTGCTTAATCTGAAGCGTCTCGTTTCAGGGTCCTTTCGTTCACATTGCCTCTGTCGTGGCCAACCAACTCTCCAGGATAGCTTCTCGTTTTGACCCCGCATTTAAAAGCGAAACCAGAAGAGCTGAATGCCTAGCGGCGGCATGTGCGGTTGGAGTCGCTTGCACCTTCAGCGCACCCGTCGGCGGTGAGTTATCTCTGATGTACAGGAGGCGGCGCATCAGGCCATCCGAGCGAACTAAGCCTTCTCTTTTCGAACAAATTTATGGGCACAAAATCCAAATTAAATAGAAAATACCTTTGCACACAAATACAGGAATATCTCAGGAGGAAAATTACTCGGCACATCCTCCATCAGCCGCAATGACCACCTTCATCCTTGGCCCGGAGCGCTCCCACGCTTTCTTCAGAAGGGCGCTGTCCATATTTGTGAATGCTGCTTCAATAGCGGTGCGAAGAGATGTGGCATTAGGGTGCCTCGTCTTGTTAGGAACGCTTTCGACTACGCTCTAAGCATCTTAGCCCAGGGAACTGAAATCCGGGCTACTCGGGCTCACAACTTCTTGGACCAAGGCATGTCCAAGCTAGGAATAGGCAACTCCCTTGGTTCTCGCAGCCTCAGATAGCATCTGTCACACCATTACTGTTACGACTTATGCCGTAGGTCCTACTCTACAATTCTCGCATTGGCACCCACCAATTTCATAAACGATTGCCCCGGGTCCTCCAGAATCAGCGCCTGAGCCTTTTCCACGACTGCTGCAGTTCTTGACACACGTTTCCGCAAGGGGTTTGCGGAACCTTCTTCAGACTTCTGAGAAGCATTGCATCTGCCCACAACATCGTCAACAGTTGGTCTCGGGTACCCGAAGCATCAAATTGTTTCAGCTGGCGAACGACCAGCGGGAGCACTTATCATTCAGTTTGACGTGAAAATGGTGTTAGGAAAACGCTATTCCTTCGTTTATTCAGGTGTGCTATTTTCTATCGAAGTAACGACAATGTACTTCTCTGTGCGCAGTTATTGGCGCGGTTTCTTCGCTGCCTGCTGTGGTGCAATCACAATACGCCTTCTACGGGGCTTCGTCGTGCAAACAGAAGGTCAGTGGATTGGGTTAAGCTTTTTTTATGAGTCAGTTCATGTCTCACATGAAACTACCTCAACTGTACGGCCCTCGAACCCTCTACGTCACAATCGTGAGGCAGAACATCTACCACTGCAACACCCAAGCCAAGTTCCAGGCCCCTCGCCCATGAGTGGAGCGATCGCCTCTCTGGATTACCCACAGTTAACCATATGCAGCTTCCAGTGCCCCACGCTCGTTTGCTTTAAGGATTCGGCAAAAACACAAGACGTTTGGTTACTACTTACAAGGAAAGGGTCTGAAGCGTATGTCTGAACGGTGGGAGCGAGTCATATAGGGAGAATCCTCACCCCTCAATTGTTTTGAAAATGTGTTCATTTTTTGCCAATTCGCTAAACCCAAGGAGTAGGAGGTCACAATACGGCGCAGCACGCGTTTGGGGGTCTTGTACGCCCGCGATGCGTCTGCATCCAGTAGATCGAAGCGCAGGTGGGTAGAGGGTTGACTCGTGCGATTGAGGTCAGGGGTTTGGTTCTTCTGCGCTGCTGCACTTTTGCATTTCAACTGATTGGTTGAGATTTGGGGGATTCCGACGTTTATACCATTTTCAGACGTTTTCTGCGCATTTTTCCAGCTGTACGCTGTGGTATTCAACATGGTGATAAATGTTCAGCAACAGTGATACACAGGTACAAAGTGCCTGTTTAGTGAATGGTGGTGACTTCCTCCATGGTTATGAGCACGCAACCGAAATCCAATTGAAGACGTACCCTTTCTTCCAAAACAAGAGTTGCACCCGAAAACGTTATCATATGCCCACTGCTTGCTTGCCTCTCTACGTCCATCAGTTCATCTTGCGGATCCCAATCTTCCTCTTCCACCACTTCCAGCTGTTCGTCTTCGTCAACTTCAAGTTGACGTGCTTCGAAGCCCTTGAGTGTGCTGGCCATCCGTTCGGCCAACTTGATTTCTTCCCTAGAAGATTCCTTGTCTAAAGGTGGGCCACACTTCGCGTGAGCAGGTGGATCACCACTCGACCGTCGGCGGACATTGTTGGTGTTAGGTTCTAGAAAACCTTCAGCAGACCTCTGATTTTCGGGTGACAGGCAGACATGAGACAAAGAGTGCATCGATGCCGTTTAGCTTAATTTGCGGGATCCGCACACCTCGTTTCTCATTTGAACCACCTCCGACGTCACAACGTGGTCTCCTTTGAAAATCCGAGCAGGATGGTTTTTCCCGAGGCCTTTGGTCCATGTATGGAAACAGACTATAAGGAGCCTGTAGCCTTTATACGCTATCCGTAAGGTGCCTAGTGGTGCTTCACGCACTTTGCACCTGTGTATCACTGGTGTTGAACATTTATACATCACCATGTTGAATACCACAACGTACCGCTGGAAAATGCACAGAAAACATCTGAAAATGGTATAGACGTCAGAATCCCCCAAATCTCTACTAATCAGTTGAAATGCAAGAGTGCAGCAACGCAGAGGAGCCAAAGCCCTGACTCCTCTCGCATGAGTCAGCCCTCTAAGCACCTGCGCTCCGAACCACTAGCTGCAGAAGCATCGCGGGCGTACAAGAGCCCCAAACGCGTGCTGCGCCGTATCCCATTGTGACCCCCTACTACTTGGGTTTGGCAAAAAATAAACACATTTTCAGACCAATTGAGTGGTGAGGATTCTCCCTATATGACTCGCTCCCCCGTTCAGATATACGCTTCAAACCCTTCCCTTGTTAGAGGATGGAGGTTTTTTCCATAGTATTGGTTCTTGCCGTTCCGGCGTACCGCTGAGACGGTTTCTTTGTCGGGTTGATCTTTAGATATCTCTTTCATATATGGTGAGGTAGAGCTACCTATGCTGTGAGTCAAGAACCCAACCGCTCAAAATTTCAGTCACCGTCAATGCATTCTTTCAAACGAGTTTCGCACCGGATGCGTTTGTCGTGAACGAAATACCGCTATTCATATTGCTTGGAATAATCTGTGGTGTTATGGGAGCCATGTACATATCACTTTACCGTACAGTAGTACTGTTTCTAAGAAAGAACAAATACGCCAAGAAGGTGTTTCAGCAACAGTAAGTTCCACTCTAAGGAGATTCAATCAGTTTTCACCGTATGCACAAATGAACGGATTTAGCTGGATTGTGTACCCAATATTTGTCTCGCTTGTCTACAGTACGATTTCCTTTCCTCACGGTCTCGGACGATTTTCAACAGGAAGAGTGGGTTTAAGATTTTCTTTCTTCAGATCTGGTTTACGAATAAAATAAAAATGCATCACTCGAGAGCAAGAGAATAAGAATTAAATGACAAGATTAAAGATTGGTGTTCATCATGTTTATTTCGGATAATCAACGCAGTCTATCATTACGACATACACATAGTAAAGGGACTTACGTAATATATGCTTGTTCCATAGAAGGATAACGATAGTGATGGACGCTAGTCAATTCCTTTGTGGGATGCGCCACGCATTCTATTTTTACGGGATATCCGGGGTATCATGGAAGCAAATTGAATAACTATTTGGTAAGTACTTCTGATCTTTCGACTGACTGACTGACTTGCGATTGCCAGCCAAGGAACAAATCACGTTTCATCCTTCCCAGAAAAGTCTGGAAACACGGAAGGCTTGTTGGCGTGGATAGGAAATCCGAACCAAAGCCTTGAATCGGAGTGCACGAGAAAGCCGGCACTTCCTTCGACTGCGGTACCACGTGACCTCATAGTTCTTAATCCTTTATCGCGTATACAATGCTCAATTCCTTATCGCTAGTTCTAGACAGTTAGCCATAGGGAGTAAAGAACCGCATTATTACCAAATACGTAGTAATTCAACAGCCTCCGGGTAACAGAAGATCTGACACATAGACGCGAACCAAACCTAAAAGTCGGTTCGGAGGTGGGCTAGTGCCATCCCTTCCTATCAACCATTGCACTACCCAGAGAAAGGAAATCCATGCCAATAAAACTGTAAAAAATGTTTCTCAGAGATCTTCACATTCTGACCTCGAAGGCAGGCCTACTGGAAGAGTGTAACATGGTGTCCAGACGTTCGTAGTAAGACAAATAGTAAAACATTAGCTCACCATTTAAAACGCTTCCGAATTTGCCTTCGAATTTACAACTCTCGCTGATGTATAGAGCACGACATTTATTATAACTGTTAAATTGCAGAACTTTTAACCCACTCACTGTTCAGATTCACTTAACCTTAGGTCCACTTAACCTTAGGGCCTGTTCACACTTCGCGACAAGAGCGACTCGTCGCCCGTGCAAAAGATGCATATCGATTAAAACCGAGCGCGCGCCGCCGAAAAGTGTTCATACTCGAGCGCCGGCACCGTCGCTCCAGTCGCTCTTGTCGCTCTTGTCGCTCCAGTCGCTCTTGTCGCTCTTGTCGCCTGTTCATACTTCCGCGCGCTGCGCACGCTGCGCACGCCACGCACGCCACGCGCGCTGCGCTCTTGTCGCTGCTGTCGCGAAGTATGAACAGGCCCTTAGGCGCCTTTTATACTCTCGCCGCTGCGCGATTGTAGTCAGAAAGGGGAGCGTCAGCGACGCGCGACCACGAGCTTCTGCTAACCACGGTCCGTGCTCCGGAAACGGTCCATGAGTCATTGAGGGAGCAAAACAGAAAGGATTCGTTCGGCTGGTCAGCGCAATGCATCTTGTCAATGTTTGTCGTGGGATTCCTATGGGGAGCGACGAATCCTCTCTTAGGCCCCGTTTATACTTCGTCGCGGCGCGAAGCGATGGCCACGCAATGAGGCCAAATTGATCGATCGCGTCGCACAATCAATATGGCCACTATACGTGGCGTCGCGTCGCGCCGCGACGAAGTATAAACGGGGCCTTAAACCTGGAGTCGAAGCCGTCCGCTTAACCTACGGTTGAAACTGGTGAGTGTGGTATTGAGTCGAATCCGCAGCAATGCAAACGGCGCTAAACCACTCCTTATTTTGCGATATGTTCGGGTCCAAAAGAAAAACTGCTGGAAGGTACTAACCACTCAAAATTCTTTCTCATATGGCCATTCTGGGGTCGCTGTGCACTAAGCATATCTTTAGCGTGGTATGTGAAGCTTCGTGAATGTCTACAGATCTCCATTCTCTTCCTAGGTTACAGAAGGTACGGGTCAAGGTCTTGGTCACCGATTTCGCCCAAACTCCCTAATCATCCAAACCTAGTAATCGCCTGTAACTTCAAAAAACGATGTCAGATTCGTGATCAGCACCCTAAGTACCCCCTCCTTCAATAGAAGTTTGGTCGAAAAGGTGAAGTCTCCCACCCTACACCGAGTCTGCCGCGGCTGATCGCGCGGCGCGGCGCGATCAGCCGCGGCAGACTCGGCGTAGGGTGGGAGATTTCACCTCTTCGACCAAACTTCTCCTATTGGGAAGGAGGAGGGGGGGGTTAGGGTGCTGGTCACGAATCTGACATTGTTTTTTTAAGTTTTGAAGTTACGGGCGATTACGGTAGGTTCGGTTGATTAGGGAGTTTGGGCGAAATCGGTGACCATGACCTTAGCCCGTACCTTCTGTAACCTAGGAAGAGAATATTAGGGGGGGGGGGCAAAAGTAATGGAACAATTTGAAAAATTTCCTTTATTTCCTTATAACTCAATTACAACTCAACGATGCTGAGGAATGTATTTGCCATTATGGGCAATGACCTTGCTGCCATCGCTCAACCAACTTCCTGATCCTATCCTTCCAGAACTGCTTGGGCCTGGTGTTGATCAACTGCTCGATATGATTGTCAAGGACTGCTTGGATTCTTTTGTCCCTTGTCGTTGTCGAAGAGGAGAACCTTCTTGAAGCGCTGCGAATGAATAAGAGCGAGTCGCCGGCCTATCTCCTCTATTTCGTTCACCATGGCCTTGGAGTTCATCGCGGTGCTCTTGGGAAACAGCCTCCGGTAAACCGATCCATGGGCGCAGACCCAAAAGCTCCAAAGGTGCTTCTCGCCGTGAACATCTCGCCGAACCAAGGTTGGTAACAGGTCACCAGGCCTCACCCAGACTCGCTGCTTGGCAGGGTTAAGGTAGAAGACGTACTTCTCATCTTGCGTGAATATTGGGCCCAGGCTGCTCGGGGTTGGGAATTGGGCGAGATTTGGGCGACACAGGTCGACTCGTCAGACTGGGGTTTCGGCATGCGACAGACTGGGGTTTTGGCATGCTTCTGGAAAGGGCGGAAGTGGTAACTTCTCAGGTGGCTTTCAGTAGGTAGCAGACAAACATGCAAATACGATAAGCACGAAACCAGACTCAAGCCACGAGATATGTGGACACGGCATGGGGTGTCTCATTACTTTTGCCCCCCCCCCCTTAATAGAAATCTGTAGACATTCACGAAGCTTCATATATCACGCTAAGTGCACAGTGACTCTAGAATGGCCATATGATAAAGAATTTTGAGTGATTCTTGACGATGGGTACGTTCCAGTAGTTTCACTTTTGGACCCGCACACGTCGCAAAATAAGGAGTGGTTTAGTGCCGTTTGCATTGCAGGGGATTCGACTCAATACCACACTCACCAGTTTCAACCGTAGGTTGAGCGAACGACTTCGACTTCAGACTTAAGAGGGGATTCGTCGCTCCCCACAGGAATCCCACGACAAACATTGACAAGATTGCATTGCATTGCGCTGATCAGCCAGGAAATCCTTTCTATTTTGGTCCCTCAATGACTCGTGGACCGTTTCCGCAGCACGGGCCGTAGTGCGCAGATGCTCGTGGCCGCGCGTCGCTGACGCTCCCTTTTTTAACTGCAATCGCGCAGCGGCGCGTTAGGCCTCGTGCATACTTCCTGTCGCCGCGATGGAATCGCGGCGATGAGTTTTGCAGAGCGACGCGAAAGAATTTGAATTTCTCTGTGCTGGTCGCATCGCCCATCGCTCTGCAAGGGAGCGCGACGGCGATCCATCCAGGACCAACGTTAAACTCCGCGCGCGGCGCGAAAAAGTATGCCATGCCCGCGATGGGCGCGGGAAGCCATCGCGCATGCCGAGCGCCACTGTTGCGGCGGCCGCGGCGAAGTTTTCTTTGACTATTCGGCCGCGTGCGGCGGAATGGCCATGAACTGAGCGCCGCGATGGCATCGCAGCGATGGAAGTATGCCCCCGGCCTTAGATTCGGGGCGCGGCGCGACTGGCCGCGCCGCTCCCCAAATTGACGCGCCGCGCCGCGGCGGGAGTATAAAAGGCGCCTTAGAAGCAACATATTTTGACAGTTCGTTAGGCAATTGAAAAATGACAATCAGACCTACCTTCGCACACTGTAGCCGAAACAATGATTTTCCTGTGATTTTTAACCGTTTAATGAATATATGTAATGTAGAGCCCGCTCTTTACTCGGCATTGCTGAAGCAGTCAGTACCACACTGCCACGGTTTTCAGTTTATTTATACGCACTAAATTTCATAGAATTTCCGCTCTTTGAACAGCGATTAATCGTTTGGGCTTTCAAATTCGTTCCTATTTCGTAATGAAGCTTAGAATTTATCCTTACTCCTTTATGTTTCTCAACCGAAGGGTGGTTCGAAATAACTCACAGCTATAATTCTGACCTACTGAGATCTCAAAAGAGTTTCTGCTGATCACTACGCTTCATAATTATCTTATTTCAGCTCAAATTTGGAATGAACCTGAAGGACTTCTTCAGTAATTGCACGTTTTCTGAGCCATCTTCGTCACCTCTAGCCTGCAAGAATGAGATCTTCGACCACTGGCTCGACAACCGAGAGAATATCTTGGTCCTTCTCACTCTCTTCATTGCCGTTCATGTGCGGACCTTCAGCACCATCGTCGTTATTGTCTCAGTCATAATTAATAACGAAAAAATTTGCAGTTTGTATTTTCGATAATATGCATGACGCTGCCGGTTCCATCAGGAGTTTTTATGCCAATTTTCGTGTTAGGAGCAGCAATTGGTAGACTTGCGGGAGAGGTAATGTTTTGCTTAGCTAGGGTGTTCGTATCCAGTGAGCCTGAAGGTGCTGCACTGCTCTATCATCTCCGTCTTTTCGCCATTGAATATGCAGAACACCCGACAATGGATGATTGCAGATTGTAGCCATAGCTCTTCCACTAGGACTGATTGAAGGGCTGAATATCTACCCCGGAGTGTACGCTGTGGTAGGTAAGAAAGCCTTCAAATTATAAACAACACACCACATAAAAAACGGCCATTCTTTTAAACTGGCAAGTACGCCCTCCAATAAGGCTTCTGAAAAAGAGTGAGAGTTTTTCTGATGTTTAGAAGCTGCAAACCATAAACGATGCGCTCGCGCGAACTTCTGAATGGCAGAGTTGAAGGAGCATTAGGAAAGAACCGAAGCCATTCAAACACTTCTGTACTGTCATCAGCCTAATCTTCGAAGTAGCTACAGCTACCAAACCTAAACAACATCATTTTAGGTACTGTTGACCCTCAAGTTGTTAGGGTAACATCTACGTACAGCTCTACACATTTGACATCTTGTGAGGTGCCAGAATAGCTCAGCTTTCCTCGCTGAAGAATACGAAAGCGTCACATCCTCCGATCAATATATTCACTAGGAAGTCCAATAAGCGCATTGGCCGAGATTTTGGTTCTTTTGACATCTTGTGGGATCCGCTACGTCATGCATCTCGTTGAGTGAGTGCAAGCGAACCGTACCACGTGACCGGCCCATATAATTTTCGAATGATGTAGAAGCATTCAATTTCATTCTTTTTCACGTTCGATTACTTCCTTCTTTTTCCTTATTTTTCACTTTCCGATAGACGTCTGCACCTTTGATGGTCTAGACGACGATAACCTGCATAAAGCTACAGTGCTAGAGTATCGGTGGTTCAGAATATGTCCTTCGGGACACACATACACCAGTTGTTCGACACCGTTTACCTCAAACTTGGGTAAATAATCCAAAACTTTAATATACAAATACAGTACATATTAGAGCGTCCTAAAAACATCTTACAAAAGAATGAGGAATAGAAAAAATGAAACATAAGAAGAGCGCCATGTGAATTTTTCCATATGACTCTTTTATAGGGAGTTTTTTGTTTGCATAACTGTACAATCTGATAAAGCTCTAAGCGAAAATTCCTCACAATATCCCGCGAAATCGTCCTTTGATCGCGAGAAAGTCGCGATACTGCGTTCAGCGTAGCCAGATTGTACGAGTAGCATTAGGAAGCACCCGGTGATGAAGGAAAGACAAGAAAAAACGAGACGAACTCAAAAATGAATGAAATTGAATGCTCCTGCTATCTATCGGAAATTAGGTGGGCCAGTTACGCCATGTGGTTCGCTGACACTCACATTACAAGATCTGTACCCTAATAGACTCCACGAGATATAAAAAGAACACCAGTCGGACTAATTCACGAATGTCTCTAGAATGGGCTAATCGCTGTTTCATTCTCATTCACCAAAAAAAGGGACCACAAAATTGCCATGATAGAAACCGAAGCTCAATTCTAGAACACCTTCCATCTTCCTTTTTATTGTACAAACTCAGTGCACCTAGATTCCTTTATCCATACGGATTCTACGAACACAAACGAGTGACATTTTTTGGACTTCTGCTCTGTTATTTATCTCTATCTGACTGTGTTCAAGGTGCTGCAAGCTTCTCGGCTTCTGTCACTCATACCGTGTCTGTGTCTGTGATGATTTTCGAAATTACGGGACAACTTCACTACATTCTACCTGTGATGGTGAGAGGATTTAACCACTAACCCTGATTTTTTCGTTGATATCGTTAGGTTTTTTTTCTAATTTGCGCTTAAATTGCCTAAAATTTTCATAACTTCATTCAACAAAACGTTTAAACTAATGCTTCCTCTTGAATGCATATGCCTACAAAGGATTTATTGTGAATAAAGTTTTCAGATATCGGTGCTACTATCTAATGCAGTTTGCGCATACATGCAGCCTTCATTTTTCGACACAATTATCAAAATCAAGCACTTACCGTTTCTGCCGGATATACCACCTTCGAACCACATGTGAGTCTTTTCATTTTCATTTTGAAGTCCATTCACCCCTAAGGTCAGCGAATGTGTTGTAGAAACTGTGACCAAACAAAAAAACTGGCCAACACTCCACTGTATTGCCCTTTTCAGCCTTTATCTTCATCTCTTTTTTTTTTCTTTTCACATTTGCATTTAGAACTCGTCTTTTTTCTTTAGCAAAAGTACAAGTTCGGCAATTTCAAACATTCTCTGTTCTACAGGGTGTCTAAAAAATGTACACACTGTTTGAAAGGTGATAACTTTGATCACAGTAAAAATACTAAAGAAGTTAAGGACTCATACGAAATTTAGAAAAACGAAATTTGCTGACATATGAGCGGTATGGAATGCGGCATGCACTCGTCTGAATTCTTGCATTTTATACTCGATTGATTGTGTTTCACTTGAATACTTGTTGTGATTTCTATTTAAAGAGGCCGTATCGTTTGATTTGTGCTTCCTTTAAGCTTTGAAACTTAAAAACACACTACGGCTTGTACAAAATGCAGGCTATCTTAAAAATGCAGGTGCTGTTTGACAGGTTCTAACATTGCTGCTTTTGAAGGTTTTGAAAATGTTTGAGACTCATATGAAAGCACAGGGTAACGAGAATCCTGTGGAGTGTGAGTAGTCAAGATTGCTCCATGCACACCCCTGAAAACTTGATTTCAGACTCCATTGATTGTGCATGGGCTGAATGCTTGTTACAATCCTGTTACTACTTGAACAGACTAACCTGTGCGTGTTTCTTTTAACGTTTAGAAGTTGACAGTCACGTGAAAGACACGTGAAATGCGAGTTTATTGATTCTTCTTCTTCTTCTTCTTCTTCAGCGTTTGTCCCGCTCCGTGGCGGGGTCCGTTATCCTGGTGTCATGACGCCACCTTTCCCGATCCAGCGCTAGATCAGGGTGGACACCAGCTACTTTCAAGTCCATATGTAACGTATCAGCCCAGCGCAGCTTCGGGCGGCCTCTAGGCCGCTTTCCTATTACCTCGAAGTTAAGGCCTATCTTGCGGACGCTGTCTTCCTTTCCACGCAGAACGTGGCTCTACCATCGCAAGCGAGCTTCGCTCATCCTCTCCGCTATCGGCGCGACACCGAACTTCACCCGAATAGCATCGTTTCGGATGCGGTCCAGACGCGTGACTCCAGCCATCCAGCGCAGCATCTTCGTTTCCATTACGCTGAGACGCGTTTCAACTTCCTTGGTGGCAGGCCAGCACTCAGCGCCGTACATCGCTACTGGCCGGATGACTGCCCTGTAGATCTTTGAATTAAAGCGCTCTGGTATCTTCTTGTCGCAGAGCACGCCAGTCAACGAGCGCCACTTGGACAAAGCTGCACTCACGCGTGAATTCACTTCGACCATCAGTTTGCCGTCAGACGCGACTGCTGATCCCAGGTACTTAAAGACCGCAGTGCGTGGAAGCTCGATGCCGCTAACCTTGATGGAGCTGGACTCAGTAACGTCTGTCGTTAGATATTCGGTCTTTTTAACGTTCAATCTGAGTCCAAACCGCTCCAAACGATCACATCAAGCTTGCACCTCTCGCTCGAGTTCACCTTTATCTTCGCTAGCGAACATTACGTCATCGGCATAAAGCAACGTCCAAGGGACGGGCTTCTGAAGATCTCGTGTGATGGCATCCATGACGACAACAAAGAGGAGTGGGGAAAGCGCAGAACCCTGCTGTACCCCGACAGAGATGGGAAACTCCATCGAGGTTCCAGCTGCAGCTTGAACTCGACTCTTTGGGCAAGAGTAGAGCATCCGCACCCACTCTACAAGTTCCTCAGGTACGTTGTGTTGTCGCAAGGCGTACCATATAACCTCACGCGGTACGCGGTCGAAGGCCTTCTCCAAGTCGAGAAAGGCGATATGCACTGGCCTCTGTTTCTCGCGATGCTTCTCTATCAGGAGGCGGGCGGCGTGAATTGCATAAACGGGGCCACAGCCAGCCACGAAGCCGCACTGATTGCTGGAAAGCTGGACGATGTTCCGAATTCGTCCATCGACATCTCGCTCAAAGATTTTCATGCTGTGCGAAAGCAAGCGAATCGGACGGTAATTGGAGCAGTCTGCAGGACTGCCCTTCTTCTTTCAAATTGGAATCGTCGTACTTTGGCGCCAACACTCAGGCACTTTCTTCTCCGCCACAACCTGATTAAAGAACTTCGCCAACCACTCAGCAGGGTACCAGCACTTGGATTTCCATAAATCAGCCGCCACGTCGTCGGGCCCAGTTGCCTTGCCTGGCCTCATCTTCTTCAAAGCCGCTTCAATCTCCTCCACGGTGATCTTCTGAACGGGGCCGTGGGTTGGAGCCGTTGAAGGGATGGCTGGATGAGGAAATTCCACCGTAGAGATTTCCTCAAAGTAGTCGCGCCATCGCTTCAAATGCCTTCTCGCGGTCTGTAAGAAGATGGCCGTTCTCATCATTGATGCCAAAGAACTTCTCAATATTCTCGGTCTGCCGTTGGCGAAACTTTGCAAGTCGGTACAGATACCGCTCACCACCGCGTGACTCGAGGTTCTCGTTGACACTCCATAATGAGTGGCTTTTGCAACAGCCACGGCCTTCTTTGCAGCTTTCTTCGCTTCTTGGTACTTCCGCCAGTTATCTGCTGTCTCTTCGCCGAGAAACACGTGATAAAGCGACTTCTTCTCTCGCACTTTTGCTTTCACGTCATCTGTCCTGCTTCAGCCTCGGAGGGGCAATCTGCAAAGTGCAGATCAGCGGTCGGTGCTGTGGGGCGACAGTCTCATACGGCACGATCTTCGCGTCTGTGACAAGACTCCGGTCGCGATCTCTCACAAAGACAAAGTCTATTTGAGTCTTGGTACTCCCACTGTAGTATGAGATAAGGTGCGAGTCGCGTTTTCGGAAGACGGTTTCACTATGGTGAGGTTATGCAATTCCGCGTAATCAAGAATACGCTCACCATCGAGGTTACGGGACCCGTATCCGAAACCACCATGACAGCTGTACCCGTCCTTTGTAGCACCTGCGTGCCTTCACTGCCGGAACTAATCTCTACCTTCCCACCTTCTCAACTACTGCGGATCGTCGAACATATTTTGCGATTCTATTATTCTACTGCCAGTTGATTCCAATCGCCTACTGCTGTATCGTGCCCACTACTTTGTCGATTCAACGTCTTAGCCGAGGAGAGATCTCTTGTGGCTGGGATCGTATTCTTATTCGGAAACGAGCCACCTGCACAGGTGTATTCTTTCGGTTCTTTCGCTCGGAAGGCGCCTTTCTTCCCAACCTTATTTTCCTCTGTTAATCGGACGGTCCATCGAGCTGATTCGATTGATATTCTATAGATCAAAGTCGAAGAGCTCGATTGATCGTGGATATGGATACACCATTGCGGTCTTCCTCTGTTCCAGCGGTTAAGAGGACTCACGTGGATGCTTCACCTCCTCTACCTGAGTATGGTCGTTAAAGGAAAAAACAGAAGATGGACGCTGCGACTCCTGTCAATGGGGATGATCTTTGCCGAGCCGTTGAGTTGGTCATCAACGATCAATCTCTACCTGCACACCTCAAAGCTGCGATGGGCGGCATACTGGACATCAAGCTGCAACTCAATGCGGTAATCAAATGAAACGAGGAACTCATAGAAGAAAATTCGCGCCAAGAACTGTGAGTTGGAAAAGGAAGTACAGATGTTGAGGTCACAGATTGCCATGCTAAAGCAAACTCTACCATCTCAAATTGTCCCTTCATCCAATTCTGTAGATGCTTCTATATCAACTCCGTTTAGTCATGTTACTGATGATGATGCTGAGCGTGAACGTTCAATTGTTATTGTAGGAGTTAGGGAATCGTCTGCTATTATTTCTTCAGATCAAGTTTTACATGACGCCAATTGTGTAAGGCAAATCCTTGACTTCGTTGCTGTAGATTGCCCTCCTATTGCTATTTATAGAATGAGACAATTTATTTCAGGAAGAGCTCGCTTACTTAAGGTTGTTTTCCCAGCTTCCTTCTTTGCAACCTTGTCATTGAAAAGGGCTCCGTATCTTAGGTATTTTTCTGTGAAAGGAGTTTATATCAGACCTTCGCTTTCTAGCGCGGAGCGTGATCGTCTTAGAGCCCAACGTCTGTCTCGCACTACTTCCATGCGTCCTTTAGAAGTGGATTGTAATCGTAAAACTATTGATATTTCTTTAACGAGCAATATTGATAGTGCTTCCCGTGTCCAAAATCACCTATCTCCATCTCATCCACATAGTTCATCTCCGTTTGCATCTCATCCAAACACCTCACCTCCATTTGCTGCTCAGTCGGAAAACATCTAAGGTCTCATAGGAACTCGGACACGTTTGTCTCCTGTGCCATGGCTAATATTCGGTCAGTGATAAGAAACAAGGATGCAGTTGCGGGACTCTTCAAGTAAAGTATCGACGTTATCATCTTAACAGAATCCTGGCTCAAACCTACAATAGATGCGTCAGTTTTTTTAGGTGATTATTGCTCTCAGTACGCGGTTCTAAGATGTGATCGCTCAGAAAGAAGGGGTGGAGGCGTTGCTCTCATTGCACGAAAATCATCTTCTCCCTCACTTGTTTTATGCGAATCTGTCAGCAATTCCTATGAAGTACTGTGTTCGGATCTGCGACTCGGATTGTCTATCGTGCGTTTCATTATTGTTTACAGAGCTCCTAGTTGTGTCGCTCGGATGACTGATCAGCTGCTTAAAGCTATTAGTGATCTGTTGTCTTGCCATCTCCACTGCATAGTTTTGGGCGACTTTAATTTTCCCTGAAATTGTCTGGAGTGGCAAACCAAGTTTGCAATCTCCCAGTACTAATGCTCGGATATTCCTTGACATGTGTAACTCACAAGGGTGGCGATGTCCGTTCCTCCACGTGGTGCCACTGGAAACTGTTCGCCTCTGCGAGCTAAGCTAATCACGGACATTCGAGTACAGGCGACAGACCCTAGTGACAGGCCGGCCTATGGAGATCCCATGTCACATCACATGGTTGATGACGTTAAGTGAGTATCGAGATAATGCTACGGCGTCCGCGGGAGCCGACGCGCACTCGCAGAGCCCGGCGAGTGTGAGAAGTATGCGAGGGTCCGTGATGCGAGGACGGCATCGGGGGGAAACTGAGCTAGTCCGAAAGTCCCGTAACGTAGGCAAGACCCGCGTAGCTACGCTGAATGTGGGTACGTTGACGGGCCGCTCGTGCGAGTTGGCAGAAGCACTGGAGCGAAGACGAATCGACTTATGTGCGGTACAGGAGACGAGGTGGTCCTGTTGTAGGTCGAGGGACATAGGCCGAGGCTTCAAGGCCATTCTGTGCGGCAGTCCCAGGACCACCAGCGGAGTTGGTGTAATCGTCTCCGAACGTTTCCGAGACGCGATTACAAGCGTGGAACGTTTTAACACATTCGCGACAAGAGTGTTCTCGCGCACAATGCGCGCGACGGCCCGCTGCCTTGTTGGCGCGCGCAGGTGTCCACACATTTGTGTGGACATCGTCCCTCGAGAGGTGTTACTTTCTGTAAGTGAATTTCAATCGATCTTTGGAAGAAGATCTGGACATTGGTCTGTTACTATAATTTGGGAATTTGAAAGGAAAATCGAACAAAAACATCGAAAAAAGAATTCTTCCCAAAAAATTCCCGTCCACACATATGAGTGGACACCGTCCATCGCGCCCTCTTCGCTGTCCACTCATATGTGTGGACATGGTCGCGAATGAGTTAATGACCGCTTGATGAAGGTCGTAGTCGCTGCTGAACAGCGTATGTATCATTTCTTCTCTGCATACGCTCCGCAGGCAGGCTGCTCTGAGAGAGCCAAGGATGAGTTTTGGACCCTGCTTGATGAAAAGACAGCAGAGGTACCGTCAGAAGACGCTGTCGTTATCGCAGGTGACCTCAGCGGTCATGTGGGGACTGCGAAAGATGGTCGCAGCTGTCACGGCGGTTTCGGATATGGAGCACGTAACGCTGATGGTGAGCGAATCCTTGAGTATGCGGACTCGCATAACCTCATCATCGCGAACACCGTATTTCGAAAGCGTGACTCCCATCTGGTGTCGTTCTATAGCGGGAGCACCAAGACACAGATCGACTTCATCCTTGTGAAGCATCGCGATCGAAAGCTGGTTACAGATGCGAAGGTGGTGCCGTACGAGACTGTCGCCACACAGCACCGTCCGCTGATATGCACTCTTAAGTTCGCCCCTCCGAGGCTGAGGCATGTCGAGCGATGCGGTCCACCGAGAATCAAGTGGTGGCGGTTGAAGGAAAACGCTGCAGCTTTTGTTTCTCGTATTCGGTTACCGACGGTGACAACCGTCGACGAAACATGGAAAGTTGCAACCGATACGATTTTACAAGTTGCATGCTCTGAATTAGGCATGACTAAGCCTGGACGCCGCAAGATCGAGAAGCTGGAGTGGCTGTGGACTAACGACGTAAGAGAAAAAGTTTGAGAGAAGAAAAAATTATATCACGCGTTCCTGCGCGACAAGCTGCAGACAAATGGCGTATGTATCAGGAGGCGAAGAAAGCGGCAAAGAAGGCCGTAGCCGTTGCAAAAGCCGTCCATTATGATGATCTCAGCGATAAACTCGAGACGCGCGATGGTGAACGACATCTTTATCGACTTGCCAAGGCACGCATCGTCAGGCCGAGGACATCGAGAAATTTTTGGGCATCAACGATGAGAATGGCCATCTACTGACGAACCGCAAGAGGGCTATGAAACGATGACATGACTACTTCGAGAGAATTTCGACAGAAGAGTTTGCCCATCCGCCCATCCCTTGCGTCCCTCCTACGCACGGTCCTGTGCAGAAAATCACTGTGGAGGAGACGGAAGCGGCTTTGAAGAAGATGAAGCCGGGCAAAGCAACGGGCCCCGATGATATAGCGGCCGACCTATGGAAGCTGAGGTGCTGGAGTCCTGCTGAGTGGCTAACGAAGTTTTTCAACCAGGTTGTTACGGAAAAGAAGGTACCTGGTAGTTGGCAGGAAAGCACGACGATCCCGATATGGAAGAAGGAGGGCAGTCCTGCGGACTGCACGAATTACCGTCCAATTCGCTTGCTCTCGCACAGCATGAAAATCTTCGAGCGAAGATAGACGTATTCGCGATATCGTCCAACTTTCCACCAATCAATGTGGCTTCGTAGCGGGCAGTGGCACCATCGATGCCATACATACTGCTCGTCTTCTGGTAGAGAGACATCGCGAAAAGCAGAAACCGCTACACATAGCTTTTCTCGACTTAGAGAAAGCATTTGATCGTGTACCGCGTGAGGTTATATGGTACGCCTTACGACAACACGGTGTTCCCGAAGAGCTTATTGAGTGGGTGCGCATACTTTACTCTGGTCCAAAGAGTAGTGTGCGAGCGCCAGCCGGCACATCGGCGGAGTTTCCTATCTCCGTTGGTGTTCACCAGGGCTCTGCGCTTTCCCCGCTCCTATTCATTGTCGTAATGGATGCCATTTCGAGAGACCTTCAGAAGCCTGCCCCTGGACGCTGCTGTATGCAGATGACGTAATGCTTGCAAGCGAAGAGAAAAGCGAACTCGAGCGACAAGCGCAAGCTTGGTACGACCGCTTGGCGATGTTCGGGCTCAAGCTAAACGTCAAAAAATCTGAGTACTTGACGACAGACGTAAACGAAGCCGGGTCCATTGAGATCAATGGCACTGCGCTAGTACGAACGACAAATTTCAAGTACCTTGGATCTGCAATTGCGTCTGATGGTAGTCTGACGTTCGAGGTGAACTCACGCGTGAGCGCAGCGTGGTCCAAATGGCGCTCGATGACAGGCGTTTTATGCGACAGGAAGATACCGGAACGCCTTAAATCGAAGATCTACAGAACCATCGTCCGACCAGTAGCGATGTATGGAGCTGAGTGCTGGCCTGCAACCAAGGAGGTTGAGACTCGCCTCAGCGTAATGGAAACGAAAATGCTGCGATGGACGGCTGGTGTTACGCGTCTGGACCGTATTCGCAACGATGAAATACGCCAGAGGTTTGGTGTCGCTCCAATTGCTGACAAGTTACGTGAAGCTCGCCTTCGGTGGTATGGCCACGTTCTTCGAGCTAGTGGTGACACTGTTAGGAAGATTGGCCTTAACATAGATGTGCCCGGAAAACGGCCTAAAGGGCGGCCGAAGCAGCGATGGCTTGATACGTTGCATGTGGACCTAAAGGTTGCTGGTATCCATCCCGATCAAGCATTTGATCGCGTAAAGTGGCGTCATCACACCAGAATAGCGGACCCCGCCTCGAAGCGGGACAAACGCTGAAGAAGAAGAAGAAGATGTGTAACTCACAAGCTTGCCCAATTTGTCCTTTCTGGGTGATAACATTCTTGATCTAGTGCTGTCCACTGATCACGACCTGATAACATCGCTGAACATTAATCCGCCACTAGGTCTAAACGCTCACAGTTCCATCAGATTTTTAATCAATATACAGATGCCCTACTGTCACAACTCGGTGAAGCGAAATTTCGCCCAAGCAAACTGTAATGAAATAATGAAATACTTGGCAGATGTAGATTGGTTCGGCTCCCACAACAGTGTGGACTCAGTGGATGCGAAATACGAATTATTGATTAGCGTACTTCATCATTGTATTGATTTATTTGTGCCTATTGAAAACCGCACTAAACAGACCAGGCCTTCCACCTCATATAAACAGGACTCTGAAGGAAAAGGATGAAGCGTGGACTAGGGCAAATCAATCAAAAGATCCTCAGGATTGGGAGCTCTTTCATGCTCTGAATGATAGGTTCTCAAAAAAATTACGCAACTTTAACGCTTCCACTGAAAGGAGAGTCATTGGCTCTAACTGCAAGAATGCATTCTTTAAGCTGCTTAAGTCCCGATTACGTGATAAACCACACATTGCGGCTCTGCGCTCTTCTAATGGCGAAATGATGTACAGAGACGAAGATAAGGCCAAGCTCCTGGCGTCTACGTTTGAAGATTTCTTTGTTACTGTTGATGATGAGGACGTAAATAATCCACCTCTAGGGAGAACATTCCCTGTCATGGAAGATTCAGTTTGGTTTCACGCAGAGGAAGTCATGAATCTACTTTTAAGATGGCCACAGTCAGAAAGCCTTACACCTGATTTTATCCCCCTGTCGTTCATTAAAAAAGTAGCTCCAATCATAAGCAGCCCACTTGCCTTCATTTTTAACCTTATCTTGATGAGGGCCGAGATACCTACTCGATGGATACTTTCCATAATAATTCCAATTCCAAAAAAGCCTCCATACAATCTGCCATCAAATTCCAGACCAGTGAGCATTACATCGATTTTCGCTAGACTCCGAAAAATTTTTGAAGAAAAGGATTGAGGACCACCTCCAGAAGCACGCTATTCTTTCTGGAAACCAACATGGCTTTCAAAAGGGTAGTTCCACAGTTACTGCCATGATTCAAGCGCTCAATCACTGGACAAAGTGTATTGATGAGAGTAAGAGTGCTGATGTTGTTTATCTTGATTTCAGTAAAGCATTTGATAGTGTTCAGCATAAGCTATTACTCCACAAAATGGATGTGGTAGGTATTCACCCTCGTATCATTTCTTGGATGAAGTCCTTCCTGTCGTCGCTGCGTCGTCGACTTTGAACAGGCCCTTAGCTATGCTGATCACGCAACACTGCTTTCATGCTGCGTGAACGCGCCCAGAGCAGTTGGCAACGCGAACTGAGCTCGCCAATGAGATCCACCCCAGTAGTCTTCTTTGCATAGTTGTGGTCAGCGGCCTAAGCTCTTTGACCAAGTTTATGTCCTCTGTCCCCTTCCTCCTGTCGGGTCGGAAGTATATTGTTTGCGTCAATTCCTCTTTTTCCAGTACCAGAGTCGTTCGGAGTGGTGTGCCTCAGGGAGGTGTACTCTCCCCAGTCTTATTCAATATCTACACACACGATCTGCTTCACCTTCTCTCACGTGCAGACGTTGAATTTTGCGCATATGCGGATGACCTAAAGATCTACCGATCAATTACTAAGGACACTGACGTCACAGCTCTCCAGGATGCAATCGACTTTGTCCAAACATGGTCCATAGAGTGGGAGCTGCCGCTCTCTAGTGAAAAATCCAAAGTACTTCATTTGAGTAGTCGCAACAACAAACATCAATATTCTATCAGTGGTACTTACCTTAGTAGCGTAATTGAGATCAAGGACTTGGGCTTTACGGTAACCAATGATCTAAGCTTCGATAAACACTGTGAAACTATACCAAAAAAAGCCATCCGGGACACCTACAACTTATTTAGAGCACTGTCAACAAGAAACACTGTTGTACTTCTCCAAGCCTATAAATCCTTCATCAGACCCATCTTGGAATACGGCACTCCAATATTCAGCACTCAAAAGAAAAGAATCATTACTATGCTGGAACGGGTCCAGAATAGTTTCACAAGAAAGCTTATGGTGCGTGCACTGGAATTTGTATACGATCAGATTCCGTCTAGCGCGGTTAGGAAGCTAAACTTCGGCTTATCCTCACTTGAAACTAGAAGGCAAAAAACGACCTCCTACTTTCCCATAAGATACTGCATGGTATGAACAGCGTAAGGATCAGTGGTCTTCTGTCGTTGAGAAAATCGAGTACTCGTGGGGATGCTGTTAAGCATGATGCTGGTAGAGCGAAGTTGAATGGTTGACGATTTTTCTTCACGCTTAGGACTGTTACTTCTCTTGAGATGTTCCGCAGAAAGCACAGTGTCCCTGTTAGCTACGACACCTTTAAAAAAACCTTGGATCGATATTTAAGTTCCTGATACCTTTGAGGTTTTTCGACTATTTCCTCTGCTTCTGCCTCTGTGTTGCTCTATGTTACTGTTGCTGGTTTCTTCTTTTTAAATTGGTCTAAGGTATGTTGGCAAGGTTTTTTGTTGTCTTTCTGTGGTTTTTTTCATCTGTACACGAGGAAAGTTGTGTAATAAAATAATAATAATAATCACCATCGGCGTTTCGTGTTCCGTATCCGAAACCACCATGACAGCTGTACCCGTCTTTCGTAGAACCTACGTGCCCATTAAGGTCACCAGCGACTATGATGACATCTTTCGACGGTACCTCTGCTGTCTTCTCATCAAGCAGGTTCCAAAACTCATCCTTGGCTTGATCGCCAGTCTGTGGAGCATACGCAGAGAAGAAGGGATAGAGTAGCTCCTTAGCGGCGACAACGACCTTCATCAATCGATCGTCAAAGCGTTCGACGCTTACAATCGAGTCACGAAATCGTTCGGAGACGATGACTACAACTCCACTGGTGGTCCTAGGCACATAGAACGGCCTTGAAGCCACGTCCTATGTCCCTTGTCTTGCGGCAGGACCACCTCGCCTCCTGCACCGCACAGAAATCAACTCTTCTACGCTCCAGTGCTTCAACCAACTCGCACGAGCAGCCCGTCAACGTACCCACATTCAGCGTTGCCACGCGGGTCCTGCTTACGTTACGGGACTTTCGGACTAGCTCAGTTGCCCCCCGATGCCGTCCTCGCATCAGGGACTCTCGCATACTTCTCACACTCGCCGGGCTCTGCGAGTGCGCGTCGGCTCCCGCGGACGCCGTAGCACTATCTCGATATACGTGAACTGACATGTACCATGTGATGTGACATGGGTGTTCGTAGGCCGGCCTGTCACAAGGGCCTGTCGCCTGCAATCGAATGTCCGTGTTCGGCTTAGCTCGCAGAGCGGGCAGTTTCCAGTGGCACCACGTGGAGGAACGGACATCGCCACCAAATGCGAGTTTATTGATTGCGCAATTTAAATGTGAGCAAGAGCCCTACTTCCAAGACGGACTCTGTGGAGTGACGAAGCAACATTCAAGCTGAAGGAGAGGTTAATCGGCACAACTGCAGCTACTGGGCGACGGAAAACGTTAAAGAAGTGGCCAAGTAGAAGACGGTAACAAGCATTCACCCCATGCGCAGTCAATCGAGTTCGAAATGGAAGGTCAGGCGTGAGCGTGGCGCGATCTTGACTACATACAAGCCACAAAACCTTGTTACCATGTGCTCTAATATTAGTCTCAAGCATCTTCAAAAGCTTCAGCAGCAACAATGTTAAAACCTTTCAAACAGTGCCTGCATTTTTAAGGATACCCTGCATTTTTTGCAAGCTGTAGTGTGTTTTCAAGTTTTAAACCTTAAAAGAAGCACAAATCAAATGATACGACCCCTTTAAGTAGAATTTACAACAAGTATTCAAGTGAAACACAATCAATCGAGTGTAAAATGCAAGAATTCAGACGAGTGCATGACACATTCAACACCGCTCATATGTCAGCGAATTTCTATTTCTCTAGGCTTTCATATGGGTCCTTAACTTCTTCAGTTTTTTTAATGTGAGCAAAGTTACCACCTTTCAAACAATGTTTTTTTTTGAGACAACATTTTTTGACATACTCTGTTTAATAAAGGTTAAAGAATACAGGTTTGCATTTGTCAGTCCCTTTTCGGAATGCGCTGCGCATTGCACTTCTACCGCATATCGCAACAAATGCATATTTGCTCTACAATGACATGCACTGGCCATTCAATGAACGAGACAGTGCTCATTGAATGCCAGTGCAAGTCACCACTCAAGACAAACCCTAGAACCAACTCAGCGACCTCAGAGGAATAGAAGTCCTCGTACGTCTGCACGGAAAATAACCATAAAGGATAAAAATGATAAAGGACGACGCTACTCAATCCTTTTTGGGATTCGAATTGGACGAATGGGACGCACGAGATGTCGTGGAAGCGATTTGAATGTGCATTTAGACATACTTGCAGTGGCCAGCCAATGAACAAGTCAGCGTATATGCATCCCAGACAAGTCTGGTACCAATTCATCGACGGGGAGGGATGGAGGACAGGTTTGGCCTGGGCGGAAAATCCGAACCAAGAACCTGGGGACGGCTTGACGCAACAGCCGGCACCTCCTCCGACTGCGCTACACACACCCGGAAAGAACCATGGGTGTGAAACCATGGAAGCACTGAACAACGAGAAAAAAAGACACATCCACTCAGTTCCAAAAGAACGACGCAGCTGAACATTGGGTAACGAGCTTCCTGAAAAGGCTGGAACAGGCCTAGTATTTTTTCACTCGATTAGTAGCGCGCTCCAGGTTCGGCAGAAGGTTACTCTCAAATTTGGTTTTCCAGTAGGGCTAAGGATGACATAAAGCACAAAATTCATCAAAATCATTCAGTGTACCTAGTTTTTGCCTGTTCTCGAATAAATTTTTCGAAGGCTACCTTTATCTTGCATGTGAAAGAGAATAACAATCCCTACAATACATACACTATTTTCTGCTAATAATGCCGCTTACAATTATACAGAAACTGGTCCAGCACCTCATTCTGTAGGTTTTTTAAAAACCTTCTACCTTACTACTAACAATTTTCAGAGTTCACACAGTTTGTGCCGAAAACATTATGGTTTCTCCAGTGTTGTTCATTACGAGAGTTACTTCATACGCGGAAATCCGCCGAATTCTCATGGACAAGCGAAACCTGAGAATTTTTCCCGTTGTGGACTCGGAAGGTGTGTTGATTTGCTTATTGCCAGTTGCAAATAGTATATTAGTTCATGTTATTATGTTATTGCAGTGTCACAGACACTGATTGGAACGGTATCACGAAATTACTTGGAGGAACTACTTGACAATCAGGTACTTTAGATAGCATTTGCTGCCCACATGTCACAAAAGACTGTCTCTCATGAACGTATCCTAAAAAACAAAGCTTCACATTAGTATTTCACTTTAGCTTAAGCGGAGCACATGCGCGAGACAGCACATTTTCAAGTTTTTTTTTTCAAATTTCACATTTTCAACGTTCACTCGTGTTTGTGCACGCATCTAGTTAACATTAATTGACTTATCTTATTCATTAAGATCTTGCCTTTTGAGTTTTTTTACCCTGCGTGGTTGTTTACGTACAAAACAAATAAAAAATAAATATTTCAAGAAATATTGCTTTCGCATATGGCTGTTTTTTTTGCAGATAGGCGAAGATGCTCGTAGAGAGGAAGCGGAACGAAGAGTTAGAAAAGCGATAGAGACCATCGATAGGCATTTCCAAACGTCGAAGCAAGAGGTCAGTTTTCCTAGAAGGATGCTCAGATCTTCCACCATTTGTCCCACCTTAGAATACTTCCATTTGATGTATATTTCTGCCCGATAGATTTTCGCGAACCATCGGGCCAAATCGGAGTCGAGTCTGTCCCCGTCATTCGAAGGACGTGCTCCGACATCGATGAAAGAAGAGCTCAAAGATGGAGAACCTCCGAAGAAAGTTGGACAAGAACGACGGGAGAGCAGGTAAAGATCATGTGAACATGAACCAATGAAACGTATCGTAACAAAACAGATTTCAACTAATTACAGGTTCACTGTTTTACCTGCTGGAAAGGTGCCTGAACCACCAACACCCCGACGTAATTCTCTGACGAGGAGAAATGCATTTTGCAGCTTGGAGACCTACACTTCCGAGCCAGCAATGGGTTTGCATGTCCCGATGACATCTTTGAATTCCGCGAACCGTACTGGACAGGCGGCAAGTTTAGAGTTAGAGCAAGAGGAGGACACCAAGTCAATGGGATCAAACGAAGACCACGGACAGAAGCACCACCTGTCTCTTCATAATATGACCGACTATCATACTCTTGTTAAAAGTAAGAACCCAGTTTATTTATTTGTTTATTGCATGCAACCGTGCTTTTTATAACTGGACGAAAAACTACAACTGTAACTAGCGAGATCAAGCATAACATTATTAGGTATTTCTCGTTAGTTTTAATCCAATTAATGAACTCCGTGAAATTGAAAAAAGCCAAATCGTCGCATAAAGCGCAGGAAATAAATGTCAAAACGTCTTCCAGAACGCATTATACGATCGGTGTCTATTTCTGTGTCGTGAACTTGAAACGGTGTTTAAGATAGACGGCATATGTAGCAAGAAATATTAGGTTGAGTCATAAAGTTTGCAACAAAATTTTTCTCGTATTAAAAGAAGATTACACCACAAAAGAAAAATGATGGACTCAAACGAACTAATTGCAGTTATTCAATGAGTTCCTTCCGCTTTTCATGCACTGAGTGAATCCCATCTCTGTAGAATTTGGGTGGTTTCGACCTGAAAAAGTCGTGTTCCACCGCCATGACGTCATCGACTTCGGAGAAGCGCCTAGCATGGGGGGGAGTGATCCATCCACCGAAGCAGATGGCAGTCAGACGGCGCAATGTCCGGGGTGTATGGTGGTTGTTTGGTTTTGGTCCAGTCCAATTCCTAGATTTTTTCCACCGCTTGAAGTGCCGTAAGCGGTCGACTGTTGTTCCGGTGGATGAAACATTGGCTCGTATCGACTTCTTCCTCCACTAGTTTTCCGGTGAACTGGATCACTACACATCCATCAATCTCAAAGCAGGACCTTCTTTCAGTAGAGCTCCGGTTTTCTCACCACCAGCTCCTTGCGTTCCAGCTATTGCTTTCCGGCTTCGCAGTTGTAGTGAAGCATCCCCTATTCATCGCTGGTAAGGATTCGATCCAGGCCCCCTCGCTTGAACCAGTACCGGAGCTCTCAGCAGTCGGAAGCACAGCGATTAGTAATGGATTTCAGTCACCGTATGAGGCACTGACGAATACGATTTTGGCGACCTTCCTATTCTCTGCAGTCGACGAGCGGTGGCTCACTGAAAGTAGTGGAGATCAGCGGTCAACCCTAGTGTGGTTTGAGAGGAATTCGACTTCATTGGTTTTACCAGGCGCCCTTTGTTTACAGCAGTTGGTCTTCCCTGGAGTCGTTTGTCTTTGTTGCGCTTCTGGGCGGAGAAGAAATTCTGATACCGTCTCCAATAATTTATTCGGTTAGGAGTGTACTTGACGGTGACTTCGGCTTGACCTCTTTCACTGGGTTTCTACCATGCTCAAACTAACTGAAAATGAAATCAAACACTTTTTCGTTTTGTGTGGTCATCGTTCTAGAGAAAAAAAACATTTCAACAAAGCAAGGAAAATTAATGACTCATAACTCAAAATGATCGCGAGGAAACATGCTTTCAAGCAAAATATAATATATTACGTTGAATTCCAGAAAAAATAGAAATGATGCAAAATTCATGACTCAGCCTAATAGATAACAGAAGCAATAAAACCTAGAGTTTCTTCAAAGACTGCGATTGTTGTGAACGATAATGTTACTGATGTGCAAGAGACGGCCTGTACACTAATGAAGCTGCTGCTACGAGTTTGCGACCCAACTTTTTTAAATAGCACATTTTATTAATCGTCATTTTCCGAGACTATGGTATAATGAAGAATAAAAAGTTAAACATAAAGAGTTACTCAATCCCTTTTGGGATGCTCCACGCATTCTACTTCTACCGGATGTCGTGGACGTGATTCGCATGCGTATTTTGCCATACAATGATTTGCGGTGGCCAATCTATGAAAAAGTCATCGCCTCATCATTCCCAGACAAGTCTGGCACCAATTCACCGACCCCAGAGGGGTGGAAGGTTTGGTTAGCCTGGGCGAGAAATCCGAACCAAGAACCTGGTATCGGGTATCGGGTGGAGACGACAGGAAGGAACCCCCTACGACTGCGCTACACTCGCCCATGAAACTAGTCTAAAAGTGTAATTCATGAACTCCTATTGTCTCAAAAATTGACCGAAAAATAAAATGCCTACCCAACCTTTAGACTCTCCGCTTACCCAAGCACTAGTTTATCCAAAGTATTACAAGTAGACTTAAGCAGTTTTTCTATAATATGTAGTTGACAGTAGTCGAAATTGCCGTTCTACGCTTCATTTCTAACACGTCTTCAATGAGCAAGCCTGCTGTAATCGTCTGTCCATCCGGTAAAAACGAATAGTGCACGACTCCGGTCCGATGGGTCTTCCAGTGCGCTTCTTGAACGTAATGTTGTACATTCCCTTCCGGAAACGATTGAACCAAGTTTCAGATGTTGACTTGCTGCAGGCGTCTGGACCTAACAAAGCAACGATAGTCCAACGCGCCAAACATTCATGGTTCAAATAGCCCAGAAAATTATGGGACACCCTAATAGAACAGTGTTACCTCCTTGCCACACAACTATTTCGGCCAACATACTGACTCGACAGGGCAGAAACTTGGTTATCTTGGGCGCGTAAGAACCTTGAATCAATTAGCGGCTCTGATTAGCATTATCAATTTTGTTTTAAATGGCCAAAGTTAAAGCGTTGACAATCAATAATGAAATTAAATATCACCGGAGATGGTTACCAAAGAAATTCACGCAAATGTCGCTACGTTTTATTTGGTCTGACCCTGGCACACACAGACGATTCTCTTAAAGTAATAAATCCACTCTAGAGGTTCAGCTCCATCTTATATCGTACATAGACGAGGTGGGATGATCCTCCCGAACATTTTGCAACGCATCTTCGGGGAAGCTATAAGACGCATGCTTTGAGAAATTCTCAATCGTCCTTTGTTGAAGGTTTTTAGAGTGTTGCAGTGGTGGCTGACAGCATGTATGTATGGTAGTTTACAGAAAAATTCTTCTTCTTCAGCACCAAAATTGAGGACTTCAAAAGTTTTTACACCCGTTTTCACCAGTTCTTGGATCACTATGCCAGCCCAACTTCTTTGAAAATGCCTAAAATAACTCACTGAAAAAAATAAACAAAATAACTCTAGGCTACATGAAGCAGGCGAAGAAGTACTTGCACTACATGCAGTTTGGTTACACAAGACAAGAGAAGCAGCCTATGAACATGTACGATCTGTCGCATGAAGAGGTGGGTGAACCTTTTGCCGGTTCCACACATTATTTCTTTCTTCTACATGGTTACGGTACAAAATTGTGGTTAGCTATAAACAGCTGCATTTTGGAAAAAAAAAATCCGGTTAAGATGCATGGAATGGAGTTTAATCGATTAAGAATAGAAGGTGAGGACGTGTGAAGGAAGTGATTGGGTTTACTAGAAGACCTTAGAAGATAACTTAATCAGACACTTAAGAAAACTCAATGGGAAACCGCTCGACTGAAGGAGGAAGTTGACTTAACTGAAGACATTGATCCCGCACCGTTCCAACTCGTCAAGAAGACATCTCTTTTCAAGGTAAAAAGTACTTGTTATACTTCTCTTTTTCCGCTTCCTACAGAACACTAACGGAAAGAAATGAACGCACACATGATACGACAGATCCTAAAAAGGAAATGCAGATTACCCCTTCCAAGAAGATGAAAAAGAGAATTAAAAACGACTCAAATTATGAATATAAGTTAATTCATGGAACACCTTCGAGAGATGCAGAGGCACTTTCCACAGCTCACTAGGACAGTGATTTGAAAATCTTTACACATATGTGAACATGTGCAGAAAATCAGACCGTTAACGACCGTTAACAAGGAAAATCTTTCCAGATTCACTCGATTTTCTCTATGCTGCAACTCAGCAAAGTGTACGTAACGGAAGGTGGCCGACTTATTGGTGTAGTGGCACTAAGCGATGTGAGTTCTATTCACTTTTAGTCTATTTCCTTTCGCTTGTAATTAGTTAAATGAAGTGAGAAGCACTATTTCAACACAACTGATCGGCTCAGCTAGAGGCTCCAGCTAGATATATGAGTGAAATACTTTTCTGATACGACGCTGTCTGAAGCATGTATGATGTATGCCCCAGCTGATATTTTGTATCGTTCTATAACAAAGAAGTTTAGAAATTCTGCTGACGGCGGTGTTATATGTAGGTAAATTGGTATAGTCAACATTTGTTTTAAAAATTGATGAACTGAGTGCAGTAGACGATACTATAGGAATTCACACAGTTTCTGTACGAAATTGTATCGAATGGTAAGAAGGGACATGAGTGACGCAGTCGGCAGGTGCCCCGATTACGGGGAGAACATGAATCGATCACAGGATCGTTTTGCATCCAGGCCAGGCAAACGTTGTGTCTTTAGAGGGTCAAACCAGACGTGACTCAAGAACGACTTCTGTATTGGCTTGCTATCCCAAGTAATTTTGTAGACAAGGCACATCATCTTCCAATATCGTGCAAAATTGTAACGCGTGGAGCATCCTAAACAAGGATTGACTAACGCTGAGCTCTGTTCTTTCATTTTCTTTAAGTAGCCCCAACTTCCCAAAGCTGGAGAGCGTGGAGGAGAGATTCATCTGTGGAACACGTTCTATCTCAGGTACGCCACGAACTTGAACGATCACAAGAACGAGCTCACAAAGGACTAGGCTTAGCACCACGCGGATCTTCAGATGACGTACCGCGACCGAAAATTTCGTCCTGCTCAATGGTTGTGGATATCCTCACGCCTACCCTAGAGGTTTGTAATTTTTTAAATTTTATGAACAGAGCGATTCGATTTCATTCTTTCGACATCGCTCTTTATCAGTAGTAGTTTGCTGTTTGCCTCTTCTCTATTATTGAGGGCCCCTTTTTAGTATATACCATCTACACATCAAACTGAGAACATTTAAAAGCAAATTGAACACCTCTCAAGGGGAACTCGATATCATTGAAAACCAACTGAAAAGCTGCGCTATCGAAATGTCTTCCAAATTAAACTAGTCACTCTTTAATGAAATCAAAAAAAAGTCTCGACCTGCAACTATTACCATAACTTCTTTTGAAAATTTATAACTCCCTGTAAGATGAGAGTGAAGACAGTGCTTAAATTTTCATGAAACATTTGTCCCTTTAGCCGGAAAAATAGTTTTACCACTGTTCTAGGTTTTTGATTAAGTCTTTAGCGGCTGGCATAGAAGATAGAAGTTGATAGACGGATCTTCAGTTGCAATCAAAACTTCTGCGCCAGGCGCGACTCGAACCCGCATCCTCTGCTTTCTGGGCAGAATGTTAGCCCACTACACCCCTAGCGGTGAAGAATCGAACGCAACATCTACGATGTCTTCCTAGCAACGAATCACTCGTGATATCGGTATGAGCCGGACGATGATATCAGCAGAAAGCAGTGAGTGCGGGTTCGTGTACAGTCCTAATCGCAACCAAGCAAACTTCTGACGGTTTTAGTACTGTTAATAAACGGAAGAGTGCCCTAAACAGAGATAGTGCAATGCACTCGTCAACTACGCTCATCTGATTCATAGCAAAATTTTTGTTTAAACGGAATTATGCCCTAATCAAAGATATAACAGAAACAGTCACGAAAAATACGTATATCTTCACTGCGCACCTTCATATAATCAGCATTCACACCATCTACGAAATAGACGGGCGCCTGTAGCGCAGTTGGAGGAGGTGCCGCCTGTCGCGTGCACCCGATACCTGGTTCTTGGTTCAGATTTCCGGCCCAGGCCAGCCGTGACTTTCATCCCTCCGAGGTTAGGGGATTGATACCAGACTTGTCTGGGAAGGATAGAGCGCTGACTTGTTAATCGGCTGGCCACCGCAATTCATTGTATGGCCAAATACGCGTTCAAATCACTTCCATGACATCCCGCAGAAGTAGAATGCGTGACGCATCCCAAAAGGGAATTAGTAATGCCGGCCTTTGTCCTTATCCTTTATGAAGTAGACAAGATGATGTGCTGGACCAGTTAACCGATCTTTTCTTGTAGTACTTCCGAGAATTGGGAGTTTAAATAAGTCTGCAGCCATTCTTGTCCTGGAAGTTAAAAAATATTCCAATTCAAACGATATGCTCACTTTTTCGGCAGGTGTACCATGAATTTTAAAACGTCATAATATATAGTTTAAATCGAAAATTTCCTTCTACGTTCCCTAAAAGCGTCTAGTTTAATTTCGAAGACGTCCATTTCGACGATCGTAAACATGTTCGTTGAAAAACGTCATTTTTGACGTGAAAATGGTGCGAAAATGGAGCGGCATGTCCAGTACACCTTCGTGAGAATGAACTTTGAAAAGCAGCGATTACTTGTTACAGGTGATCAAGTCTACGACTCTAGCTCTCACAGCAGACCACGATTCAAGCGGAGAGAGCAGACCTCAGTCACCGCAATCAAATTTCTCGCCTCTCAAGAGATACTCAGTGCCGGTATCCGGCAGGACTACTGATGAACTACCAACCTTCGGAGAAAGAGAAAGGTACTTACCAGGATACTATCTCAACGGTAGGTCGGAACGGCGCAAATGTTGTATATGGGCAGAACCGCCTCTCTCTGAGTAGTAACAAACTGCAGGTATCTCGACCCCAATACAACTCTGCGCAGAGTTAGGGGCGACGGAAGTCGCTGGTTGGCGCCCTGTTGATTCACGTGCTCCACAGCTGACGGGCGCGCGCGGGATGAGGGCTCGTATCGCGGCTAAGCGCAGTGCACAGGTGGCGTAGTAGGGAAGAGCTCGGGCTCGTAAACGCGGGGTCGGGGTTTGGATCCCGCAGACTGCGTTCGATTTGCACTTTTGCAAAATCCATGTTTATCATATAGGTAATCCAACTAGTGGTATCATAGTGTGTTATAGAGTATGTTTAGATATAACATTGCTTCAAACTACAGATTAGCTAAAATGTTCACTTCTGTATGTCACTTATTTTAAGCCCATTTTGTGTGAAGCTATAGTTATGTAACGATAGATATTTTGTGGCACTAGTAAAAAGTTCCGACTCCACCGACAAGACTTCGGTCAAAAAAAATTTTCTGTGAAACTTTGTCTAGGGGGGTTATTTGGGGTGCTGATCACGAATCTGACATTCGTTTTTCACGATTCTGCCTCTACCTGCCGTCATCGGCAGAAACTTTAAGAATGTAATCCTGTGCCTTCCTGTTATTCAGCCGAATCGTGGAAAACGGATGTCAGATTCGTGATCAGCACCCCAAATAACCCCCTAGACAAAGTTTCAACGAAAATACGGTGACCCTGCCTGGACCACCCTTGTTAACGGTATGGGTAGCCTTCGACCGCATCGTGAAAAACGGATGTCAGATTCGTGATCAGCACCCCAAATAACTCCGCTAGACAAAGTTTCAGCGAAATTTTTACTTGACCGAAGTCCTGTCGGTGGAGTCGGAACTTTTTACTAGTGCCACAAAATATCTATCGTTACATAACTATACCTTCACACAAAATAGGCTTAAAATAAGTGACACACAGAAGTGAACATTTTAGCTAATCTGTAGTTTGAAGTAAACATGCTCTATAACACACTATAATACCCCTAGGAGGATTACCTATATGATAAACATGGATTTTGCAAAAGTGCAAAACGAACGCAGTCTGCAGGATCCAAACCCCCGACCCCGCGATTACGAGCCCGAACTCTTCCCTACTACGCCACCTGTGCACTGCGCTTAGCCGCGATACGAGCCCTCATCCCGCGCGCGCCCGTCAGCTGTGGAGCACGTGAATCAACAGGGCGCCAACCAGCGACTTCCGTCGCCCCTAACTCTGCGCAGAGTTGTATTGGGGTCGAGATACCTGCAGTTTGTTACTACCCAGAGAGAGGCGGTTCTGCCCATATACAACATTTGCGCCGTTCCGACCTACCGTTGAGATAGTATCCTGGTTAGACAAACCCAGTTACTGGAGAAGGCATGCAGCGATCTCCATTTCAGGGCACCTCAAGACGACCACTGGCATGACGAACACGGCCACGACGAACTAGTCGAGGCTGTCGCCTATTTGAGACGGAAATCGCTCGTACCCGACCGAAAATTTCCAGCAAATGGGAATAGAAACTAATCAATAAATTTGCAAAACTATTAAAGCCCCATTGGAGAAAAACAGGAATGTCGAAAATCTTGTCGGCAAAGATGTTAAAAACATTGGAAAGTATTATTTTGGATCTGTAATCCCCTCTCGAACCCAATCAGTTAACTGATTTGCTAAAATTCGATGTTCCGACTCAGAAAACACGACCCCACAACAGTCGTTTAATATTCATCGAAAGATAGAAGCTTATTGTTAGAGATACACCATTTCTTCTGCACAAACGCAATGAGCTTTTTCAGTCTTTTTTGCAGAATTAAGAAGGGTTATCTAGAATGTTATGGATCAGAGGAATGAGTTTGTTCGTGATGATGAGCTTACCGGATAGCGACCTCAACGAAACGAAATAATTTCCAGTAGTAAACAGGAACGAGTCGTTAATGCGGTCAGTATATGCAGTGGGGGGGGGGGGGGGGGGGGGGAAGCAATGCGTCAGCCAATCAGTGCACACGGCCCTTCTGGGTGGCACACCTGTTAGAGCTGTTTCATTAGTCTGGAATGATCCAACTACCCCATATAGGCCACATTACCGAGTTGGGTTATGTAGACAGCCTGGACGAAAAATATGAACATCGCTCGAGAAAAAAATCGAGAAAAAATCGAGAAAAAAAATCGGCGACGTCGCCGACAACAGCGTCGCCGAAGTATAACATAGGCCTAAGCCCGTCGCTGTTGTAGCAGACTATAGGCATCCACAGAGGCCATCCAGAATTTTAAGAAGTACACTACACCCACCAACTCGTATCCAATTCGGCTATTAATTTTTGAGCTCGAAATGGAATGAAGGGTACAATAACAGTATAATTTTCCAATTGAACTTCGACAATATTGCTGGTGAAATGATCCACACTGATCATTTTCTGTTCCGTAGACTTTCACCCACGATGAAGAAATGAAATGCAAGTCGTCTTGTTGAAGTCCCACTTCTCAAAAAAAAAGAATCTTTCGTTTTATAGGAAGGAGTATGGTCACACACCAACTTCATCGAACGACTATTAGGTCCTCATACCATGGCCCCAGATTGCGTAAAGGGCACAATAGAACCATATGTGAACCAGGTCTTGAAATTTGTAGAAATCTCAATAAACTGAGTACCACAAAAAGAAACACTGCAAATATACACGATAATATAGGACAAGCTTTAGTTATTTTTTAATTAGGCCCTTAAAGTTATTTTTCTAATTAGACGCTTAAAAACTTAAGAAGAAATAAGCGAAACGTTGAGTCAGGAGCATACGTCCTCCCACTGCGCAGCAGACTCGACTACGCTTGCACCTAAAGAAGCCGCTATGCTTCTCGCAAAATTCCTCTATCAGAAATTCCAGGAGCCTAATTCCGCGGTACATTATCCAATAACGTCTTCTTCTCTAAAACAGCCGCTGCAGAGCTGCCACCACTCCTATTTTAAAATTCCTCTCCGTTTCTAATTTGGAAACATGTCAAAGCCTAGTTGATTTGTGGAGAACACGAGCTTATGAGATGTTTAAAGCGATGAGGAAAATACTGTCGAGTTTGGAATGAACAGTGGATTTATGGCTTTGGAAATTCTCCTACGGAAAATACGAATAACAGATAAGTAAAGAAAATCTTCATTGCTCCTTTAAGCAACATTATGTGAAAACAGTGAATCTTTCACAGTTCAAATCATTACCATTCGAAGGAGCATTTCGCCGTGAATGACGAAGGAACGAAACGAAAAAAAAAAACTACGAAAAAAATGACGCCGAAGGAGCAATGAGCCATGAATGGCAAAGAGACGAAACGAAAACAAAAAACAAAAAACGAGGTCGAAAAGCTGCCACGTCCGACTTTCTATGAACCTCGGCATGATGTTGAATTCGTAGTAGTTCTTCCTTGAACTCTAGACGAGGTTGTTAACAGCGTTTATCAGGCTCGCATTTCGGCGGGATCGCCTTCTTCAGGGCCTAACAAGGATCGCTAGTCGATCAGTGCAGTAGGGCTCGTGATTGTACCAACGGAGACCGTACCCTGACTAGAATGCTAAAACGAAGTCGAAGGAGCATTTAGCCATGAATTACAAAGAAACGAAACGAAAAAAAACTACGAAAAAATGACGTCGAAGGAGCAATGAGCCATGAATGACAAAGAGACGAAACGAAAACAAAAAAAAATTAAGGAATATGTTAACACTTCAACAAATTGCAGCGAGGAAGACTAGCTAGTGAGCCAACGAGCAGCCTTTATGACGCATAGCAGACAGAGAATGTTGAGCAGGGGTGTGCGTAAATGAAATCCAAAATTTCGTAAATCGTAATTACGACAAAAGCGTCGTAAATCGTAAATCGAAAATCGTTAATGGTAACAGGACTGGAGATTCAAAGATGGCCTCAGAGAAAACGATCCGTGTATTGCACCCCATGTCCACAAGAAACGTTATTTTCGTGCTTCATAGCAAACAAATATTTACGTTCGCCCTTTTTCAGTAAACAAATTGATACCATGGCTTTCAGAAAAGAAAGTGCTTGCTTATTGGTTACCCTTGCAAATCAAAAGAATCATAAGTGACCATATCGAATACTTAGCGCATCACAAAAGGGTTCTATGGCATGCAATTTCACATTTTTATCCAGAAATTTGGCTACCCCCTCTTTTCAAAATGTTCTCACCGCTGAATTACACGACTGCCATCCATTGTGAGCTCGATGTCAAAGCTGATTTCCTTATTCAGACTAAAGGGCAAGTGTTGCAAAAAGCGTAAGCCCAGACGGCACTTGGCACTACTTGCCACGCAGAGCCCAAATTCAATGAAGTTCGCGCGAAGAAAACGAAAAATCGGCAATATTCAATGTTCTTGACAGCAAAAAGTTTTGGTACTGAGAGGTGCAGCTAAGAGATGCACTGCAGTAGATGCTATATTAACCTAGAAATACAGAGTATCACTTTAAAAAGCAGAAAGACGAAATTCTTTTGATGACTGCCTACAAGACGTTGAACCATACGTGGCTTTGACGAAAAAGTGAAAATTTACTAGAACTTCAACTTTTTAGTCGAAATGTTTTTCTTTTTATCACAAGCCGCCTCGAAGCTTGAATTCCTGTAGAGAATCACGGTAGACCAACGACCTGGTAATTATCCCTGCACGCTGTCTTCAATCACATGTCATGCAAGATGGACACATCTTATATAGCTATATGCGAATTCTTAGCTGAACGTGGACCAATGTTTACCTTCCGATCACAACTAAATTTTGGAGCGTACCAGAGCTGGCTTTGCGCAGCTCCTTGAAGAATTTCCACATTTCCGCAGAATCACTCCAAGGTAGCATAGTCGATTTGAGATGTTCCATGACATTCTCATTTTCCTACATTTGACCAGGGTGGTATCTGCATACCGTTTCAGTCTGTGCGATGCATTTTCTCGCATCACTCGAATACATGTTTCTCCCTTATCCGTTGTAGACAAATCTGGTATTAAATCACCTAGAGATGGTTGAAAGAGACATTCGTTGAGCCAGCCCAGGAATCGAATTCTAGCTTGTTCGAGCTTATACACTGCGACCGGAAAGTATAGGAACACCAGCAAATTGCGTAATTCTGCTAGCTACCCGCAGGAATTGATCTGAAAATTATACTGTGGAATTCCTCACGGCAAAAAACATATATACGAAAGAGATGGGCAAAATCCCCCGAGGTGGCAAGGAACGGGAAAGGATCACGTGACGGGACCCTGTTTTTGAGTGACCAGAAAGTATACGGACACCACCAAATAAGGTGCGCAGAGAAAGGTACGTTGTTGAAAGCTATTTTGCTATGCAATATACTGCCTCATAATTTGCTCATTGTGAGGATGGGTCGCGGATCGATGCTATCAATAGAGGAACAAGCTCAAATCAAGGCCCTCAGAGAAGCAGGACTCAGCATACGACACATTTCGACTCAACTGGGACGATCAAAGAACGTTATTAGCAAATTTCTACTCAGTCCTGATCTATATCACGCGAGGAAGTCTTCAGGACGTCCCAGTCTTCTTTCGACTCGAGACGAGAGGCAAATCGTGCGAATGGTTTCCAATAAATCAATCAGTTTGGAGGAAGTGTGCAAGAGTTTGAGTAAGAAAGTCTCGAAAGAAACGATTCGGTGCTGCTTAAAACGCAATGGGAATGTTGTATATACCCAGCTCCGTTCTGCTCCATGTTTGACAGAAACGCACAAAAAAAGCAGGCTCGAGTTCGTCTCTAGAAACAAACGACGTCTTTGGACTAAGGCAGATTTTTTGCGTTTTCAGTTCTGACGCTAGGTATTTTAACATTTCATAGTTCAGGTGATCTTCTCGGACGAAAAGCGCTTTAACCTCGACGGTCCAGATGGGAACCGATTCTACTGGCATGACTTACGCAAGGAGAAGGAGTATTTCCCAAGAAGGAATTTCGGAGGCGGCACAGTTATGGTATCGTCGTCTGCGACGATGCGGTCCCTTCTCTTCGCCCCGCCCCATCCACAAGGTGCGAGGGCGAACGGACTTTACTCACGAACTCATCACGACTAGCAATAAACGGTTCGACTCTTCTCTCTTCTACCTAATCCACTGAACCACCGCTTTCTTGGGCAAATAAGACCCATCTATCATAGCATTCATCACATTTTGGTGCATCGGCCTAATAAGCCATATTGTAAGTCTCCGCGTACATCGCCTGAGCAGCAAGTCGATCTATTGCAGATCGCATTCTCTATAATAAAGAGAATCGTAAGTCTCTCGCGTCCCTACGCCTAGAGCCGCAAGTCGATCTATTGCAGATCGCATTCTCTATAATAAAGAGAATCGTAAGTCTCTCGCGTCCCTACGCCTAGAGCCGCAAGTCGATCTATTGCAGATCGCATTCCCTATACTAAAGGGAATCGTAAGCCTCTCGCGTACCTACGCCTAGAGCCGCAAGTCGATCTATTACAGATCGCATTCTCTAATTAAGAGAAGCACTCTCGGTTCACACCTTGAGTTGGTCAAATTGCGACCGTAGCCTCATCAAGATAAAGAGGACAACCCTAGTACTCAGTACATAGAGGAAATTCTCAAAAATCTGAGAAACTAAGAAGTGTAATAGCCGCAAAATAATGGCCCTATACTTCCACAAAATTCCTATTGTTTTGAGCTCCAAGACGCTCAGTGAGTTAGTGGTTCGCTTCCAGAAGTACACAGCTACCATAGAGTACCCATTAGCAGATGAAGAGAACTACGAAAAATGTCGTTCTACTATAGCGCTTTTACATAGCGGTATAAGGCAAATCAGAGAGGGCAGAGAAATTCTGCAAAAATTGTACAACGAAATTAGAGACGACTACAGAAACTGTAAAAGCAAGACAGAGAGAAAAGAGCTAATCGCTGAAATTGAACAAATAGAGCAGGAGTCGCAGGTACAGATTGCGATTGCAGATGCTAGCGAGTTAATTTTTAAACTGACCACGAGGTACGACGAGTCACGAAGTGCCCGAGAAGGAATGGGCATCAAACTTGGCTATATCTCCCTCAAAAATAGTGGTACTGACACAACAGGAGATCTCGACATCCAAGTTGTTCAAAAAGGCAATAATGAAAGTATCAGCCTCCATAAGCACTTCAACGCTGCCAGCTTCGAGTCAGATACACAGACATCGCCAAGATCTGAGCAAAATAACTCTGGACAGAGGACGTTTCGCTCCATAAACCCTCCACAAGCATCTTTACCCACATTTAGTGGTAATGCAGAAGAATTTGCCGAATATTGGGCAATATTCGAAGCAATGGTACATAACAGCGAGAGATTGGATGTTGTGGAAAAAATAATTCTTCTAAGAGAAAGCTTAAAGGGCAGAGCAAGGAACGCTATTCTAGGAATTCAGCCTTTACCAGAAAATTACGACTGGATGATCAAAACCTTGAAGGAAACCTACTGCAACTATTCTGCAAATCGGTCTCAAATAGTTCAGAAACTTCTGAGTATGACGGAAGCACACAGTAATGCCGATAGTTGTCTTTCTGTCATCGAACAGATTCAAGTCTTAATAAATCAAATGGTTTCTGCTGGTTACGATATTCGAAACACTTGTGATCCAATGTGGTCAGAAACCATTCTGGCGAAATTCCCTCAGGACGTCATCAAGCCTGTGTTGATAGTATGCCAGTCGCAGCCCAATCAAACCATCGAGGGCCTCATGGGTCACCTCAAGAAAGAGATTGCCGCTAAGGGTTACGTCGAGAACAGACTCGGCCATAAAACCAACAGCAGGGTAATCCCATCAAAGGAAAAACATATCAACGCACGACCTTATGGCAATGAAGGGTGCCTATTCTGCCAAAGAGATAACCACTCGTCAATGAGTTGTAGAACAGTCGACGACAAAACCACCCGTCGAAAGATTATAAAGGAACAGGATAGATGCTGGAAATGTTTCTCAGATGACCATAACAGTTTCGACTGCCAACAACCTGATTGTATACAGTGTGGACAAAAGCACCACGTCTCTCTATGTTCCAAACGAGATTCGGGGCCACCGAGAAACCAGAATAGGACATGGAATCCTCCTCAAAGAAACAACCAGGCAAGTCATAGTCAGGCTAGACCACAGTACAGTCGTAATAACGACCGTCGCATTGAAAATATTAGGTTCCCAAACAGCAATGCCCAAACATTTGCTGAAGTTGAGCAGCCGATTGCGTCTAAAAATGGAACATTCACTTCACAGCTGATCCTAATGACAGCTGAAGGCAACATATGGAATCATCGAAAAGAGGAATACGATAAAGTCCTATTTTTCTTTGATTGTGGAGCACAAAAAACAGTCATTGAAGAGTCTCTAGCTACAGATCTTGGCCTTCCAAGAGAAACTACCGAACTGTGCACAATGTCTGGAATTGGAGGCCACATTGAAAGATTCGAGAGCCACATTGTGAACGTCAAGGTTGGTACCGTTTTTGGCGAACAATTGGAGCTTAAATTTCAAACTAAGCCCGTTATCACCAACGGTTTCCCAAGTGTCAGACTGGCGCAGTCAGACATAGAGTTTTTGAAAGAAAACAACATATGTCCCGCCAACTCGAAGTTACGTGGCGAACATCAGATCCCTCACGTTTTAGTCGGTCTAGACTACTTTCATGATCTAGTGACTAGCCCAACATGTGGTATAAAAACACCTACTGGCTTACATATCTCAAAAACCGTTTTTGGACCCACAATATACGGTAAAGGGATCACGTCATCAGAAACTGCAAGCAATAACCTCTCCTATGGTATGACAGCAGTTTCCGAGCCTAGTGAGAAAGAAATTCTCCAGAAAATGTTCGAGCTGGAAGGATTGGGAATTTCAAACGAAGAGTCTCAACCAGATGATAAAACCACGAAGTATTTGGAGCAGTATTCCAAAAAACTCGTGATCACAAATGGTTGTATAACGGCACCATTTCCTTTAAAAGACAATATTCTCGAATTGGAAGATAACTATAGTATTGCAATTCGTCGACTTGAATCGCTTCAAAATTCTCTCCTGCAAAACCCTCAGCAGTGTAAGTGGTACTGCGAAATACTTCAAAATTACCAGCGAGCAGGCATGATTGAAACTTTCACTGCAGCTGAGGATAATGCAGTCGGAACTTATTACATGCCTCACTCAGGGGTGTGGAAGTCATCCAAGAAGGTACCTCTACGTATAGTATTTGACGCTTCGTCAAAAAGGAGAGGAAAACTTTCTCTCAATGATGTGATCCACAAGGGAGAAGCATTTGTGAATAAAATACACGACATCCTGCTATCATCTCGAAGCGGAAAAATCATATTGATATGTGACATAGAAGCAGCGTTCACCCAAATCCGTCTGCTGAACTCTCATAAAGACCTCTGCCGATTTCTTTGGGTAAGGAGCATGAACGCTCCTCCTACAAGAGATAACCTGATTCAATACCGATTCAAACGGCTTCCTTTTGGAGTTACAGCCTCACCAAGTGTTCTGAATATGGCACTTTCTGCATTTCTTAATAGCAAAAACACCGAGCTTGCTAGCGAAATCTGCAGCAATCTTTATGTAGACAACATCCTTTTGCGAGCAGATACCATATCGGAGGCTTTAGATAAATATAAGGAATCCAAGAAATTATTCGCTGAGATAGGCATGAATTTGAGAGAGTACATCTCCAACTGCACGGATTTGAACAACCTGATTCCCTACGAGGACAGGCTCGAATCAAATCGTATGAAGCTACTCGGCGTTGACTATCAGACCAACAGCGACGTGTTCCAGGTCACTACAAAATTTTTTCCCGTGATAAAGCTAACGAAAAAAGATATCGTGAGTCAAATCAATTCAGTCTACGACCCAATAGGTGCAGTGGGCCCACTACTGGTCCATCTAAAATCAATGATGAGGGAGGTGTTTGACACAGGAGTTGACTGGAAGTGCAACCTCAGTATGGAAATATGTGACAAATGGAATCGTCTGTGCAAAGATGTCCACAACGCCACTGTTACTGTTTCGCGACCCATCACATCAGGTGGTAAGATGCGCCTATGGGTATTCGCAGATGCTAGCAAGGCTGCTATTGCGACCTGCGCCTACGGGCAAGACATAATTACGGGTTCTGTTTCCTGCCTAATCAGCGGAAAGACGCGACTTACGCCCAAGAAGTCCCCTCAAACCATACCTAGACTTGAATTCATAGGTCTGCTTATGGCTGCTCGTCTTTGCGACTCAATCGTATCCAATATGGCTACAATCATAGAGTCTACTTCTATAGTTACTGACAGTGAAATAGCACTATGGTGGCTAAAAAGCACAAAAAAGTTACCCATATTTGCCGCTAATATGCGTTTGCGAATACAAAAAATCGAGGAGTCTGTAGCATCCAGAGGGATCCCAATGTCGTTCTTTCACGTTGCTACTTCCCACAACCCTGCAGATGCGGGAACGAGAGGATTAACTACAGAATCAATTAAAAACCACGACTGGGTACAAGGTCCTAGATGGTTGGAAAGTAGCCAAAATACGTGGCCACTAAAATCAATAGAGCATGTGAAAGATATTGCTGGCGAAATGGAAATAGAAGCACCCGCTTTGATAGAAGTCGCTCCTCGAGCCAGCAAAACTCTAACACCAGTCATAGATTTGACAAGGTTTTCAAGCCTAAACAAAGCGCTAAGAACAGCCTCATTAGTAGGGAAACTCCTGAATAAATGGGCTGCGAAAACCAACATACATCGATCTACTGTTATAATATTGTCGCGTCTCTCAAAATATGACGACGTGAGCGAGATAACCCCTAATGACATTGATCATTCTGAACGAATGATTCTTGCACAGGAACAAAATGAAATTCCCCTAAATGAATTGCAAAAGAGATTCCCAGACAAGAAACTCATCCTGGATGATAATGGACTAATTAGGCATAAGTCGCGCCTCCAACACGCAGAAATACCGCAAGACACCAAATGTCCAATTTACGTGCCATGCAAGTCAGAACTAGTTAGACTTATTGTGCAACAAATTCACCGTGGGAATGCTCATTGTGGAAAAGAACATACGCTATCGATTGCACGACAGCGGTTTTGGATACCACGTCCATCAAATGCATTCAAAAAGTTCCTTAAAAACTGCTCGACGTGCAGGAGATACCAGGGTCTACCGCTGGGAGCGCCGACACTGCCGAGTCTTCCAAGAGACAGAGTCATAGCATCTAGCCCATTCCAGAACACTGGATGTGACTTTATGGGTCCGTTCACTTCTAAAACAAATGACAAAATGTACGTTTGCCTCTACACGTGCCTAACTACAAGAGCTGTTCATTTGGAAGTTGTTGAAAATCTATCAACAGGTGCCTTCCTGAATAGCTTCACGAGATTTATCTCTAGAAGGGGTGTTCCCAAACTAATAAGGAGCGATTGCGGGACAAATTTTAAGCATGGTGAGCAAATCATAGCTACGATGTTCGAAAGAAATGAATCCACAGGCCAGTCGTTAATGACGTATTGTGCTACGGAAAGAATAAAGTGGATCTTCAATCCCCCGGCCTCACCTTGGATGGGAGGTGTCTGGGAACGTCTAGTAGGACTAGTGAAAAAGGCGCTCAATAAGTCCATCGGGCGCAAAAAACTAGACTTTTCCGAAATGAACACTGTCATAACGAGGATTGAAGCCATACTCAATACCCGACCGTTAACAAAGTTGAATATCGACGACATAGCGGAAATTCCCCTTCGCCCGATCGATTTCTTGCACAGGAATCTCGCATTCTCGTTACCAGAAGGAGAGTCTGCAAGAGACGACAACGACCCCTCTTACGATCCCGAATTTATCCAGTCGAGAAAACAAGCGATAGAAGCCATTACATTCTCCGAAAAAATCGCGGACAAGTTTTGGGATACATGGAGATCAGAGTACCTTGTCGCTCTAAGGGAGATGCAAAAGCAACAACTTCGACAGCCTCGACATCTAGCGAGAGACTGCCCCGAGCTAGGTGAGGTCGTCCTAATAGAACAAGACCTGCTACCTAGAGGAAGTTGGCCCTATGGCAAGATAACAGAGATCATAGCATCATCCGACGGGTTGGTCAGATCTGCCAAAATCTTAATGCCGAACAAAAATCTTATTCACAGACCACTGAATAAAATCTACCCACTAGAAATTCGCAGCGCTGCAAATGCACCGTGCGATCTGATACTGGAATCCGGAAAGGACACAAATAGCAATGAAGTGGTACCCGATCTTTCTCCCTTACCTCTTACTGGTACTAGCAGCAGACACGGCTTACCTCGTGCAGCGAAAGCACGAGCCTACGAGTTCTTTAAAAACATGGAGCAACATGTCAGTGTGGCTACCACTTCTACTGCCCGAAGCACGTTGCAGTAAGTTTAGGAATAGTATCAGGTATACATATAATCCAGTTCACATCTAATTGTTCATTTAAATATGTGTTATAGCCACTTCACCGTCGGTAGAATGCGGACTCAAAGTAGCCACGCTCACACCGACGGTAGTGTCGTCCATATCGATTATACCCCACACCAGAGTAGTGGGGTAGTGGGGCACAGGGTCACTTACGGGCACCCGGCCCAGCCGGTCGCCGACCACTACGGGTGGCTGCCCGAATGGAATGCCAGTCCCAGTGAAAAAATAACTTTCAAGGCGATGGAACCCCACGCATACATGAGATGGGGTTCACATCCCAAAATTTATGGGTTCATAAAGACGTACCGTAGTCCACATGTTGCAGCTTCCATGTAGATGAGACGGAGGAGACGAAGCGGCCATCGAACCCATCGGTGGACGTCGTACGAGGAAGCGCAAAGTGGCCAAACCATATAGATGGCCGCGCGCCACGTTTGCGTCGCGTATGCCCCGCGGGTCAAGGCGCGGGTTCAACATATGCAGAAACCCAACAACGCTCTTCATAGTCGTCGTGTTCACCTTTTCTGTCTTCATCGCCGTCGTCCTCGTCCCTTTCCTGCCTTCATCGTTCAACAAGCCGCATCGTCCTCCTGTCTCCAACCGTCAACAAGCAGTCGTCCAGCCACAACTTACTCGTCCTAATCATCAGCCGCCGCCAGCACATCTCTACACTCCGCTCGTATCAGCAAATGATCTCGTATTTTCATCAATTCATTGTTGACGTGTGATACTATCTTGTGCGTATCCTATACATAGTCATAATTTGATCCACATGTTTCCCTCTCACTTTGCCGGCCGGAGTATCGTCGTCTGCGACGATGCGGTCCCTTCTCTTCGCCCCGCCCCATCCACAAGGTGCGAGGGCGAACGGACTTTACTCACGAACTCATCACGACTAGCAATAAACGGTTCGACTCTTCTCTCTTCTACCTAATCCACTGAACCACCGCTTTCTTGGGCAAATAAGACCCATCTATCATAGCATTCATCACATATGGTATGGGCGGCATTCCACGCAGAAGGAAAGCTCCCTCTTGCCTTCACGTCAGCAAGGATGGACGCAGATGAATACCAGCAACTGCTGGAAACCCATCTGCTCCCATTCCTCCAACAGAATGCTAGTCAGGGATGGGTTTTTCAACGGGACAATGCACCGCCGCATGCCAGCAGTTCCACAAAAGGCCTCCTCAGAAGAAATTCTGTTGAAGTTCTCGACTGGCCTGCATGTTCTCCCGATATGAACCCAATGGAAAATATCTGGGGACACCTTGTAAGGAAGATTTACGAGCATAACCAGACATATTCTTCTCTGCAAGGACTTCTATCAGCAATTCTACGCGCTTGGGATGAACTTCCTCTACAAACACTTCGAAATCATGCTGCTTCGATGCCAGCCCGACTTGTAGATGTTGCAATGAACCGCGGAGGACCGATTTATTACTAGTTATCAACGACTGTTTTTTATCTTGACAATGAAGTTGTTTTTACTAGTGTCCCTATACTTTCTGGTCAATTGAAAATGGTGTGTCTCCATATTTTATTTTCTTATTTAGCTCACATCAAACCGATTTTGCTAAAATCTTTTGCTTCGAACTTCTTTGCCGTAACGAATTTTACAGTAAAAAATTCAGGTCGATTGATATCGATTAGCGTACGAAAAGTACAATTTTTAAGTGTCCCTATACTTTCTGGTCGCAGTGTATATGCAGTTCCGCTCATCTAATCTCCAAAAGTTGATAAAAGCAAGACCGTCAAATACTCCACACACAGATTCTAAACGCCAACTTGAGGTGTCTATTGTCAAAAATTAGGCAAAAGTATATTCAAACGGGAGTGGTGATCGAAGATGTCTGATGATCAAAGATCACATTTACGAAAATTTACGATTTATGACCCAAAATGTCTTAAATCCTAAATCGTAAAAAATCCCCAAAAATCGACGTGAAATCGCAAAATCATAAATCGTAAATCGTAATTACGCACACCCCTGATGATGTGGCTGACAATTACATCATATAAACAGCACTGGTAACAGAGAAGTCGAGCAATTTATTGTACTCACCCAACCTCTACGTCAAGAATGGGAGCGCACGACCTTCACGATGTGCTTCAACGACATCACAAGCAAAGAGATCAATAAATATTAATGAAAGAACGACACGAAAACAATCTATGATACTGAACAGGACCCCGAAAGATGAGGATATCAATTTAGGTAGCAAATAAGCAGCACCGAAAATCAGGTGACACACGATATTTAATAGGGCAATGACTATTTCCATTTCAGTAATCAGTTTGTTCGATTAGCAGTCTGCGTGACCTTTCAACTGCCTGTCAATCGAAACCTCACACTGCAGCTTTACCAGTCGTTCCTGTATATTCTCCAGAATCTTTCCGGTGTTAACCACTCGTCTGAAATGAATCCTTCCAGTTTATAACAAACTGAAAATTCCTAAGTCGTAACGCTGCCAATTCTTCCGCCAAATATCTTCTTGGCAATATTTTATATCTAAGTTCAGCTAAAGTTCGGTAAAACGAAGAACATTTTATCTACAGAAACGTCGTAATTGAAAAGCCTATGAGAAAAACTAAGAAAACCGCTATGGTAGCATGCAAAGCAGGTTCGATATCAAACAAAGGCACGGCTGCTTCAAAGTTGTGCATAAGATTTGCAGAAAACTAAAAAAAAAAACTTTCTTGAACGATTTCCCAGCTCTACCGCGTTAGATCGTGGATGTGAAATGCATTAGTATTTCAAGTCATCTTCATAAGGTCTCAAGTGACTGGAAGATGTTACAACGATGTTCTGTTCGATCAAAACTCCAGTGGCATCCAGTATTCGAACCACATCCCGTACTTACTGGACTGGATGCTACACCATTACACCAGCGGCGCTGTTTGCAACAACTTATAACCTCGGTAATAGCTATTTGTAGCTTAAAGATAATGACTTGAACGATTTGTATCAAGGTCTTCTGTTTGATTGGCCAACTGCTAATATTAGCGGCCGGTTCACCTCGATTCATAAGTGAGTTCCGATTGCTCCCACAAGATGTGGATGTAGCGTTCGAAGAAGAGCGATGTGGTGTAATGGCACAGCATCCGGCCGGTAAGCAGGGGTTGGGGTGGATTCGAGTCCCGCTTGGTGCTACAGCTTCGAACACAACAAAACGTCGCTGTAGCTGCTTACAACGCATTAGAGATTTTAATACAGAAACGGTTTCATTCCAAAAACAGTTTTTGCACGACCCACATCAGAGGACCTACGTAGTCACAAAGCGAAATGACAGCAAGCATTCCCTCCTTGTTGTCGTCTGCCTAGCCATTCACAATTGAACAAGACTCTCGGACAAGACCATAACAACAAAATATCAAATAGGTGGAATCAAAAGCTCTCGCCACATAAGTGTTGTCTGTCTCCGCGCGTTCTTTCAAGTCCTGTCATCCACTACTGTATAAACTGTTTGGGCACTGCGACCTGTGAAAGAATGTACAGTTTTAGATAAAGATAAAAGTTTTGGATGCTTCTAAAATGCTGAAGACATTAAGCCAGCACTGATGGTAATGAAAAAGTGCGATTTTTTCTATTACGCCAAAATTAGATAGAAATTTGGGCGCTGCATAAGGACGGAATTGCGTAGGAAGGCAATTCGGTGAAAGGGAGACATGAGACGCATTTACATGTCATATAGGACATGAAAATGATCGAAAGCCTTGCTCATGCTAGATGATCGCACAAAGCAACATTAAAAAGCACTGCAAATTTTGTCTTCCACCAGTGCAAGGTCTGTAGTATCTACAAACACTCTGATGAATCAAGCTCCGCTGAAGGACTAAAAGAAGAAACACTTCACCTAGTTCATAAATCATGCCCTAAAACTTTGAAATTCACATTACTAAAGACTTTTTGTTTCGTCCCCTACTATGCAAAACGAATCTCTCTTTCGGAGGAGCAGTTATGTACCTAACAATTAGAAAGCAAGCTGCGAATGTCTGTGGCAAATTTGCCCTGCCGTTGTACATAAAACACTCCCACCCGTTCGAGTGGCAACTTCGAATACCAGATCGTTAATTTTGCGCGAAAAATTTCAGGTTTTGGAGTCTGAAGTTCCGATCCATCCTCTGCATTCATTCTTCATAGACAACGTTTACAAAACTTCATTTTTTCTGAATTTTGTACAAGCTTTTTGAGGATGAAACCAGCTTTGCATACGGCCATGTCTAAAATTGAAAGTTTATAGTTTATTTAAGCTCTATCCCAATTCACTGCAAACAGAAAACTGATTTCAGCTGCTTTTTTGGAGAGGCACGTAGAACGTAACAATGCTTACTATGGCTAAAGTCATTATATGCGAACAGAGTTATGGCTATTTGAATCAGGGAGTCAGGAACGGCGGCAGCTTTCGGTTTCACCTGGTACTATAACCCTAGGGTCCCCTCTACTTCTAGATAGTGTTATCTAAAGAACAAGGTAATGCACTTCGAGGGGATTGTGCAAACTAACCCTAAACAATTAACCGAGAAGATGGAATTTTTGCTCAACACGTGCACTTTCTCACCCTGGTGTCAACTTCTCTTTACCATGTCTCATAGGTCCAGTAGAAACACACAGCTACCAAAAGGCATGTTCAGAAGTAAAAAAAAAACAACATAACAACAAAAAACTACCTCTTGCTATCGTCCAGTTTTCTTGAATAAGAGTCAAGCTCATATGGCTGATTATCACGCATATCATGCAGTATATCTGACAGGTCTTGTATTTTCGCTGCGAGCAGAACCTGAACCACTATCCGAATCAGGCGATTAACACTACATTGGAAAATATTTCTTTTTCTCACAATTAAATGCGAATTTATACAGAAACGGATCCAGCTTCCATCTGTTCTACAACTCGTAGCGTTACCTGAGGAGAAAAGAACACATCTTCAGATGTGCTTCCATAGTTTTAAGATTATGTAAAGGTGACCAAATGTTTCGACTCAGAGAGATCCTCGATAAGTTCTTAGGATGTTAAGGATATGTAGACTGGACCCTCCCCTGTCTATCCTTGCAGGAAAAGTTGCTAGGTGCGATTTCTATATTTCTTTGCTGTTTCACATAAGAACAATCGGAAATACCTGACTATCACGAGCACACAGAACTTGTGCATCGAGCCGTTGAATAGCTGGACGAATGGTGATCATGACTCCAACAGCCATACCAGAAATCGTGCTCGTCTCAGAAAAGCTGCTACCAGATGACATTCAAAACGCTGTCTGAAACGAAAAGTCGGTACATGAAACTGACTGCCTACACCATCTAGACATTTAGATACTATGTATATACAGATACTGCAAGCAATTGTTCGTGATTTAAGACGGTTGGGCAGCACCTCATCAAGCACAGGTCAAACGAATATAAGAAACACTGATACGAAGACGATGCAGCAGCTCAGTCTATGAGGAGAGAGCACTCTGCAAATTCTTAGCGGGGAAAATCACCTCAAGCGGGCTGAAACCGCTCTCATAGCGGTGAGGCTACTCTATCATTGCACTGAAGGGCAAGACAAACGGTGTCTTCTCCCAACCAGAAAAGATCAAGCTTTTAACAAAGATACAATTCTAAAGAGCTAACAATCAGAGATCGAGGTGCAATCCTACTTGGAGGGGCCAGGCCGAATCTTAACGATGCCATAATGAAGGGAAGCACGATAAATAAGCAATAACACATCGTAGTCAAACAAAGTCAATCCGGCTGCCCAGATGCTGGCAGACTCCAAATTCCTAGCTGGGAGAGACACACAAAATATCGTTTACTCAAGCAAACATTCTAAGTAACAACAATGTGTACTGGGTAATGTGCAAGCAAAATATAAAAAGAAATCATGGCACTACCGTATTTTCATGACACCAGAGGTTGAGGAGAGATCGAAAAAAAAATCGCCCAAACTTCGCCCAGGGGGTTATTGGGAGTGCTGATCACGAATCTGACGACATCCGTTCTGGGTATTATGCTGGAGTATGGTAGGTTACAGGGGGCGCGTGTAGCGCAGTCGGAGGCGCGACTGTCACGTGCACCCGATACCAGGTTCCTGGTTCGGATTTCCCGCCCAGGCCAACCAAGCCTTCCATCCCTCCCAGGTCGGTGAATTGGTACCAGACTTGTCTGGGAAGGATAAAGCGCTGACTTGTTCATCGGCTGGCCACCGCAAGTCATTGTATGGCCAAATACGCATTCATGTCGCTTCCACGACATCCCGTAGAAGCAGAATGCGCTGGCGCATCCCAAAAGGGATTGAGTAACGCCGTCCTTTATCCTTATCCTTATGGTAGGTTACAGCAGGCACGGGTGACTAAGCTCAAGCTGACCTAGACAGCCTTAGCCACCCGTACCTACCGTAATCGGTCGAAATTTCTTTTTCTTTTATTTCCACACTACTTATTTAAATTTCTTTAATGCAGCTGTTGGCGCAAATAGAGTCAGGGGAGGTCACCGTGTATGACAGCCCTCATAACGTTTTGCGTTGTGTGAAACTAAAAATGTTATATAGCAGTGGTGTGTTCTCCACCTATGGTGAACTGAGCTAGGCCATTTCTGATGTGATTGGACATGCACGTGCCTTCTTAACAAGGCGAAGGTAAACCGAATACATGGAGCCTCCCCCCCCCCCCCCCTCCAACTAGGATTACACCGAAATCGATAGCGATTTGCTCACAGTGATCGCGGCTAACCATTCTCTTAGTAAATATGGCTCGAAAGGATGCACAAACATTAACTGTTCTAGCAAACTCTGGGACTTGATATCATAGATGGTCGTTCTAATTCTCGAAACAAATAAATGCACCCAAGAGCATTGTAAACACAGCGCCGCCCCAGAACGAATGTACGTTTTTAAATAAAAGAATGCAAACTAAACAAGAAGGAAGAAACCACTTTTATGATGACGTCTTAACGTTGTACCTGGCTGAGCGGAATTCTGGAATTGTAACTGGACGCACCATTCCCAACGAAAAGCACGTTATTTGCTTATGATCGACAATTTATACAAGACAGAGACATAACATCCCACAGAAAGGGGTTTCTATTGCCTTAGTTCTTCTAAGCAATAATGTGCAACTTTTATAGCAAACGCAACATTTGGTCCTAGAATAATGAGGCTTAGTGTGCGCGGCACTTAGCGCGGACTCTGGAATTCTTCGCAAAATAGCGCGCTCCAATGGCAAAATATGTCCTAGCGCTAAAATGTGTCATTCACAAACACATTCTGTTGCTTATTAAGCCAATTTTTTATGCTACTTTTGCAAGTGCTGTGTTTCTGTCCTACTTTCTCGAGAAGTAATTGTTCTAGGTATTGTTACTTGTGTCGCTTATCCGTACAGAACTCATGTGAGTCGCTCTTAAGTGGAAAAACTAGAGGGGAGTCGTCGAGGGCGCGTAAATGAAATTCCCAACGGTTGAGGAGTTTTCTGATTTATCCGGGAAAGCGAAGTTATCTCTGGTTAGTAGTCCTACTTTCTTCGTTGAATTTCCATACGTGAGGAGTCACTACGCTCTTGAGCAAACTTATTGCAGGTGATAGATGGTAGAGCGAAACACGAGTTGGTCCCGAAGTTGTGCCGCGGTTTGTTCTGTAAATGAACACGTTTTGACACTAGTTAAAAGTTCCGACTCCACCGACACAACTTCCGTCGAAATAAACGTTTTCGTTGAAACTTTATCTAGGGGGTTATTTGGGGTGCTGATCACGAATCTGACATCCGCTTTTCACGATTCGGTCGGAGACCAGTCATACCGTTAACAAGGGTGGTCCAGGCAGGGTCACCGATTACGCTGAAGCTTTGTCTTCTAGGGGGGGGGGGGTGGGTATTTGGGTTGTTGATCACGAATCTGACATCCGACATCCATACATCTCAACCATTCTTGGAAAGCAGAGCTTTCCAGGTCAAGCTTCTCGTACAAATCCTTCGATCTGAAGTCAGACAGTTTGGCTTGGCGTCGATTCCTTTGGAGAGCTTGAAGTACCATGGTTGCAGCATATTCAACAGACAGCTCGAAACAGCAGTCACTCCTTTTCTTTTTTCCTGCCAATATCGCGGATTTCGTAACTCGATGAACCGACCACTTACCCGTACCAACCTCTAGCTGCCGTCACTGGCAGAAACTTTAAAAATGTGATCCTGTGCCTTCCTGTATCTATATTATGCAGCCGAATCGTAAAAAAAGGATGTCAGATTCGTGATCAGCACCCTTAATAACCCCCTAGACGAAGTTTCAGCGAAATCGGTGATCCTGCCTGAACCACCCTGGTTAACGGCATGAGTGGTCTCCGACCGAATTGTGAAAAACGGATGTCAGATTCGTGATCAGCACCTCAAATACCCCCTTAGACAAAGTTTCAGCGAAAAAATTTTTTTCGACCGATTTCGTGTCGGTGGAGTCGGAATTTCTAAGTAGTGTCCTCGCTTTTTACAGAAAAAAACTGGTAGTGAAACATGCTATTTTCGCTCAAATCTGAAGGTGATTAAGATGTGGGACACGGCTGGCAGCTGTCGGAGCCCGCACCAAGCTTCACCATGTTGGAATCATGGTGAAGCTTGGTGCAAGCACAAACTTCTGTACGGACCGCTTAACTAACGCACCTGCCATGAAACTACCCGGAAATCCAGGTTAAACAAGACGCTCTCTTTGACACAATACTGACGCCTTATACTCCTGCGACCCATCGCTGACGAACCGCGGGAGTATACCAAAGCCCTTAGTGTTGTATCAATGAGGACGCCTTTTTTAAGCCTGGGTTTCCGGGTAATTTCATGACTTGTGCATTCGTTAAGCCATCCGTACAGAAGCTTGCGCGCGCCTCAGCTTTACCATGACTCTGTTCGAACCGCACACATTTGTTTTGAATTCAACGGTTCCTCTCCATCGGATTCGTATTCTGCTGGCTCAGCTTAGTACCCCACTGTGGCATAGTCGCTGGGCTGGTGTTCGGTAGTTGTCGGGATGTAGCCTCGAAGCTTTCTTTAGGATGTGGCCGATTTTGGTAACACAGGACGCCTACTCCCTGACTTCCTTAGTTAGGGCATGGGGCAACGTTCAGCTAAATACTCTATCTTCTCACTACAGAAATAGAAACAAAAACATCACAAATAATGGATCATTATTCGATTCTATCGGCAGCATTGACGTGGTTTTCTTTCCAGATTTTTTTTTAATAGTTATATGTACATACCATTATTTCAGAAGCTTGCACATGTTGAGCAGTGACAATGATGGCTATAATCTGAGGTATAGAAGGTCGCTTTCGAGATCTCCTGTACCTACCAAGAGAAGTGGTGGCGATGACAACATCGAATATCAGTCAGAGGAGTCGGAGTACGGTTTTGCAATTTTCTTAAATTTCGCTGCATTAATTGAGTTGCATTATCTTTTAAGAAACATTAGAAAGGGAGTAATCGGTAAAAAATGTAAGTGCAATCCTAGCTTGGTGTGGCTTCGTTCGTTTCATCACTTTGAAATTGATCAGGAGCCCTGTGTTTGCTTTAAAGGGTATACGCGCTGGAGCAGTTCCAAGGGACGGGTGGTGCGGTAAAGGAGGCGTAGGATGTGGTTGTTCCCGCAAACTAGGGCCGCATGGAAATACAAAGAAAAAGATCCGTCAGTTTTCTGTAGGTTTTCGTTGCCTTTTATGCCGAAACTATTTGTTACTTGTATCACCTGTCGTCCCATTTATCATCGAGTTGCCTGAGCGGGTGCTAGCAGCGTCCCTGTCACGTGCCAGAATGCTCTTATGGATCGTCCTCGTTCAATTGGCACGAAGAGCGTCATATCGTTCGTTCAGGGCGTTCCCGAAGAAGTTCGACCAACGCGTTGGTGGGTGTCCTGTGTTCTCTTGACATCCCGCGGAACCCAGTGGATAACGGCTCTCGTGTCCTGGTGTGTCTGCGAAGCGCATTACATTGCCGGCCCACCTAATTTTCGAGGACTTGGCCCATGCGACAGCGTTTCTGATCTTCGAACGTCGACGTGGCTCGGATCTCCGGAAGCCTCTCGCTTGCGTGAGTCGTGTCACTCCGAGCATGCCCTCTCGCTTCCATGCTGCGCGACGCTGATCGCTGTTCATCCTGCTCTTGAATGGTCTAGGTCTCTGAGGCGTATGTTATGGCAGGAAGAACACTGCAGTCGAATAGGTGAGACGGAGCCGGACGTTCTTCATCTTCTTCATGACTTCTTCGACGCTCTTGAACGCTACCCAAGCCGCTTGTTTCCTGCTGCTCAACTCCAGCGCTAGGTCGTTGGCCATGTTGATTTCGCGACTCAGATACACGTAGCTAGAGCATCCGAAGAAGTTCGTTCCGTAGAGCCGTAGCTTTGTCTTTTGCTTTTGATCCGGCTACTTTTATATAGTCTTAGGCCAATGTTATACCTCGGCGACGCTGTTGTCGGCGGCGTCGGCGACAGTGTTACGCGGGCTGTTACGCAGTATGTAGCAGCCCGCGCAACACAGCGTCGCCGACGCGTCGCCGAAGTATAACATAGGCCTTATGTTGCGCGGTGCTGCGGAGAGAGCCCTATCGGAAAGGTTTCTTCAAATATCTGACCACATTCGCGAGGGACATATATGAGCTCTTGGATAGGACTGTGTTTGAGTACCTGTAGGGCTATTCTTTTCTACTTGCCTAGTACTTAGAATCAGATATTGCCTTTGGTAGAAAAAGAGTTGTCCGTTCTAGAAAGGTCTCTTTGCAAGTATTTTGGACTCTGCGATTGTCTCTCATTGCATGTGCAATGCTCTCTAGATCTTTCAGGGAGTCCGAGACAGCATCCGAAGTCAGTGAGAGTGGAGTGACATCTAGTAAGAAGCATACAGTCAATGAATTCTACCGAACGGTAACGAGGATATACCCTGATCTGAACGAAACCGAAACATGCACCAGAATACGCACGACTCCCGATGTCGCAGTCGTGTAGGTAAAATTTTCATTCTTTCTCTCTTCATGGTTTCATCGGTGCGAGCCTTCTTGATTTCCTTCGTGATGTGGGCTTCACTGGCCTGCAGTAATATGTGTGTGGAAACTAAGCCTCATTCTGATGCGGGTGGATTACCTCTTGATATTTGTTTTCATAGTTTAGTTGATTTATTGCTTTGAACCTCGATTTGAGCTTTATAGACAACGCTTCTAATTCGTTTGGATCTATCATAGTGGGAATGGAGAACATTACTATGTCTTTTCGACAACGTCGTATAAGCGTGAAAGCAAACTATCATAACAGGCCAACAGACTGAGCTAGTCTGTGAGAGAGCATAAGCAAACGGTTTGTGATTTCCCGTCCTGGGTCGCCATCTTGGATATGTAATTGCTTCCTTGAGGAGTTATCTTCTTGTGAGTTCTATATTTTTCTTGGTTCATTCTCGTTGTTTTTGAACGAGTATTAAAGGAACGAAACGCTAAGGAATAGATTCGAGAAGCATTTGTGGAGTAACACATCATCTACACGGGGAACCATAAGTACTGCAACAAAAACTTAGTCGTATACAAAGGCTAGCAATGCACTAAATTTGATACAGTTTGAAAGACTGCTTGCCTGTGGTATGTAGATTATAGCAGAACGGTAATATCCGTAAGGGGCCTCTATTTAATTGGTAAGAGACTTCAGATCCTGTGGATAGCTTTGCAGCCCGCCTTGTAGCGCCTCTTATGGAACCTTATTTCTCGTTTGTTCCAAAGACAATAATTGTACAATAATTCTTTTAGGCTGTGTAGAACAGAACGTTTTCTCTAAGCCGGTAACCAAACGAAGATAAAAATGTAAAGATGCAGGAATTTTACAGCTAGACATTTGCAAGTCCGATGTTTGCCAGATGGTCGGAGAAGCGCTACCACGTTTCTTTCTTTTTGCTGTTAGAAAAATCTCCTTACCAGAATGTGAATTTTGCATTTAAACAGCGCGATTGAGTCCCAAAAGTGTGGTACTATATTTTTGTTCCCATCGAATAAACATTTTTACTGATTTTTACTTTTTTTTTGCACAAAAACCCAGAGTGTTGGAGGATACGTTTTGGAAAATCGTGTAGGACAAACAGCTGCCATGTGTAGCCATTGTTAGGCTTGTAGAGCTTAACTTGTAGTTTTTTTTTTACAAACTACGCATTGCTTAATAATATAATATGCAGACGGCTAAATATTGCATTTGTTCCATCTCGTTGCTGCATCGTGTGTGATCAAAAACTAATAGCGTTCTTCTGTTGTAGTTTAAATCCCCTCATCTAATGCATTTAATGCTTCATTTGAATGAAACTGTATTCTATCCACGAGTGTTTGTCTAGTTACCAGCATATTTCAGGAACGCACCGAGCTTCAGCAATATTAATCTCGCTCTGACAGTTGCGGTTGTTGTTCTGGCTTTATTCTACATGTTACTTCTAGGGCGTGCCTCCGAAGAGCGCCAGCTTTCTGAGGTTATCCGGCCTAGATATGAATAGTTGTGTTTGTGCTTGAAGCTGTGCAGTATATATGTTACATTGATATTTAGGAGTCACTACGTGCGAAGCTAGTCGACTACGAAAAGCGATTAGCTGAAAGCGCATCTAAGTTCGATACTCTAAGCGACGAGGAGTTCGGAATGCTTCTATTCCTCGGAAGACAGGTAATAGTTGATTATTTCTCTATTTAAGACACGTTTGGGTTGCTTAATGTCTCAAAAGCTGTTATTGCAGTGGATTACGATGAAACAGAAATCCCCTGCGTTCCTAGTCATTGTCGGAGCTCGAAGCGAGGAACTGGCTATTGCTATATCGGATGTTTTCCGCGCTTCATTCATGGACGTTGAGCCTTTAACTACATTCAATCTCACGTCTGAGTCGAGTAGAGTTGAGCTCCATAATCAGATAAGCCGGGGTAAGACTTATTCGTATGGCGTCGTTTTCCTTGATACTTCTGTAGATACTTAGAAGCGAATAAGAAATGATATCTAAAATAAGTGTTGTGCTATGTACGAGGAGAATGACGAAGAGCTTACAGTGGGGCGCTTTTGCAGCAGCCGCTTCAGCCGTCCCCTTTGCCGTACTGAATGGAATCGACCATCTGTATTGGGATGCGCCATTGGTCCTCCATGCATTAGCTGACTATTCTTCTTCTGAATACTGCAACGCACTACTTTTGCTCACGATTACTAAAGACTTCCCAGGAACCAGGAAGGAGTGCGAGAAGTCGATGATGGAGTGAGTTGCGTTTTATCTTGAACTTCAAACTATTTACAATGTTTTAAAAGCAAAGCATGCTCGATGCTTCCGAATTAATTAAATTTTTATATAATAGGTTAGAGTGGGAAAACAGGTTCCTGTGTCGTCTTCCTTTTACCTAGATATGGAAAATCGTTTTGAGACAAGAGGAAATCTTTGCATTTCTATGTGTTCCGGTTTCGTTGTAAGGAAAAGAGGTGCCTGAGTCAAATGGTCAAGGGGCAAAACAGCATTATGGCGTAGCCGCCTTTTCTTTGTTCCGTCTGCCATCAAAAATGTTATTATTCGCCGGATACCTTTCAAACCTGTTCTTCGTGCGTGGTTTCAAGCGGTTTCGTTAGAACCTGGTGTATGTCCTGAAGGTGCAGATGTGGCCGTAAGTTATATAGAAGGTATATAAGGAAAGATATTTAATTACATACCTGTTTTGTTACTAACTTCCTCATCTTTTACATTTTGTTTCCGCGGTTCCGCAGGAAATCAGATTTCTTCCACAGCTCTATTGGTTTGAGAGAATTTGTTTAGGTATCTGACATCGAGATGGATTGCTGGCGGTGGCTCAGATGACAGTGTTTCGCCAATATTGTCTAGAATCATGCAGTTCGTCATTTGCCTCTGATCCCGTTAGCACAGTGAGCGAGTTATTTTCCAATCACTTGAAGAGTTCTCAGGGTTGCTACATAGGATGAGATCCCGATGATTTAGTTGCGAATAGAGCATCGTTGTAGCTACCCAGTCGAAGGACTGCTTGCTGTTGTGGCACACGTTGCATTGACCATGTCCTAGCACACATGTGTTCATATTGAAGTCAGGTTTATTCCTTGACTTGGGGTTCATCTAGGCTAGGGTCTGTAGTGATATAGCGTCATGCTTTCCTCGATTGTTGATATATTTGCAGCTAGATTTGACAACTTCAACTCTCTCGGTGCCATTTTGTACATCTGTTCACTTAGTATGAGTTGAATTTGCTGAGGCGTGAATTTCTTCGTGTACAATGTTTTTAGAAATATGTGATTGCCCATAAATTGGGATGAAGTGTTTTCTCTTGAAGAAGGGTTGCAACTTTAGTAAGCATGCTAAATAAACCTGCTGAGGTCGAGTAACATTTGGTGCCTCATCCGAAGGTCGAAAATTCATAAAATTGAGATACAGCTTTCAAGCGGAATGCACTCATGCTTTCAGTCTAACCGACTCCATGCCGATTTACATTAAATGTTTTCTTGTCAGTGTTGGACGTAGCGAACGTATTAGAACAGATAGATATATGGCACGACAATTGGAATCTATCCTAGTCGGGAGGGGGGATCGCTAGATTGATTGACAGCTCCGTACGATATCCCACGACGTTGTGTCACATTCGCTGAGCTCGAACCTTGTACCTCACCGTGTCATTTGGCAGTAGCTGAAGCTCTGTGAAAAGTTCAAGGGAGGGAGAAAACGAGAGAGGAAAAACACATCATGCCCCTCCGACAATGATGGATCCTAATATTGTCTCCATTTCCAGTTCCGAAAACTACGGGGTTTCCTGCACAGTATGCCAGTATTTTACCTTTTCTAGAAAGTGTAATGGGGAGTGTAGCGCAGTTGGACGGCTGCGGCTTTCGCATGCACCTCGATTTTATTCAAGATTCGGATCCCATCCAGGCCAATCAAGTGCTGCGACATCTGTGAAATGATGACACATCCGTCTGGGTGGCGTTATCCATTGGGCTAGCCCGATATGCATCACTTCGGACAAAAGTCGTCGAGTTACGTGGATGTTCCATAACGCTGATTCTTATCCTTGTTCTCTTGATAAAGCCTAAGTTATTTCTTAATCCGAATAAACACGAGAAAGGAATTATTTGGTATTCGGATCAGGATGGTCTTTTTTCTTCAATACTCTGAATGCACGAAATATAGGGTGTCCCACACGGAATGTCGCTTCAGACCAAAAAGTTAAATTCATACAAAGAAACTAAAACCAAACTTACTTTGGTAATGTATACTCCACTATTATAAACAACCTTTGTACAACGTACACGCAATGATTGGATCCCGTCTTTAAAGAAATGAGCTGGCCGTGAATCGAGGAAGTTGGTCACCCAAATCCGTATTTCGTCGTAGTCAGGGAACATTTTCCCATCCGAGGCGTGCTGCATCGAGCAGAATATGTGTAGTCGGTTGGGGCAATGTAAGGCTGTACAGCGGATGAGGCAAAACGGTCCATTCGAGTTCCTCAATTTTCTGCTGAACAACTTTTGCGGCCTCGCATTATCATTCAACAAGTTGGTAGAGGACGTGTCAACTCGATTTGGATTTAAATTTGGGGCAGGATTTGGAGTAGGAGTTGTAGCAGACAACCTCTACTGCATCTCCGTCTCCGATTTTGTCGGATCAGCTTCAACGACAGTCCGTGAAAGGTCGCTATCCAGGACAGGCGCCTGTCTACCATGGTTTTCGTCTTCAAGGCTTTCGCCGCCGGCGGCAAGACGTTGAAACCACCCTTGTTTTTGAAAACGTCATCTTCGCTTAATGCAGCTACCAATGAACGATGAGATTCCGCAGCGGTTTTCTTCAATTTGAACTCGTAGAGCAGGCACGGGCGCACAATCACTTTCTGGTCCATTGTAGTCTAATGGCTATAATTTTGGAAACCGATGAGGGAATAATGCAGGAAAATTAGGAAATGTAGAAGATGAAACGTCGCGAGAAACTAACCATAAATGAGATCAGAACCGATGCGAATAACTGTGAAAAGAAGGCCACAATGTATGCGTGTGGCTTTCTTTTCACAGTTTCGTGTGGTACAACGTAATACATGGCGGCGACAATGGGTGATATTGTGGAATCCTTCGACTGATATGGAATGTTTTCGCTTACGCAAAAAACAAAATAATAAATATCGGAACTTGTCGATACTATTTGTTTGAGCGACTATTTTAGTTGTGGTGCTACCATATAGTTATTTTGAATACGTAGTTTCCTCTTAAGTGAGTTACATGGCATGATGTAGTATGATGTACCCGTTAGTGTTCAACACTTCACATGCTGTGCTGAAGTCAAATTAATGGAATCCATGAGAACTGCATGGCGTAGTTGACCTCCGCTCGAATTTAGCCGATGGGATCGTCTTTCGCTGCCGGCACTACCAGTTCTTTCCTGCAAATGTAGCGAAGTCGAGGGATGAGCGCTAGTCTTTCTGTAGTTTTTCTATTTCTGTACTTCATCTATAACATGCTTCCCGCTGTTCATAAGGTGTTTACCGAAAAGAAGCTAGGCGTTGGACGGAGGTCATTCTTCCAAGTTATCGGCTCTATCTGCAGTGTGCTTCACAACCTTTCTACAGATGGCCTCCATGTTGCTTCAGTAAATGTCCCTTGCATCTTCCAATTCTCATAGTTAAATCTTCAATTGTAGGTATAGAGTAGCTTCGATAAACAGTGGTTTACTTTCATGTTATTCAGTAGAACAGTTTATTAGTTTTCAACTATAAAGTTTTCAATTAGTGAACGATATATACATTATATTAACAGGGACTTAGAGGTACTTGTTCTTGTAACAGGACGCTACAAGTAGGTTGATCTCTTCACATGTGGCCGTTGGTAGGAACATCTTCGCGAATGAACAGTTCCTTTCAACCCATGACAGCACGTCGGTCACTCCATACGAGGTGGCATAGTGTTTCACCTGAAAGGTGCATGACAACTTAGGGAAAAATTAATAACAAAATCCGTTTGAGGCTAAGAATTTTCCCCAAACAGTAATTAAAGTGTTTTCAAAACCGCGAAAATATAGGCAGCCTGTTTAATGCAGCATTTGCTGAAGTGAAGGTGACTACTTTCAAATTATTATTATTATTATTATTATTATTATTATTATTATTATTATTATTAGTATTATTATTATCAATGTTCTATAGTATTTAAATCTTCATTGCAACTTGAGAAATCTGTGTTCGGGTACCATATAAGACGGTTTTTGTGAAGGAGGAACCTTCAATCGTAGATCTGAACTTCATTGCCAGAGCGTGATTTTTTACCAATACAAAGGAAGTTGGAGATGGTGAAGAAAGTTTTGTTGGAGGGAAATGATGGGTGACATGATGAACCGCATAATTTTTGCCAGTCACCTATAGGTTTCCCACTTTGGTGTGGCAATTTCTGACCGCGACGATCTGGCTTGGATAACCTCTCTTCGCTTCTCGGCACTGAACAACCAGAACATGGACATGGGACGTACTTGCTGCGTGAAGCAAGATATCCACAGTACTATAGCAGCTCTTCAAACCTTCTTAGAGTTGATGAAATAGATTCCAATACGGCCAGTTTAACTCGAAATTAATTTGGATACATGTCATCTACTCCGTCTACCGTTCTATTTTTAAAAAAATACGGCCAAAGGTTTCATCGACAGAAACTCTTCAGTAAGAAATGTACTACAACGTACTGGCTTGGACAATTGTGGGTGTAATTCTTGATTTAGATCCAAATGAAGACGAAAGTTGTTCATGTTGATATGGTTGAGAAACCGTTCACAAAAGCAGTTCAAAGTTTATTTGAAGCGCTGATTTCGTTTAATTGCTGTGCTGCAAATACAGAACACTAGAGTTACCGCCGCACAGACGATGTCGGTATTCATGGGGCAAACTAAGATTGGGCTTCTTAACTTTTTTCGAAAAAACGAACAAACGACAAGAAGGTGTTCGAGAATATATCGAGCGAGCACTTTGGAAAATAGATTTTGACTGAAATTCGATCGCAGTTTGAGACAAAATTTGCAAGGGTAGTAGGACTTCTGCAGTGTGAAAGATTTCCTTAAAGCCATGTTTGAACACTACATCCACTCATTATGCGAAGAGAGCGTTCAAGATGAAAAGTGAGATCAGAAGAGGTCAGCGGGTCATTTCCTAGAAGCTATAGAGCCTTGTGAGGAGCGTGCTAGCGTAGTGGGAGAAGGGACCGGCACTCGGTGCACCCGATTCGAGGTTCTTGGTTGGGTTTTCTCACGCAGGCCAAGCGGCTTTTCATCCATCCGCAGTCGGTGGATTGGGAATAAAAAACCAGTAACTCGTCTATTGGTGTCAACACATGCCATTGTGTAGCGATTACTAATACGAACCCCGATTGCCTCCACGACATTGCATGAAAGTAGAATGCGTGGCGCATTCTAAAAGGGGTTAGTTAACACCGTCCTCTGTCATCTCATTTATTCTTACAGAGCCTTGTGAACATTAAAACATTTCGCCTTCTCTAATAAAAGGTAAATGGTAAAAATCGGCATTAATTATTGCTTGGTGGAATGCGCCAGTCATTCTGTTCTGCGGCACGTCGTGGAGACCACTAAAATACGTGTTTCAGCTACTGTCTTTTATCCAAATGCGAGTTCTTGTCGTGGCATCCAGCTCGTTCGACTTTTTGCTAAATTTCACGGATCACCACGAATTCTCACCCATATTTCAACTGGGGCGCGTGTAGCGCAGTCGGAAGAGGTGCTGGCTGTCGCGTGCACCTCATAACAGATTTCTGGTTCGGATTTCCCCCTCAGACCAACCAAGCCTTCCATCCCTGCGATGTCGGTGAATTGCTACCAGACTTATCTGGGAAAGATAAAGGGCTAACATGTCCTTCGGCTGGCCACCGCAACTCATTGCATGGCAAGATACTGATTCAAATCACTTCCAGGACATCCCACAGGAGCAGAATGCATGGCGCATCTCAAAAGGGTTGAGTAACGCGCACTTAATATTTATCCTATATTTGAGCCACATGCGCTCTCGGTCGGCTTGGCGTAGTGAGTGACACGCTGTGAGTGACACGCTGTCTTGTTGAAGCCACTTTTGTACTCCTTCTAGGCAAGTTCGACATCAACTGGTGGGATCCGCTGATAGATAGATAGGGTCTAGCGAGCCCATACGGGATTTGGGCCTTTGACCGATTCGGGTGTACGCAACATTCGACACCTAGCGACAGCGCCACGCGCGACACTTTCTGCTGTATAAGGAGTTTTCGGTAGGTAAAAACGACGCGAACTAAGAGTTATGGTATATAGTTTCACTTTGAACCTCTGCCGTTGTTCTCTAATTTTTCATGTTCAACATCTAATATTTTTTTTCTAAAAAGCCACTGTGCTAACCTGCTTGCAGTGTGATGGAGACAGAAGTAGCGGTCGTCCGTCCTTGTCACGAGGCACATCATGCGGCTTCTGAGAAAGGTGTTCGGTGTTTGCGGCTCTGGCTTTTGCCAGCGTGACCTAAAATTAGATTGGTAGAACGAGGCTCTCCAAGAATGTGCTGAGGATGGGACACAGATTTTCGGGAATGAACACAGACAAAACAGACAGACATCAGATCAGACGAAACATGTAAGTAGAAACGCCTCTCACCTTATGCGCCTGCGGCGTCTCAATGACCTCTTCGGAGACTTGTTGGTTACCAATTTGAGCTGACCCGATGGATCGCAGTTCTTCCTCTTCCGGTTGCCAGGTGGGCTGAAATGGGTATCTTCGTGAGGGGAAACTCCTTAAACCGGTATTCCACTCTGCGTTATTGTCAATCAGCTCAATCCGTATCTCCACTGAAGGGGAAAGCGAGGTTTTGATAAAGCGTTTATGTGCTAGTTAATAGACCCTCCAAAAAGGTGCCCCTAATCCTTCTGCGATGGCAAAAGATACCCCTAGTCATAAGATTACGTATTTGCCCTGGTTTGGACATCAGTTCGACTGATTCTTTTCTTCAGAAATGCCTTAACCAGATAAAACTCTACTTCCTTTCAAACTGTTCCAATATGACGTCTTGCAGCAGGTAAAATTCAATGATCACTAAATTTCAAAGAAAAAAACCGCCACATATACAATTTCCTCTCAAATTAGACACTTCAAATCAGTCTAGGAACTTTTCTGTACAGAATGGACACTCTTTTAAACAAACTTGATGCTTCTGGATTTGGAGTGAACGTCTTCCAAATCGAAATGAGCTCCTCACAGGTTAAGCTACGGACTCTCCAAGATGGTTAGGATAATTTTTTGTTCAAAAAATTGGTTCATCCTTTCTTGAGATTTTTTGTTCATATTACCAAATACGTGAGTTTTATCAAATTTTATTTTTTTGAAAAATATTGAAGTAAAGTTTATTTTAAATTACAAAAAGTCAGCAATCACTTGGTGCATTGAGAAAAGAGACCGCTGCACGCACTCGATTAGCTCTGTGCAATTTCTGTTTGATGAATAGTGTAAAGACTGCTTACATTAAGCACCAACTGAGGATATCTGTCTCTACTATTGTTTTTGTCGTATCGTTTACAGGTGTGAATCTCCATGGAAACAGGCATTTAGCTATCAATCGAATAAATTCGCTACATCTTAGACGATGGTGTGGCACAATCTCCTTTCAATAGCACTAAAAAGTGGTCGACTTCCTGCTCTTTAATACAAGCTTTAAGCTAAAAAAATAAGAATTTCATAAAATTGTAAACTATAAACTATGTGTTTTGTTATTGGGAAAAGAGTTAAAACTTCAAGAGAAGTTATACTAGTTTTTTTCCCCGAACAAAAAATTATTCTAACCTTTTTGGAGAGTATTTAAATTGATGTAGAAGAAGCTTATTTCGATTTGAAAGAGTTCGCTCTGACTTCAAAAGTATTAGACTAGCGTAGAACAGTGTCTATCCTTATGTGAAAAATGACCAGTTCAACGTAAAAATGATATATATATATATATATATATCAAATTATGAAGATAAATGAAGGAAGCAAAATAGGATGCCCTTTGATACTGCCATCTTTTAGAAATCACAAAAAGAGACAGTTACAAACTGGACAAAAAAGAAAGAAACGAAAAAGTGAAGAACGACGCACTCGTTTCGGGACAAGTTGTATCTCCATATCGTCCGCTATTTCCAGGCATTTGTATTTCTTTGTTTTGAGAGAGTTTTTGCTTCCATAACCGTAGGCAACTGCGAAGCAGGCCGCCAAGGCAAGTAGCAGGTTCATCGGGTGCTGAAAATCGTTAAGAATGAGCACGAGTTTCAACGATGACTCGAAAATTCGATAGCTAAATTTAACGTTATCCGGAGTGAGGCAACAAGAACGAAAACGAGTGATCCTGGTCGGAGTTTGGATCACTTTATCGTAACAGGTCTAGGAAGAAGCTGGTGCTTTCATAAATTTAAAGGACAGTGCTGTGTGAAATCCAGTTTTCATTCAGCTCCATGCACAGCGACGAGGTTTCTTCAGAAAGAAAGCTATTGGGCTAAGAGTCAGTTCTGAAGTTTGGCAGCAGCTCAGTGAATACAACAGAAATTGCCGAATGCCTAGACCTGAATTGGTTTCTCTTCTCTTGAGTTTTGCCAAAGATCCATAGATGCTTCCATTTGTTCATGTAAAGAAAAAAGTTGTGGGCGTGATAGTGCAGCGGGGAGGGCTGTCGCGTGCACCCCTAATCGAGGTCCATGGTTCGGGTCTTCCGGAGGTCATTCGAGCGCTCTTCCCTCTAGGGTCGATGATTTCGTATGGTCTAAGTCAAATCAGTTTCCTTAAGCCTCAAGCGGCTGGTATCGACGTGTAAGCTATCATAACAATGTTTTGTTGCGATCAAAACTTCTAGTGTCAAGCAGGACTTGAACCCGCACCTCCCTCTAACCGGGCGGGAATGCTCTACGCCAGGCATTACACCACCGGCGCCGTTTCATGGAACACAACATCCACACCTCGTGGGTATTGTCTGAGAAGAACAAAATACTGACACGTTCACCAACTGGCCACCGCAAGTCACCGTAGGCCAGGCAAGTAATGAAGTTGCCTTCACGGTGATCCACAGAAGTGCGATGCGTGGCGCATCCCAGAGAGGGGCTGATTAACGTCGTCTTTTATCTTTTATTCTTGAATGAAGATTATGGAATCGTTATCCCAAAAATATCATCCACAGTGGAGATCCTCCATTGGAGGGCAGTACCAACCTCTGTATCCCGAGTCACCTTTATTTGTAACAATTTATTAACACATTTGCTTAAGTCTGGAGCGGCTGGTAGAAAGGCTATATGTTGTTACGGGATGTTTTGTTGCGATCAAAACTCTTGCGCCAGGCGGGACTCGAACCCGCATCTTCTGCCTTCCGGGCAACGACGATTCGCCTTACACCACCGGCGCTGTTTGACCGCACGGGTGCTACGCAGTGCGTAGCACCCTGCGCATCGCTGTCGCCGACGTCGCCGACAACAGCGTCGCCAAAGTATAACATAGGCCTTATACTTCTGCGGGTTGTTGAAGAGCCGATTTCAATGAAAATTGGCCGATAAACAGGTCAGTGCTTCTGTTTCATAATTTCCAGACAAGTGGGTTGCCAACTCTTTATGCCCGGAAAGTTAGAAGGCATCTTGGCTTGGGCTGGATCCAAACCAAGAGCCTCGACTACGGCTACACGCAACAGCAAGCGCCTTATCCGTCTGTCCCGCCGCACGTCTTTTAATGTGGTCATCCTCGTCAAGCATTGTTATCATTGCTGAGTGAAGGTTTCTCGATTGCTAGATCTGGAAAGTGCGAAATCACATAAGCGGTCTGTTTTTGCTTAGGACACGTCACCTTTTTCAGTTGAAACAGGTTCGAGTCTCAGCGACTCGTCGCGCAGGTTGCTGTTCCTTTGAAGAAACCTCCGACGTGTTTTGAATGTTATCGCAAGATACGACGAGAGAATAAACGCTTATAGAAAAACGAAATCCACAGAAAGGCTATGAAATCTCTCACCGCGGGAATGCCTTCCAATTTTTTTCGCGAGATTTCGCATTAGAGCCATCACTTGCTGCGGAATCGCCAAGATTTTCGGGCTCTATTCTACCAAGTTCAGTCCTTACTTACCACACGAGGTACAGGACGCAAAAGGCGTTTACAAGACTTTGAGAATTTGAAAGAAGCTTGAATTAATCTTGAGCTATTCCGATGTACAATTGGCAACATCAGACGTCGGTGCCTGAAGGAGTGCGGGAGTGATTAGAGCAAACGGTTCCTCAACAAGTCACTGGTTCTGCTTCAACAGTGTCCTTTTGCCATTGCTTGGGTTTTTGCAATGATGAGGACGGTTCACGTACCTTATCCTGTGCGTAATGAAAAGCAAAAAACTGTAATGAACTTGAGGCGTTGTGATTGTGACTACCGTATGGCTTACCCACTTGCACAGGAACTACACTCGTTCAAGTGACGGTCGACTTGGACAGAGCTCCTTTGAGATATTGTCTTCAACGGAGATGTTCATAGAAGCTACTGTTTTCTAGTACACGGTACCCAGGTAGAGCTTCGATTTGGTGCTTGTGGCGTCGCGGTCAGGGGAGGCGAGGGCTGTACGCATGTACTCGATCCAAGGCTCTTCATTCGGGTCCCGCCTAAGGCAACAATGCTTTGCATCCCTCTGGTATCGATGATGCGGTACTAGTCTTTGGAAAGCGCAGTCTTATTCATTGACTGGCCACAGAAACTCATTCTACAGGCCAAATTAACGCACTAATTGAGCTTGCGACATGCCGTAGAAGTAGAACGCCATACTCCTATCCCCAAAGCAGAACCGTGCCGCCGTTCATGTAAATGGTCAATGAAATAGAGCGAAAGGTGAACGGGAAAATATTGCATGAAAAACTCAAGGAAAAGGAAGCCTTCTTTTGACGTCTTTGAAAAAGGAGCTCACTTTATTGTTTCTTCGCCTAGTATTACCCACGGGAACTAAAGATGTTCACGAGTGAGGAAAGGAATATTAGGCTCTTGAACTGTTGAACTCTCTAGACCTTCTTCAATATACAAAATTGTAAAATCGCGAGTCAGGTCAACTTTCTTAACCTACAAGAGCATAGGGGAGTTCAGCCTTATTTTGAATGCAAATCAGATGCCTTGGGTCTATCTCTGCGTGTTTTTAACAATCTATTTTGCGTTTGCAATGAACCTCAACGGATGTCTTTTGTGCTCTTTCTATTGTACTTTATTGTCACGCCTTGGAGGGTGTTTGTAATTATGCATTTCTACGTGTGGCTGCCGCCTATGTTTTGAATAAATAAACAGATAAATAAATAAATAAATATACAAATACTTCTGTGGCAAAAGAGGTTGCAAGGCAGATCAATTGTACTCAGAGGCCTGAAGTTTCGATCTGCTCATTGTCTTCATAGACCTAAAAACGGTACACTGATTCGGGAATGTTATCTTCTTGTCCAAACGCCTCCTCAAACCTGTTTCATCGAAAGCCGTCGTAAGTGCAGAGCGAAACAATTCCAGCTAGTGAAAGATAAAAGAACCCACACGACGCTCACCGCCTTCCTGTCTAGGCAAGGATTTGAGGCGTACTGGAGTTTAAAAAAGAAATTCGGCTCTGAATAGTCGAAATGAATTCCCTCGATCACTAACGTCTTCTTGCGGGTTCCTTACGAATTTCGAGCTTTACACTGATCAGGAGTGATATGAGTGGCTTTAAGAATGGTAATGGTATAACCAGATAGCAGATGCGACTTCTTGAGCTGTTTTTAGGACATCGTAGACGAGCATGTCGAAACATCGGGGCTCTCGATAAAGCTGATCCCCTACCTTGCTTACAACTTCGTTCGGCACAGAACAGCTTACACGTTATGGATGATGTCCAGGTTTTACGAAGAGAGGAGCTGGCAAATATTTGCTTTGAGTTTACGCATGCTGTTAGTGCTGACTCCGGAAACGCTTTTAGAGACAGCTAATGTTGTCGATTTTTAAATATCTGTATAAGAGAGGTGGTTCTCCCTTTCTACTCTCGATCTTGCAAAAATATCGAAAAATATGGGGTAAAACTGTTCAGTAAGTATAAGGATAAAGGGCGACGTTACTCAATCCTTTTTGGGATGCGCCACCCGATCTACTGCGTGAATTACCCGTTGTGGAGGTGAATTGAACTCGTATTTGGTCACACAATGGCTTGCGGTGGACAGCCGATGAACAAGTCAGCGCATTATTCTTCGCAGACAAGTCTGGTACCAATTCACGACGCCGGAGTGTTGGAAGGCTTGCTTGGCCTGAGCGGGAAATCTGAACCAAGAATTTGGCATTGGGTGCACGCAACAGCCGGCACCTCCTCCGACTGCACTACACGCGCGCAAAACAGTCCAGTAGGCCAAAGAATTATAAACTTGTGCGTAATATCTTTCCAGAACAAGATTGTGCACTGAGATCAACATAAATTCCAAAGCTATCATTGAAAAAATGTGGTAGTACAATATCGATCTTATTCTTTGATCTTTGGGCATAAAAAGTGCAAATGAGCTTTTTCGTCGGCAAAACTCTTCATATAGAATACTGTTAAAAATGAACACTATATTTAGAGTTAACGTCGAACCCTCTCTATTGGGTGATGGGGAAAAAGCTTGGTAAATATAACAAAAGTTGTTCGGTGGCGTACCATATATTCTTGCTATCGCGGAAGACTCCTCGCTCGAGATGTTCTCATCCGCAGGGTACACGCTTCTGACAGACCAGAAAGGAAAACAAGATTTGGTTCAATTTTGGCCTTACTGGGAACCTTACATACAAGTGAGACCACCGAAATCTTTGTGTTTGATAGCTCTCTATGATCACGTTGATTTAAAATGTGATGGGATTCTAAACGCATTTAAGGTTACCTGGAACAGCTCTTCACGTGTTAGTAGTGTACCAGATTTTTATGTTGTGATTTTTTATTAATGGCTTAATAAATGTAATAATAATAGTAGTAATAACAAAGTTCACCAATAAAGAAAATTCACCACAAAAAATCTACAGGCACCTGAGCAACATGTCGAAGTTTTACAAAGAGAGGAGCTAGGATTCATTTGGCACAGCATTTGAGTACTTTTTGAAGAATGCCCCTGATACCTCATTTAAATTTTACTAACACCAAATCTCGGCATAAATGCCTAGGGTTTTAATCCACTGTTGATATGCAACTAGATTAATATAACGGCATTATTCGGCTGGAGTCTTGACGCTGTCGCTATCTTCAAAATTTGGAAGCACTCGAAAACCTTCACAAATTTACTCCTTCATGAGCTAATGGTTTCTGCAGAGATATCTACGTTTCATGGAACGAAGGATGAGGGTATAGGAAACCTCAAGGTGGTCAAACTTTCAAATAACCGTCTGATGGAAACTGAAAGGAATAAATGAATATGACTTTCCGTGGTCTTATACCCTGTGGACTTCAGGATATGAATATACCCTGTCGATTGGTATTTAAGAAAGCATTATTTACAAATCTGTTTCTGGATCTCTTAGTAATTAGCGAGAATGTAAACGGGCAGTGACCAGAAATGGTTTTGCAGGAAAAAGACTGACAATGAGAAGCGGTGAGACGTGAGAACCAGTTAATGATACGTCGGCGATCATCTGAACTTGTTTCCCTAACCACAGCAGCGAAGCTTGTTCAGTGGGGAAGGTTGGTATCCGCGGTGCAGGCGACGGACGATCCGCGGCAAAACGACGACCTGTATGGGGCTGGTGGGCAGGCGTGTGTCGGAGTTTTCGGAAAGAAGTCGAATAGCGGTCGCACGCTGAGCTTCGGAGGCTGACGAAAGTGATGAGTGAGTGTGATCAGCACACTGAATCGAATCACCTGACCTAAATGCGCTTCGAGCGTCGACTTGCTGAAACGAGTTGCAAGTGCGCTTGAGACCTCTCGAACCGGATCGCTTACGGAAGTCGAGCGTGTTCTCATTTCGCTGATCCATTGTTCAAACAGCGAATATCATTCGGCTAAGCGAGCGGTGCATTGCTTTTACGGTTCAATCACCTTTAAGAATGCAGCTGAACAGAGAGTGCAGCTCGCTTCTACTGGCCTCAAATTAGCGATCATAGATCTTCAGATCCAGTGTAAAACGCAGAAAATTCTATTCAGATATTCACTAATGTAGATCATCTGCTAATGTAGATGTCGTAAAATTCCTATCTCTGTAGCTGCGTCAAAGTTCTATAGCTTATTCAAAAAGGAAGGAACAACGAAATTCCAATTTTCAATTTTTGAGATTGCGCCATGCACTTGTTCGATAGTTTACGGTGTTCACTTGATTGGCAGCTTAAGTGCCATGTACAAGAAATTTGCAGTTAAAAAATATATACCCCTTTATTCTTGTAACCTAGGCATTGTAAGTAGTTGTGTGTTGTTGTCAACTTTATTTAGCATAACGTGCCTGAGGTTCGTCTTTCTTCCTTCTTTCCGTAGTATTCAGGGACACATTGGCATCACCACTAAGGGCCGATGTTCGCTCTGTGTCAGACGACCGTTAGGAACAAAAAATATAAATTGAGAAACAATAAGGTATAAAACGGTTAATGGACGACGTTGATCAATTCCTGTTGTGTTGCGCCACGCGTTCTACCACTAAGGGTTATCGCGGATGCAACTTGACTGCGTATTTGCTCCATACAATGGCTTCTGGTGGCAAGCCGATGAGCTCAGTATTCTATCCTTCTCATAAGCTTGGGGTTATTTCCTCTACTCCGGAGAGATGGAACGCTTGTTCGCCCAGGCGGAAGATCCGAGACAAGAACCTGTAATTAGGTGCATGCGACAGTTGGCGGCGTCTCCGACTGCACCACCATATTTTATATTACGCTTCTATTATTGTTATTGTTTTTTGGATCTGTTCCAATCGTATTGCGCATATGGTGATTGGCGTTTGAGTTTCTACTAGAGATCCAACAGCCGTTCCTTGATGAGAGGATTTTGACTTAAATTTAGGGGATATGGTTGTGCGGCATAGGATGCCCTCCGCAACTGGAATTTGACGGTGGCCTCTCTCCCCCCCTCGCCCGACTAGGATAGTCTCTTATTTTTATAATATAAACGAGAGAGGTATAATATCGAATAAAAAATAGTGAGGAAATATAAGAAATTTTGAAAAATCAATCCTTATGCCCGTCTTTGCGGAACTTTCGTTTTGAACAAAATATTCTTTAGTTGAGATCAACACAAAATTTTTGAAATAACTATTAAGCGAATCTAAAGTTCAGTAGCGCGATCCTAGGGATGGATGCAGAATTAGTTGACAATCCATAACTAATTAGCCAATTGGTGATGAACCCATAATCCTCTACTGTGTCTCGAACTTTGTTTAATTATTTTATACATGAAAATTCCTGCTACAAAGCAAACATACTAATAAGAGAACCACGACAAGGCAAGAACAAGACTAAAAAACAAAACAAAACGGTAAAGAATGAGGGTTTCGAAGCTGTGTTACTAAAAAACTTGTTTTTCTAACAAATAAATATCGTGGCTGTACTAAATACTAAAGTTCTTGTTAGTGCCCAAATTTTGGTTCAGTATTCTGTGTGAACTTGGGTAAAGAGAAGGATTCCTGAAAATAAAAGTTTGGAAGAGTGAGATATAAAAAAAGCTCTATTGCAAAACTTTATGTAAACGACGTTTAGACTAGTGGTGAAAAAATATAGTGACACTATGGACATATGCATAGCGCAACATCAACCTCTCAGCCCACTGTATGGTTTTCGCTTTCTCAAAGTTACAAAATCTTGCTGTAACTAAAGAGGCAAAAGGTTTATCACCGTTCAAACAATTCTGGAACACCTTGTAGAGGTAGGAACGTCTGTTTCCCATGTTCAAATTATAGGAGGAATGTTCTTACATGGCGCACGTGGTAGCGCAGTAGAAATAACGGTTAATTTTCGCGTGCTTTTCTAACCAAGGTTGTTAGTTCGGATTTTCTGCCTAGGGTAAGCAAACTTTCCATCCCTCCGTAGTAAGGTGAATTGGCATCGAACTTGTCTGCGAAGGATAAAATACTGATTCGTCCATCGGCTAGCCACCGCAAGCCATTTTATAGGCCGATTGCGCATTCAGATTGCCTCCACGTAGAAAGAGAACACATCGTAAAATGGACTGATCAGCGCCGTCAGTCATGCTTTATTGCTTATGTGAGTTCAGTGTATCGCCTGCTTACTGTGCTTGACAGAAAGAGGATTATTTGAACATTTATTTCTGAAAGCATATGTAGCTATGAGCAATATACACAGGATATGTACTTGGGGAGGCAGCGGACGGTGCAGAAGCTACAGATTCCCGTTGCTATTAATGACGCGTGTTATCATTATAGATGAAAGTCCCTTTTAGAAACTATATCAAATTTACATGTACCTCTGAAAAAACGTAAATTCGGAAGGATCTTATTAGCACAAGCACTTCTAGTGACGTCAAGGACTAATTACATGAGATGTCGGTATGCATATCAATCGCTGGTCCTCAGGCGGCGAATATCTTCGAGAATTCCGCGCACTTTATCGGCTGCTTTGTTGGTACGGCTCGTTGCTTCGTCGTCCTTGCTGGACTTCATGGACGCGGAGAAAATCTCGTACAACGTTGTCAGAAACGCCAGCGCAATCGTGGGGAATAATTGGCGGTACGACGCTTTAAGCTGAAATAAATATTATTAAATAAATATGTTAACATATTTAGCATTTTCAATTCAAACGAGGCTCTTTTCTAGTCGACCTGGACGTTATGCAAGCCACAATCAATAAGATTATTTTTAAATAAAACTTGTAATGTTCTCCTCAACAGTTAGCTCTCCCTAACCAACAATTTACTAATAAGGTGGTTAGCCTGGGCGGTAAAATCCGAACTAGAAACTTGAACACGGGTGCGGGCGACAGCCGGCGCTTCTTCCGATTGCGCTACCATTCGCCCAACCAACAACATGTTAGTAGCAGTCAATTAGAAAAATACTGGTGTTTTTTGCGAATAAATTGTATTTTGTTAGATAAAAATGTGAACGAGATGAAGACTGTGCAGTTATCGCTTTCCAGAACTACAACTACCTGCTGAGCAAAAAAAAAAGCGTCGCAACATAGTTTTCGAATGACGGGCAGAATGCAGTGGACGAAAGTAGGAAAAGAATAAAAATGCGGACTAGAATAGCATAGTAGGAGATACGTCTAAAATATACTTTTGGTAACCGCTAAGTTCTCCCTTCGTAAAACTTCGGCATTACCTAAATTATTCAATTAAATCTGTGTCGAACGAGGCATATTCTTTGTTTATTTCAGATAAGCTCGTTGCCATCGGTCAAATACTTGGCTTGTTCACAAATTTGTCCTGCTTTTTAATGTCGATAAGTGTCCTACTTGCTTTAAAAATCACCCTCATTGAGTTTGATGGTCTCCTGCTTAATATGGAAATCGCCTTGGTTGATCTAAAATGTTCTTGGTGGTCCTAGAGAAGTCTAGAGAAGCATGATTTTGCCATACGGGCACAAAATGTACACCGTAACCTTATCGCTTATCGAAGCCTTATCGGCCTCATAAATACGGATAGTGGTATTCGCAAAGTCACCAAGAACCCATTCTCCACCTCGGCACTGCACTGGGCGGTTGCATTAGCCATCTATCCGGTATCACTCTTTGCCTGGTGCCAGGTGTTCAAAGCACATTTGTGGTGAAGTGATACCCGAACATCGAAAAAATCAACTGTTATAGCTATTGGTGAAGTGAACTTCCAGTCAAAGCAGAGAACAATACAAGAGCTTATGAGCTGCAACATTCGCGATGGAACGTAGGATGGAACACCTAAAAAATACAGTGTAGAAATTGTGCCCATATGGTAGAATTGTTATTGAAGTCTAGCTTACGTTGAAGACTGCACATACACTTATATTATAACTCGTTTTATAAGAGAACAAGGGCTCCGTCACGTCTATCGGCGCGCCTCGCACTTGCGCGCTTCGCGCGATGTTGCAGTACCACTAAGCTAAGGACAGTCACATCAAGCTAGATGCTTTACTTGTACAGCATTTTTCCCTACCTAGGAGTACAAAAGGCTTGCAGTACGTACAGTATATAGTAGAAACGGTCTCCCATTACTGGTACTGGTTCCCCTCAATGATCCCCTAGCAGATGACGTCCTGGGCACGTCTTCCCAACCTCCGGGCACATTAGACGACGTCTTCGGCACGTAGAAGACGTCTGGGTATTTTCCGCTATTTTCGCGCCCCGTAATTTGACCAATACCGATTGATGGTGATCGATACTTCAAAAACGAACTCCAGATTCGTGTTGAGCGACCTCGACTACCCTCAGGGCTAAAGTTTCCTACCGCCTGGACGACATCCACAAAAAGCGATAATTTGACCAATATCGATTGATGGCAATCGATACTTCAAAAAGAATTTCAGATTCGGGTTCAGCGACCTAGATTGCCCCAGGGCCGAAGTTCCCAGGCAGGGAGTAAACGTCTGGTATTTTTCGCTATTTTCCTGTCGTAATTTTCCTCCCAATTTCTGCTTTCTGCAATGGCTAATTTCTGCGGCGGGGCCAAACGATGGTATGACTCATCGCTTAGCGCGTTATTATATAGTGTGATAGAGTGTAAGGTAGGACAAATTACCACTACAGTGTGAGCCTGTTAGAATCGAAATCTTATCTTATATCGGGAAAGAATAGGGTGATAAGGAAATGTTATTATGTGCCAGGCCCTGGTCTTGCGTTTTATTTTTAATGCTGTTAATTTTGCTCCGCAACGGCTTGATTTCAATTTTCTCATGGCTATGTGAGCTGCGATAGTGTTAGTTTGAAGACATGATTACTGAAGTTCTCTTCACTATGCCTAAAAGGATTCTCAGTTCTACCTATTACCTCATTCGGTTGGGCGCGTGTAGCGCAGTCGGAGGAGGCGCCGACTGTTGCGTGCACCCGATACCAGGTTCCTGGTTCGGTTTTCCCGCCCAGGCCAACCAAGCCGTCCATCCCTTCTGGTTCGGTGAATTGGTACAAGACTTGTCCGGGGAGGATCGCTGACTTGTTCATTGGCTGGCCACCGCAAGTCATTCATTTCATGGCCAAATACACATTCAAATCGCCTCCACGATACCCCGTAGAACTAGAATGCGTGGCGATTTAGCAACGCCGTCTTTTATCCTTTATCCTTATCCTTATACGAGCTTCACACTGTAACACAGCAATTGCCCAACATAGTTTCTGGCTCTAACACATATAGCTGCTGATGAGTTCTTTGGCGGCGAATGGAACGTGCGTTGCAGTCAATTCTGTCTATTCTCCTAAGGATTCCTTCAAAATTCCGAAGCAATTGAGGAGAAACGAAAGATGAAGAAAACTGTGAAATGTCTACTTCATTTTGAAGTATTTAAGAGCGGCCGAATTTGGAGCATCCAGAAGGGTTCAGATAGATAGATTCCGAGCAATTCAAGCCTATAGCGGCTGCTGGTCATGATCATGTTTTCGATTTGTACCTCATGCTACTTTGCCCAACCTAAGTTTGATTTGAAAAGTAAACCACAACATAGCTGCCAAGCAAGAAACATGTAGTGGAGGATTGCTGCACAAAGTCAGAGCCACGTACCTGTTCTACAGAGAAGAATTCCTTGTCGAAGTTTTTATGGAATTCTGTGTGATAGAACTCGAGTATTTGCTCCCAATTTTTCAATCTAGTCTCAGCCGAAACGGATGCCACCAATAGTCTTCCCAAGTCTTCTGCCGGACTTCCAAAGTGACACATCTGAAATTCGTTCTGAAGTTCATGTTGCCGCACAATAGCTTGAATGGAGCTATACTCGCCTGCCAGTCTACAATTTTGTTCAGCTTCAAATTTTGCTCCTGGTCATAGCACCACAACAGATTTGAACCATACAGATCACCGTGGACAAACACTGACTCCATACCTGTCGTGACAATAAAAATAGATGAGCCTAGCAATGAACATTATTTTGAGAGTGAATGATATTCCTATGAAATCTGGCGACGCTTAAACTTATTAAGCAAAATTTGAACTGAAAATTTCGAAAGGGCGAAACGTTCCCTAAGCATGGAATGGTTTTTTTCTGGACTGCGTCAAATGGCATCTTGAGTTCCGAACAACAGAATCGTTCTCATTACCTATTTCAAGGTGGTGTGTTCTGAAGGCCTTAACAGAAACGCAATCCTTGCTGTGATCGTCAACGTCGGCTAGCAAAGGGCCCAGAGAATCGTCAAGAGATCGCAGCTCGTCGAGGCGGAAGCTGAGCACCTGAACAAATAGCAAGTTTGAAAGCGGTTCAATCCCGTTTACTAAAAGCTCTTGATACGTTATGCTACGTCTGTGAAGCAAAGGGGTTTAGGAAAGACCCCTGCAGGCGTTGCTAACCGAAAGGGACGAAATATTAGTTGCTGCTCCACCAACATCTTGAGTTGTACAGTTGCACTAACTATGTAAGACCCATTTTTTCCGTTGCGCGTCATACTGGGAATTACCAATATCGATTAGGCAGCGCGACCTAATCGATATTAGCAATTCCGATTATGATGCGCCGCGCGGCGAATGGAGTATAGGTGGAGCCTAATGGAGTAGGAGGGCGATCACCCTCCTAAATATAAGAAGCTTTTGTTTAGCAATTTAATTATCAAAGAATTCATCCGTAAGTACCTTATTCGTATGCTCGCCTGGCATTCGTTCCACCTACACGTTTGTCGCCGTCCACTAAAGGACTCCACATTTGAATCGGGACCTTCTAGTCAGATTATCCACCTCATGTGGGAATCAAGTGGTAGGTGATGGATGAACTTTACTATAAGCAAGCAGCAGCGATCGATCGGGTGTTGACCATTATCGACGAATTTCATTGATTTTTGTTCGGAGTTGACCGCTCATGGGAATCACACGAATATTTCCGATCCGATGGGCGGTTTCCACAAGAAGTACTAAGCAGTATCGATCGGCTTCTGACCACTATCGATCCATGTGCGGTGTTGACCGTCCGAGGAGGAATCCACGTGAATGTGTTGGCTGATAGGTAGGCTTCACAGCGAGTAGAATGTGTCGAATAGGTTTTTGTCAAAGCTCAAGCGATAGTGTCAGTTTGGAGACATGATTACTGGAACTCTCTTCACTATGCCGAGAATGATTCTCAGTTCTATTACCCTCATTCGGCTAGGAAAACGTCAACTCTATATACTCTATTTAACGACTAGGAGAAATTACTATGTCCACATGCTTTTATATGGTCTGTATTGCCTTTGGCGGGGAAGAGCACGAACTGGCATTTGTTAAAGGGAATGCTACTTCCTATTTGTTACTCATCGAAAAGGTGATCGAAATTGGATTTACCAGAACGGAACCGTATTAAACCTTGTTGCATATAGTAGTTTGTTGCTTAGTAATATCCGAAATGGCTTTCCTACTGAACGTTTCTCACGTTCTGAAATACGCGCTTCCTTTTGTATTCTGAGTCAAAAGAGACTGTTGAGGAGAACGTTTGCTAGAAGGATTCACCAATATTTAGTGACGTTGCTCTAACTGATCTGAAGCCTCTGAACCATATATTTTAATTCAAGTTGGTCTTGGGAGGACAAATGTGGTACAAGAGGTAGAAGCCTACTCGGTGAAGGCGGCCGCTTAATCTTAATCATCGTTCAGGTTCCAAGACAGCTGGGGAAAGCATTCTTTCTATTTCTTCGGGACCAGTGAAAGCCTCCAGACCATGCGCGGGAGCGGCGGAACCCGTTCTGTTTTCAACCCCATCTACGTGAAGTGAAAAGTGTTGGCTAAATCTTCTGCAGAAGGAAATCGAAAAGAATGAGCTCGAGCCAGCATGGTAGCTGTCTCTTGACTTTTAATTTGCCTCGATTTGGTTGGGATTTCGATGTGCTGGGGTCAGCTTGGAGAGCTATATAACTCTGAGGGTAAACTTGTTTAGATCTTTATATAAGGCTCACAATAGAAAATTTGATGTTCAATAGACAAACTAGTCAAGCATTTGTCGAGAAAAGCTGCCAAAGTCAAGCGACTCTTCACAAAGCACAAATAGTTGAACCCTTTGAGTTATCATCAGACGAGGAGATTTAATCTGAGCATTCCGCTGAACGATTTCCAGATGAAGGTGCTTCACTTACAGTTGGCTGCAGCATTTCACTGTAAAGCTCTTCATAGACGTTCACGTTGAAACGCTCCTTTCCTTCACATGGATGCATGGCAACTTGAACGGCAACTAAGGCACGTATGACCTGTAATTTATCGAAATTTTTGAGAAAAAAGCTCTTCCTCTTCGTTTTCTTGAATGACATTGGTCGAGAATCGTTACATAAATTTCAAGAAAGTGTCGAAAACTGCATGAAGCTAGACAGAGTTGCGGATTGTAATGTGATAAGGGAAAACGTGAGGTCTGGCACTGATTCGTAAGGCAAAGAAATTAGATTTGAAGCTCAAGAGAATAGAAAACGAAATTGTGAATCACATTTCTGTCAATTGGCAATGCTTCAAAGTTAATCTCTTGGGATTCAATTTTTCAACAGTTTAACTTAGAACGAGAAAACAGTGATAAACTAAGAGAGGACTTCTAAGCTGTAATATGTAGACGCTTTGAATGGGTTAAAAAAAGCAACAGAAACAAAAAAAGCAGAAAAAAATATGTAGACATTCGAGCATATGGCACTACGTTTTGCAAATAAGGCACTTAATACCAAACTGTACCGATCGCTTACCTCCTTCACTTGATAGAGAGTTAGACATTCATGAATATGTGTAGAAAACGACTTGCTCGCAAACTCCATGCACAAGAATCCTGTTGTTTCGTTCTCCTTAAAGATCATTTGGCTGTGGTAAGTGATGCAGATGATGAAAAAACCGTTTTCCGAACATGTTCGCAGCAAAACCACAGTAAACACTTGAAGGGTGGAATTTAAAATATCCTTTGAAGGGCGTACATAGGAAGTGCCGGCTGTTGCGTGCACCCGATTCTAAGTTTCTGGCTCGGATTTCCTGCCCAGGCCAATCAACCCTTCTATCCCTTAGAGGTTGTTGAATTGTCGACATTGTTGTTTGTAAGGATAAACATAACACTGCCTTGTTCATCAGCCAGCCACAGCAAGCCACTGTGCGGCTCAAATATGTACGCATTCAGAGGGCCTCCACGATATTCCGTGGTAATAGAATGCATGGCGCATCAAAAAGCGATTGATTGATTTCTTCACCTCATCGAATTTCTTCCCGTAGTAGAACATGGGCACTGTTTGTAGTTGAGACGACAACCGTCCCAGGGTTTCGTAGAAGAGGATCTCGTTGTTGTGCCACTGGAAAACGAACAGCTCTGCATTGGTATTTCCGAACACTTCCGATGCCGACACGTTACCTTTCGAAGACTCCGTTCCTTCGCTCCCCATTGAAGCTTGTTCCTCTTGGCTACTTCCGAGCCGTTCAGAACGCTTTTTGAGCGATTCTTCATAGAAAGCGTGTTTGTCAGGGTGGCAATCTAAAATGTTTGGCATTTGCAGGATTTTAGCGGCGCCGTTCCTTAGTCACACAGAGAAATGAATCCAATAATTCAAATAGCCGAAACTGAAGTTTTTCAGTCGAACTTGGCAATGTGCAAGAAAATTAGCAATTTGCTTTGTGTGTGTAACTCATTTCGCTTTCTGTAAAAGAAGAATTGCTTGATGTGTGATTACATTCTCGGACAAAGATCTAACCGTTGGTATTGTCATCATGCTGAACTTAAGATGTAGCTGTGAAGTTCATGCTCTCTGCTTCTTATTCCATTATATAGTAGTTGTTTTGATTTTAAACAAAAAGCGAAATTTGATGATTGAGAAAAACAGCTATGTTACGCTCTTGGAGGAATCTCACAAAATAAATACGTATGGAAATAAAGGAAAAAAGAAAGAGAAAGACAAAGAAAAAATGTTGCTGTCACAGCTCCGCGAATTCGTTCAACTTTTCTAATCGCTACATCAAATGGTTCAAGCACGGACATCACCACGAATCACTTTCAGTTCTCTTTGCAGAACTGCATAGAGCGTGCGACGAAGATAGTCACCTTGAAAACCACCTCCTTTGGTAAATCGACGGTAGCATCGGACCAGTTGCATCGAAGAACACCAACACTCGACAGGAACCCCTGAAATGTTGCACAGGTGAACCTTTGTTGGATTTGGCACATTTGTTAGTCAAAGATGCTGCTATTGCTGTTAATACCAAATGTTGATGGGGAATTTCAATGTGTATTTTTTGTTTCAAGTTTACTAATGTTTACGGTGGCGCAGTCGGAAGAGGCTCCTTATTCCGGGCACCTCGACCGAGAATTTTGCATGTGATCCTACGGAGGCAAACATCTTCTCGTCACTCAGATGCCGGTGAATTCGTATCACAGTTCTCTGTTAAAGATAAATCACTGGCTTATTCATCGGTCAGCCACCATAAGTCGCTGTATGAGCCAAATGCACTCTACGATATTTATTTATTTATTTTGTACGCGGACAAAGTTACTCAAAGACGGTTGACAAGCAGCATTTAGAATGAACAACGGGTAATATAAATTGAAGCCATCAAAACGTGATAAACTAAAAAATGTGCTAGCAGTAATACCTGCATAGGAGTCTTTTCTACTGTCTCAAAGAGCTATCTATGTAAGTCGAATATTTTTCTTTGAAAACTTCAGAAACTCTTTTTCGGCTCGCTTAGTGAAGAAACCTAGCTCCACGCACTACTTTTGTGGGACTCTGATTTTCCGCTATCCATCTCTTATGTTAGAAGAGAAAGAATAGAAATATTGGACGAAAATGCCTAACCTAAGAGGAAAAAGGACGGCTCTACTTAACCCCATTTGGGATGCGTCATGCATTGTATATCGTGCAGCATGCGGTGGCCAGCGGATGAACAAGTCAGCACTGTATCCTTCCCAGACAAGCCTGGTACCAATTCACCGACCCCGAAGGGATGGAAGGCTTGGTTGGTCTGGACGGGAAATCCGACCCAGGAACCTTTTATTGGGTGCACGTGACAGCCGGCACCTCCTCCGACTGCGCTATACGCGCCCGTTGCCAAACGTACCAGTTATAACCTTAAAAACTATGACAAGATCATGTCCTCTCCTACGGCGTGTAAGCATCATATCCTGCAGAAGGAGAAGGAGTGACGCATTCTATACGGGATTCATTAGAGCCGTTCTCTATAAAAACTAGCTGATTTCAACATAATGATTTTTCTAGTGCTTAGCATAGTAAAGCACTTCAACATAATGATTTTTCTAGTGCTTAGCATAGTAAAGCACTTGTCCAGAGAGTATTATCTCCATTACCCTTCAGTTCAAAGTTAGGTAACTGGACTAGCGTCAACTATGTACAGACTTTTGTAACTAACTCATTTTACACTTCACTAACTAAGATGGCTTTCTACATTGATGTTTCAATGAAACATCAATGTTAAAAGCTAAATGTGTAAAAGCTGAATGTGTAGAAAGCTGAAAAAGTTGTAATTAACTCATTTCAGACTTCACTAACTAAGATAAACTAAGACAGCTTTCTACATTGATGTTTCGATGAAACATCGATGTAAAAAGCTGAATTTCGTTTACATTTGTGGTAGAGGTTTCGTTCAGTTCTTGTCATTCAACAGCAGCTTTTTTATGATCCGCCAAATTCTCACCAAACAAATTAATGCCACACTTCGTAATTTAAGTGTACCTGATTTTCTCCAATTCGAAAGACTTGTTTCTCTCCTGTACACTTTGTTGTCGTCCTTAAGCCTCTCCGTAGTCCTCTTTCTACAACGTCTATGTTCACTCCTGTTCCAAACAAACCGTTCGACGTGTCGGCTAATCCCATTAGACTGAAACATCAGCGCGTAAGAGAACGCCCGTAGATGAAACGAAAGCGTAAGTCGTCAGAAGGCAGACAGGGATCATAAAATGTATGCGAAGCATTCATTGGGATCTATTGAAGAAGTGTGGAGCTCTACCAATACACAGGAGGGAAAAGTGATGTCTGAAGAGGGTTTGCGTTCATAATGACATGGAGGCAGACGTGCTAGCGAGGTTAATTACATGGGTGAGACGTTCGCTTCACGGTAAAATGCAGGTTTCCAAACACTTCAACGCTTCGTGAGTGGTTTCTAGTGGAAATAGTTGGCACCACTTACTGGGCGAGGTACCACTTGCGGAGAAAGGGAGTGTAGTAAGTAGATTGGACGGTTTGTTTGAGAGGTGGCAAAGTGGAGAGGAATTCTTCCATGTCACTTGGTCTACATTTCTGCTCTGTCATAAAATCGCAAAAATATCATCTTAGAGGGCGTTTTTGACGTGTATGATCCGTTTAAATTTAATAATTTAATTCTTACATTTTTGTACAAGACTTCCGGCAAACACAAATGTAAATTCCATCGGCTTAATAAGGACGTCACCAAATATGCAGTCAAAAATCACTAGGTAAAAGCCGATCCAAGAGCTCGATTGGTCTTCTCTTCACTAACTGATTAATGCCTATCTACAGTGTTCATTATCGAGCCGTTATGATCTGCTAATATATTGTCGTGATTCCCACTTCAAACAGTCTACTCCGGAAAATTATGGGAAATCGAGAAGGTCAATCGATAAGCGTCAACCGATCGATAATGTTTACTTGTTGAATTTAACATTCACGTGATCTACACCCCAAGCAGTCACAAGTCAGAAGAGGTCGAGATATAAAGCAATGTTCATTGAGATCAGCTCACCTCCGTTAGATTTAGGCGAACAGAAGGAAAACAGACAGACAGAAAGACAAACAGAATGACAGACAGACAGACAGACAGACAGACAGACAGACAGACAGACAGACAGACAGACAGACAGACAGACAGACAGACAGACAGACAGACCTTTTAATATACATATAAGAGGACTGTCAGTCTTGGCTTCGTTGTTCACACATCTAATGTTCTCTAGATTGCAAATGCTTTGAGATGTTGCTAATTTAGTCGCCTGCATCTTATTTTCTCATGTTTTGTTCTTCAAAAAGAAAATCGATAACTCGATCGATAAACGAGACTTGGAACAGAATCCTACTTTAGATGAACCCGAAAAGTGAACGAAAATCTGATATTTTAAAGGATATGAGTAAAGGAGATACTTTTTATTATGTCATCTAAAGCACTGAGAAATTAAGGAAAGAATATATGGAGGGGAAGAAGGCCAAAAAGAAGAAGAGAAAAAGCCAAGCCAGAATGCAATGCAGAATTTCCTTTTGTAAATTTTGTTTCAGAAGTCGAAAATTTTTTGACAGTTCCAATTGGTCCTTGTTACGTACGGCCATATAAAGTTTTGAAGCCGATGTTATGCACATATATTAGTTCCTTATCCCTTAGCGTTCCACAAAATAATGTCATCTTGAGAAAGTTTCAAGGTTAAAAACGAGTAGATTAAAAAACCATGTTGCTACAGCTACTACGATTTGATACGCTAACACAAAGGTTGAAAAACTATAGCGACATGAGGCAGAGTCCTGCAAGCAAATATAAACAGACTGTTCGTGCTCATTGTTGGCCTAAAAAACTTCCTTAGAGATAGTGATCTGAAAATGAAACGGCTGGCCGGTTCATCTTTGGTGTTGTCGATGGAGAATTGAGACACGTGTGAAGGAGTTGGGAAAAGGTATGCTACTGGTTTTAAAATCTCTAAGGAAGAGCAAAAATGGAAGAAGTTTGAAATGCTGGTCCAGCACAAAAGTTCGGCGAGATCTAGTGAAGTCGATCAGGAATCTTGCGTTCGTTTTGCTCAATAAAAGCCAAGTATTCCGGGAGTGCGTTGTGACCTTGTGACATCAGGTGGATACAGCACGACAAGAATGGAACACAGAGAAACTCGGAGGCACTGTTGATGCTGAAACTGTACGGAGAGGTCTCAATGTTAGCGTTTCGTGGTTTTTAGCTCCGCCACTGCATCCCGAATCAGGTCTAGATCATTGCGATAAGCAAGCGCGAACACAGCGCTAACGAAGTCAACCTGAAACTGAAACGCGTTCGTCCTGCAGTTGCATACATAGCTGAAGAAGGCAGCTAACACGTCTTGCTTGACGTTGAGCAACCACACAATAGAACAAGGGTTGTACAACTTCATCCAAATATAATGAACGATATAATGATAGAATCCAATAAAAATATAAATTAAATATAGTAATAACGATAAAGTCCAAGTACGGCTTGTACGTAATATTCAACAAACCTTCATTTACTGGTAAATAAACTTCCAATTTTCTCGATAGTCTCGCCTTCGAAAGGGGTCTCAGGCGCATTTCTGAACGGCAGAAATGGATAGCACAGCGAGAATCTTCGCCTTTTAAATAGCAGGAGAACGTGTTTCGTTTTTACTGAGTCCTTGAATCTAAGGAGTTGGGGGCCCTTCAAGTTTCGCACCGTCAGCGCATACTCATACGACGGGTGCCGCGTGTGTTGATTTAAGAGTGACGGCGAAAAGTTTGGAGGTAAGCGGATCGGTGGAGCAGGGGTGATTGAAGCTGCTTTATGGCAGTCCAGGTGTTCGATTCCCGTTCCTTGCCGAATAGTGTTCGCACCTTGTTCGGTATTTATCACCTCCCCAGCTTTTCGTGTGCCTATATCTTACCATAGGCTCCCAAAAACGTATTGACTAGGGGGTTTTTATTAGTTGCCCTTGTTGACACTTCGTATTTTGCTGCAGATTTTTTGGTATGATTCTTGACTACATAAATGAAGTATGAACCTTTCCAACTAACGACATAAGTAAATCAGCAATCTCGAGCAGTTCACGATAACACCAGTCCAAAGAATGATTGTCCACTCGTCGTCGCCTAACGTGTGCCACACAAGCACTAGGTAGAACAGCTAATTGCTCCCCTCTTATAACTGTTACCGCAGAAATCTCGAAAACGTATAACATTTTTCTGATTAGCGCCCGGGATCGCCACCCCTGGGTGAAGTTAGGATGAATATTGTTTCGATCTTTTCTCGATCTCTTGGGTAATAATGGGACATTAGTGGCCGTTCAAATTTACCCATTGTAATCGTTTGGTCAGAAGAACGTAAACCCATGTCAGGTGAGTCATTATGGCAAAATTTTGGCAGATATCTCTCCACTCCTATCTTCAACAGAAAATCTGAAGGAAGGTAGCTGGGAAGGTTCATTCTCCAGCTAGTCAAGGATCCTACCAAAATCTGTAGCAAAATACGAAGTGTAATGTCCAATCAATAAATTTGATACCAGTCCAAAGGTTTGGGTACACTGCTTACTTTACCCCATTGGAGCTGAGTTCGGCCAACATTTTCGAACAATTGTTCAAACAATTTCGGTAGATTTTTTGTTCGGTTACTCGAAAATCATAAATCGTCGTATTTCGAAAATTGTTTGAATCCCAATCTCTCGCCAATGCCCAAATACAGGGTGAGCCATAAGCATGGTCATTCAATAAAACGGGGATTATTCATGCGGAGTTGGTCAGGGAACGGTGAAACTTCCTCAACAATTTATTAACTATCCAATTAACAACCAAGATGAATATCATTCAATATGACCTGCGTTGGCACGAATGACAGTGGTCAGACTCTTGGGGTAGGACTCGGTTGCGGCAGACAGGGTTGCTTCTGAAATTTCCTACCATGATGTTCAGACAATTGACCCCCAAAGTACGCAGGTTTAGACTGAAAGTGTTGAAGATGCAGACAGGAACGGGAGAATTGTTCACAGAAGCACTCACGCAGCTTCTCTGATGGTTTGGGCTGGAGTTTGGTCTACATGATGGAACCATTTGCTGTTGTTGAAAAAGAACTCAAGATCTTCACCGATATCTAACCTAACGATATTTAGAAGACGACTTTGCCTCCCTGGGCTCAGTAACACATTGAAAATTCAATGTGGACCTTTCGACAGGACGGAGCACACGCTCACAAGTCCAAAATGACTCAGGAGTGGTGCGCGAGGAATCTTCCAAGCTTCAGCCCTCCTTCTGAGTAGCCAGCGAAATCGCCAAATTTGGCGATTTCGGACTTGTGGACTACTGCGTGTGGTCTGCTCTAGAGGAACAAACCTGCTTTAAAAGGCACACTATGTGCGGTTCAAGGATTGAAATCCTTACTGGAAAAAGCATGGAAGGAATTTCCGCATGCAATCGTGCGTGCCTCCAGTAAGTCCTATTCTAAAAATCTGACAGCTGTCATTTGTGCCAGAAGACATTACATTGAATGATGTCTGTTTTGCTTGTTACCTAGATTGTTAGTAAATTGCTGAGGAAGTTTCGCTGTTTCCTGACCAATTCCGCGAGAGAAATTCGCTTTTTATTGAGCGACCATATTTATGGCGCACCCTGTACTGCTGCTCGAAGTCCTCTCATTTGCTCGTTTTTTCCTTCTTCCGCTAAATCGTTTGAAAATTCACAAAACCAATTTTGTTCTTTCATTCGGAAGGAAGTGGGAATACTCAACTCTACTGGCTCTATGTGTTATCATGATGATTCCGAAAACAGCTGTACGGCACAAGTAACTTACCTTAAACGGCCAGTCGGTAATCGAACAGATGTTTTATCTTTCTCCAAAATGGCTGGAAAAATTTTCCTGTTTTTTAGGGACCTATCACTAATCCGACTGACAAATCGAACTTAAAAACAACTCGAGATGCACGTCGAATCCCGCTACTTGCGCCAACCGTAACACAGCAAATCTGGTCAGCATTAACTAAATTTTCATAAAAGTTTTTTCTCTGCACTCTCCCTTCGTGAGCTAAAGGAATTTAGGAGCACAAGGGAATCGCAAATTTCAAAATTTCGGCGAATGAGACGGAATTGAATTCATCTTTGGCTTTTCTTTGAGAACCACTTCTTTCAGTATTGCTAGCATCAACCGAAATTTCACTTAATGAGGCTATCAATATCACAAACTATTAGCGATATAGAGTTTGGTTTAGGGTTACGTGTAGTTCAGTGCTTCTTATGTTGTTTTCTAAATCTGTGGTTGTTTTTGCACCATTAAATTACAATGCAGCAGCAGTAAATGAAACAGAAAAGCGAGCTTTAAAAATTACAATAAAACAGCTGACCATACAACGCTTTGACGCCTTGCTCTGCTTATGAAATGACTCTGTAGCTTTAACCCCATTTTGTCTTCCGAAATATGGACGATGGCAACAGAGTTCGTTATGTGAGCTGAAGCGGGCGTGTCTTGAATTGTAGCGGAGAATATTTATTGCAAAAAAGGAAAGAGTTTTAAGGCACAACTGAGGCGAAATGTATTGAAGCAGATCTTCATCTTTCTGGTGGATAGTAATTGGAGAGTCACGAAGACTGCGAAAAGTCGCAATAAAACAAAACAAAAAACTTTTGAAATTTCCTTGAAGGAGTAGAGTACTTGACAATTACCTTTGCATCAATAACTTATATAAGATTCGGAGGAACTATAACAGTTAACAAAGAGATACTCAGCTCTAATAAGCGCTTGACATAGACGTGGTTCGTAATTCAGCTGAGATGTGTGGAGGGAAAGTTCTGCGCACAGAAAACGACGTTTGCGATGAAACAGTAAGATAGCGGCCACATTTACAGTCACTAATCTGATGAAATGAAATGCGTTCGATTCTCGATCCACGTCGCATTCTACCGCTACTACACACACACTCACTCACTCCATGTACCGTGTGAATCAATCAGTATCTCAGGAGCACCGTAGCACAGTCGAAACTGGCGGTAAACAGCCGCGGATGACGTGCACGTTGCACATTTTTACACCGCGCGCGAGCACATTTCAGCCATGTTAACCAGATCGGGGTACCAGTGGTCAATGTGGCGAAAACACTGAAAGGCATAAAGTGCAGCAAACATCGAAATTCACGTGATGGGCTGTCGTCGACACGCTTATTTTTGCTGACAATTTGACCGCCGTTTAAGAAACGCTGAAAAAAATCTGGCTGGAACAAAAATAATAGCTGATTATGCCATGCTACATATGTTCAACTGTAGGGTGCGTGGTAGCGCAGCTGAAGGAGGCGTCGGCTGTTGCGTACACCGATTCGAGATTCCTGCTTCGGATCTCCCGGCCAGGCCAATCAAGCCTTCTTCCATCTCTCCCGGATCGATGAATTGGTACCTACTTGTTTGGAAAGGGTAAAGCGTTGACGCCATCATCTGTCTTTATCCCTACCAGAGGATGGTACGGGTTAGAGGCCGAACAACACTATGTAGAAGAGGGGATTCGTCCCCATTCTGCACAAACGCAGGAAGCCATTTCTCAAATATTAGATTGGAAAAAAAGTCTTTTCATTTTTTCCAAAGATTTATTACTTCACAACTACGAAGTTAAATCAATTGAGATAATCTCCATTTTGTTCCACTACACTTTTCCAAAGACTGGGTAATTTTCTAATTCCTCTCGCATAAAAAACTGCAGTTCTGAAGTCGAACCATCGCTGAATCCAATTTTTGAGGTCTTCGTCCGTTTCAGAATATTTCTCTCCAATTTCTTGTTGAGAGCATGGGTGAGATGGTAGTCGGTAGGGACGAGGTCAGGACTATACGGTGGATGTGGCATTACCTTCCAGCCCAGCTCCTTTATTGTTTCTCTCGTGACTCTTGCAACATGTGGTTTTGCATTATCATGCAGGACCATCATCTTTGACTTCTCAGGCATCTTTTCTTGGACAGCTGCGGCGACTTCGTGGAGTTGGCCACTGTATGTGGCAGCAGTAAGTGTCTCTCCACTTCTGAGAGTTTCTTAGTAAATCACTCCTCTGATATCCACCAAACCCTCAAGAGAATCTTTCTTTCGTGAGCATTTGTTTGAGATCAAGCTTAGGGGTCTCTCCTTTTTGTGCCCATTGTCTTTTTCTTCTGAAGTTGGCATACAGAACCCAGGACTCATCGCCTGTCACAATACGCGGCAGAGACGATGTTCTTTCGTATCTATACAGAAGAGCCGCTGACCTTTCTGAGTGTCTGACAGGGCATGTGGAATCGAAGCTCCAAATTTCCATGCAAAGCCAAGATTCTTCAGATGGATTTCCACTATCCTATAAGACACTTCGAGCTTCTCTTCCAGTTGACGTGTCGTATGCCTACTATCGGTACGAAGAAGATGGAGTGGTTCAGTGTCGTCCAATTCAGTTGGCCTTTCTGACCTTGCTTTGCGGTCGAGTGAATAATCTCCCTTTAAAACTCCGAACCATTCATAACAGGCGTGATGAATTGCAGATCCCAAGTCATATATATCGTTAACGTGCTGCAGATCCTTTAATGAATTCATGAAGAATGATGTGCCGAAAGTGGTCCTGAGGTAGATCCGGCGTTGAGTCCGGAAGAATGGGTAGATAATGAAATACAAGAAGGTCTTGACCTGTGTCCGTGTGCGAACGGTAGACAAGTGTGATAGGATTACGAAATGAGCTATCAATATTGGCTAGTGTGTTTACAAGGAGAACGGTAAAAAAATTTTCGAAGTGTGAAGAGAGTTTTTTTCCAACCTAATACTTTGCTACCTGCTATTCAAACTGAATATTTTGCAAAGACGAGGACGGTATTGTGGAAAAGCGGCTGCCCTTGGACTTTATATGTAGATGGTTCCGATGGCGAATTTGCACTGAGGAATGATAGGGGTCACTGTTTCAACGGAGGTCTCCGTTATAACACTCAGAAGTCATATGGAGCAATAATTATGGAGTTTTTGACCCATAGAGGATCTGCCAGAAGCGAGCAAGACCAGTAAAATACTAGAACAGCAGATATAACATGTTCAATCCACCTACTAAGCGCAGCCAAGCCAGGCTAGAAGCGGTGCAGAATAATTTCACTCGAAAGCTTTGGATACGGCTTTACGGTTATGACTACACGCCCATTCCACCTTAAAATGTTCGGAACAAAATTTTCAATCTTTCTAGTTTGCTACTTCGCAGGAAGAGAAATGATTTGCTCATGATTTACAAAATGATCACTGAAAGAGTAAGCTTACGTCCCGTCAAATTTTACACAACATCTTCTTCAAACACGCGTGGTTGTAGGACAAAAATTCATTTTCCTAAGGCAAGGTCACGACTGCGAGCTTCCTTTTTTACCCAAAGAGCTGGTTCGGAGCTTCTAAATTTTTCAAAAAACTATGGTCTACCGAGTTCCATTTCACAACTGAAAAAGCTCATTGACAGGTACATCAGAGGATGATTCATTAGGGTGGTGTATTTCTAATCATCTATCATGCATGCATGTTTTGTTCTTCTCGCTGTGTTTATCTTTTATTGTCTTTTCGGATAACTGGTTCTGTCTGCGTGAATATCCACGTACTATAAATAAATAAATAAACATAAAAACATCCAGTGGGAAGGTACTGCTCCACCGCGACTTCTCAGAAACTTGTTGAACCACAAAGAACGATCATCTCACCCAGTTCTCCTTGATTTCTTACTAGCAATGGGAAGGAACCAATAGCGAGGCCGACCTCCACAAATTCACGGACTCCAGAGGTTTAAGGCTTCACACCGTTTATGACGAAGACGTAGAGATTCTAGTGGTTTTTACGTGGGCTAAAGAAGTGCATAAGCGAAGATATTGTAAAATGAATGTGACGAGTCATTATTTTAGAACCAACCTAATAGAACGAGGAAGAGCTTTGTGTGCCCACACTAACGGGTGCGCTCTTGATGCGTTCATGACACTGTCACAAACAAGATGGACAGCTTACCAAGAATGGAAAATTTTTTATGACAACAGTTGAAGCCACGCAATCACGAAGAAATGTGGCCTGGTTTCAAAATGTTCCCTATTAACAGAGGCTTTTAGACCTCACAATAAGCACTTACTACGGTGCTCATGTATTCCGTAATAATTTCTCCCTTTGTACTTGTAAGAATGGTCTTTCACACGTCGTTCTAAGCGGTACTCTTTCAAACAGGATATAAATAGTAAGTGAGCTGTGCAAAGTGCTTTAATGATTTTTTTCTGGCTGACAGATCAGGACATTCATATGTATTTGCAGTACAGATTGGATCCTGAGCAAAAATCTTCGGATAATTGGATGGTTCAGATAATGCTAATTTCGCGGACGCCGGATTTTTGGATGATTCTTAAAACAGCGATACTGCGGACTGCGGATTTTTGGATGATTCGGATACAATATCCGAAAGTGATTCATTTGGCTCCAATGCATAGTTTGAAGTGAAGTCATGTGGGACACCTCAAGGTCACTTTCTACATAGAATCGGTGCCGCTCCGGGTTGAAAAGCGAACGCTTTGTACAGAATTGCATGCCGTGTTGCATGCTCGGTTTCATTTCGGTTCGGTGTCTACACTCGACCTTAGCTTCGTTCAGATTAAAATGTTTGGTGCTAAGCCTTAAATCTTGATTCTACCTGTACAGAAGGAGCGTTCCAAATTGTAACCAATTTATGAGGTCTACTTCTACTTGTGAGGTCCTGCAGAGGTTGCTTAATGTCCGCAAACATTCGGATCGCTGAAAATGCTTTGGAATGTAAACTACGTTTCATCAAAGAAATTACCGGTGAGCCGCGTCAGAGTACACTAACTTTGAAACGCGCTTCTCTTTTTGTGATCTTTCTTCATGAAGAATTCTATCGACGTACTCAAGCATGCACAAGTGATACTTACCTGAAATCAAATATATTGTGGTATGGCTTATTAGTATATGTTGTAGCTTTTTAGTTCTATCCTTTCGGCATTCCCTGTTCCACGTTTTGATTTTAAAAAGTCGTGAGGAGTTGGATAGATAGTATTCATTTTACGGTGTATTCAAACAAACTACCGATAGATCTCAGATGCACAGTTTTTCAGAACACTCAGGGCATCTAGTGGAAACTGGTTCTTGCCCATTTTTTTTGGAAGCCTTGTTATGTTTTTCGAATCATCTTCGCTTTTACCACAGAGCCACTAGTTCGTAAAAGTTCGTTCTCTTCCAGTAAAGCAGAGACCGAAACTTGCCGTTGATTCTTTTCTCTTTTTTATCAATTGGTCAGCTCATGAGCTCTTTGAAATAAGTTTTATTGAATCGATTAGATTTTTCGTCACGATGATTTTCGGCGACACAGTCCCCTTACGAAATCAAGGGCAAATTGTCTGGACTTTGTTCTTATTGGTCTCTCTGGACGACCGTTGGAATTGAAGATGAGTGCTATTTTAGGGTTCCATTTCTTCACTTCAATGCATCTCACACTATTCATTCAATGCTAGTTTTCCAAGCAGATTTGAATTTTATTTCGCGCTTAGATTCGAATTCAATTACGACGTAGAAGGGCTGAGTCTCACCCAACAGAGTGTACTATTGCACTTATCCGCTCTGCATAGCAATATCACACTTCGCAAATAAATCTTTCCGGTGAATAAAGTGTGGCTCTCAGAAATTTATTGGCTATACAACTAAAAAAAGGTTTGCTGTAGAATTTGGGTTAACCCTTTGCTTGGCGCCACCATCAAATCTTAACAGGACCTTACAGTACCGCGCATGTCTTTTGGTCAATTCCCGAAAAAGCCGCTTTGGAGCGTTCCAAAGCGGCTTTTTCGGGAATTGACCAGAATTTTTAAAATAACTTTCTTTAAAATCAAGCACTTGTAAAAAGAAACAAATATTTGAGCTCAGCAGGCCAAGCTCTATCTTTTGACATATAAATCAATAGAGTTAAACGATGCATATATGTAGGCCGGACATAATCAATCAAGTGAGCGCGAGAGCCGGTGGAGTGACAGTTTGGGGAAGTTTTATCGAAATTCCCAGCCGTCCTACTTAGCAAATCCTCTAAGTCTGTCTAGCTTGCCTTTGGAGTGCGCCGTGAATAATGCATATAGAACCAAACGTATCAATCGATTGGGCGCGAGAGCCTGTAGAGTGACCGTTTCGGGAGTTTTATCGGAAATTCGGTGACCCTGAACGACCACCCTCAGTTATCCAGAAGAAAATCCAAAACTTACCAAAATCGGCCAAATTTTCAAAAACGAACGTCGGATTCGTAATCAGCGCACAACATAACCCCCAGATGATTTCGGTCGAGAAAATTTGGCCAATTTGGAAAATATCGATTTTCTATGACTTCATCGTCCGCGCAGGCTCGGCCCGCGTCCTCGATGGGAAATTGTCAAAAATCGCTTTTTCCAGAATTGGTCGAGAGTGAGACCATTCGATAGAGCTTTTCGTGCTAAAGCTAACGGTGTTTATGCGAGTGTCGAAAACTTAAATATGGGCGAGTAAGGGCGCAGGAAACTTCAACGCTATGTCCACCGCCCTAAAATGGCAGCTGGGGCTAAGGCGGTTTAGGCAGCTGAGGAGTTGTGAGCATGTCATCGTGAACTATCTTAAGCGTTCTGCTCGCCCACGCATTTGTAAGCCGATATCTCTCCGCGTCTTCCTGCAGGGGTCGACTGAAGTTGGAAGAAATCGTGTCACACAAGGCTAACCTGCATATTCGTAGCACCATAACTTAGTCCAGTCATAAGCTACATTGCTCTGTTTCAGCGCACTACTAGAACATTTTACTGCCTACAAAAGCCACAAGCTGCAACCGGAAAGGTTCACACATGACAGAGTTATCGCGCTTCTAAGATATCGATTTTCTATGACGTCATCGTCCGCGCAGGCTCGGCCTGGGCGGACGATGACGTTGGGAAATCGTCGAAAAATCCATTTTTCTGAAATTGGTCGAGAGTGACGCTGTTCGATAGAACTCTTCGAGCTGAAGAGAACGGTACAATTGCGAGAGTCGAAAGCTCAAATCTGGGTGAGTAAGAGCGCAAGAAACTCTAACCGCTATCTTACGCCGCTCTAAACTGGAAAATGAGGCCAAGGCAGTTCAGGCAGCCGAGGAGTTGTGAGCATGTCATCGTAAAGTGCCTTCAGTGTTCTGCTACCCCACGCGTTTGCATGCCGATAGCGGCCGCGTCTTCCTGCAGGGGTCGACTGAAGTCGTGTCACACCCGGCTAACCTGCATTTTCGCGCCGATATAATTTCGCTTGTTTATAAGCTATAACGCTGCACCATCGCGGACCACTAAAGCTTTCCACTGCCTACAAAATCCACGAGCCGCAGCCGGAACGATTCGACCTCGACAGAGTTATTGCGCTTCGAACACACTCGTGCGTGCAATTTGCGAGTGGTCGAGCCCACTCGATTGATAGGTTCGATTCTATATGCATTGTTTGAGGCGCACTGCAAAGGTTAGCTGGACAGGCTAGGAGCATTTCATAAGTAGAATGACTGGGAATTTCGATAAAACTCCCGAAGTGGTCACTCTACAGGCTCTCGTGCCCACTCGACCTCACTGTGCGAGTGGTCGCGCCCACTCGATTGATAGGTTCGATTTTGTATGCATTGTTTAAGGCGCATTCCAAAGGCAAGCTGGACAGTCCTAAGGCAATTTCTGAGTGGGACGGCTGGGAATTTCCAATAAAACTCCTGAAACGGTCACTCTACAGGCTCTCGCGCCCACTCGATTGATAGGTTCGATTCTATATACATTGTTCAACTCTATTGATTTATATGTCAGAAGACAGAGCTTGGTCCGATGATCTCAAATATATGTTTCTATTCACAAGCGCTTGACTTTAAAGAAAGTTATATAAAAAAGCCGCGTTGGAACGCTCCATAGCGGCTTTTTCGGGAATTGACCAAAAGACATGCGCGGTACTGTATTTTTGAGAATATTCTTGTGCCGAGCCCGTGACTAGGCGTTTGGCGCAGATGAGAAACATTGAGTGCGTTCTCGGCTTGCTTAGTCAACCTGGTTGCACGAAGTTTGTTGCTCCATTCTTATGGGGATGGATGATCCTGTCGCTTTCCCACATTCTTCGTGTATTTCGTGGTCTTGTGGTCTTCCATGGTACGGTACGAGCTAGGGAGTGATCCAAGGCATACACAAAAAATACCAATTCAAGAATCGCCATCATACGAATAGTAGGCAAGATAGATCCGTTTTGGCAAAGTGAGCCTGCCGAATTATAGGCCGTGAAATTTTACTGTCGCACAGAGTCGCGCAGTCGCACAAGACAATACTTTCCAAGCATGGAATGTGCAGAAAAAATGCGAAAACACTGCTCCATAGGCACGGGATCACGCGCTCAGTTCTTCGTCTTTGCACAATTTTTATATTTTTCCTTCATGTTTCTTCTTCGCAAAAGTTCTTCTTCGGGCCTACAAAACTTACGTTCGGCCTATTCTAAAGTATGGCACCCCTGTTTTCTCTCCGTATAAACGTTATACTATTGTAAAACTGGAAAAAGTTCAAAATATCTTCTCGAGGAAATTGATGACTAGGGCCATGGGGTTCCTGTATGGCGCAATTCCATCTAGCCCAGAACATAACGCAAATTCGGGGCTAACGACACTGTTATGTACATAGGAGGAAAGTCAATGACCTGCTCTTGCTGAGAACTTGGTATCTACCAAAAACCCGTCCACTAGGGGTGGCTCGATGAAACTCCAGGTCAAAGTCGCAAGTCTCAACTGTAGAATGTTTTTTTTATTAATAGAACAGCGGCCACCTTCGAAAGATTTTCTAAAAAAGGTCTTTCGGGTTGAGCTACTGTACGTTCAAAAACTTTATAAGCAAGGACCCCCAACGTCTAATATCTAGCTCTTCGACGTTTCTCGATTTGCTCTTCGTTCTGTCTTATTTTGCTGTCTTAAGTTTTTCTCCATTTGTCTTATGGATGTTTTAATCCGTTCCAGTTTTTTGATTTTGTTTTTTGGATTGTTCTTGAGTTGTGTTGGATATCGGCGTTTTATCGTGGATTCTGTTTTTTTTGTTACTGTTCAGTATTCTCACATGGGTGGATAACCACCTGTGTAATAAACATAACATAACATATTCATTCATTCATTCATTCATTCATTCATTCATTCATTCATTCATTCGTTCATTATTGCACCCATAGTGCGCCATTAAAAAAAAACACAGAAAAGATACAATAAAAAACAGAGATCGGCTTTACAACAACTAACACCAACAAATTGTTGTGAGCGTTCCGTACGAAACTATGAACTGCATTTGGATTAAACAAAATTATTTTCATATTCAGTGTTTGGAAGGTATTAAACACCTTGGGCGGCTGTGTGGTTCCGCAGCACACCTTGAGAGACACTAACAACGAAGGTTCATGAACTTTGCGTGAATGGAACAGCCTTTTCTACTATTTTAAGAGTGAAAATTACAGAGGTATTAAAAACAGTGGAATTCATCCGTTCAGACATGACAGTCACCTGTTCGGCGCGAGCTATTTAAAATGTGTTGCAGCGGTCCACTTTTTTATTTTCATTCATTATTGTTATTTATTATGAAAAGTCGATACTTCTTCATTGCTTGCGAGTTGGGCTCTCGAAATTAGTCCACAGATGTCTCTCTTTGAAACGCTCGGTGGTACATGTCGATCTCTTTGAGTTCTCAAATATGTCTTGAGTGATGCTGGCGTGGATGTGAACCTGTCATTACATCTCAAACTTGAATGTTGACTAATTAATGTGGTTTTAGCCGCCCATGGTGAACGCTAGCTGATTCTGTAGCTTGCAAATTTTAAAACTAATTGCTAGTTTTGGATAAACTCAATGCATAATGACAGATAGATGAAAGGGCGCATGTAGCGCAGTCGGAGGAAGTGCCGGCTGTCTCGTGGACACAATACTAGGATCTTGGTTCGGATTTTCCGCCCAGGCCAACCAAACCTTCCATCCCTTGAGGGTCGGTGAAATGGTCCAGTATTGTCTGGGGAGGACAAAGCGCTGACTTTTTTATCGGCTGGCTTCCTCAAGTCATTGCATGGCTAAGTACGCCTGCACGACATCCCGTAGACCTAGAATGCGTGACTCATCCCACAGGGAATTGAGTCCGAATAAACACCGTCCTTTATCCATAATCCTTTTAGATAGATGAAATGAGTTCAAAGCTACATGTTCTTTTCTACGTAACGGTATAAGGACTGGCTACCCAGTCGTGCAATAAAAGGATAAGCAAAAGAGGAGCGTTTAAACCCATGAAACCCCTAAAACTTTCGATAGAAGCTAATATAAGACATTCTAATGCTTTATGTGGGCAAACATTCAATATCCGAACGTGCTTTGCGGCTGCTTCGATGCCTGTTTTCCATCGGTCGACGACGGCGTGATGTTCACTGCTTCAGCAAATACTGTATCTAGAACGAAGACGAGGTCCAGTTTCGTCGTCAGCGAAGAGTCGCCCTCCAACTACGCGCTACCACTATTCTCATGCGTATGACCGTAGCCTTTAACGTGTTTCTGACGCCGTGAGAGGAAGTAGTTCTTTTGCTTTGTTTCCGTTTTGTCGGAGTGAAATTCTCTGTACCATCCTCGGCCTTAAGCCCTCTTCGCCTATCTTCACGGTACTTCACCAATCCACGTCTATTAGTGCTACATTGTTCAGGAGAGAAAATATTACAGCCGGTTTCCTTTTCAAGCAGAAAGGCAGCCCAACGCTCTCCTATTCCAGAACACAGGAAATCATCTGCTCTAAGGAACGATATCGCCTTTGTCCTACCAGCGATGTTGTTGAAGAGACCAAGGTTATGGCAGAGCTTGGTGGCGACGACAATCTGCAACATAGCATGTACATTCAGCCTTTCTTCTAGCCATTTCATACATCCTAATCATCACTTTCAGACAGCTGTTCTCCATTCGATATGGAGAGCCCACCAAGGATCGGTGTCCTACAAGGAATGGCTTCCACCTCAGGCATTGACTATCAACCGCCCGCCTCAATCGCACAAAGGGCAAGAGGCCATAAAACATCGGCACACAGAGATTGGAAACCGGAATCCATTGGTACTTTTACACCATCTATGTGAATGTAGTCAACAAAAGTGTAGTTGTAACGGAAGCATGGTTCATAATTTGCTCGAAGTTATCTCTACACGAGGTCAAAGGGACAGTTGGACCGATTTTACTTGGCCCGACGGCATTTGGGCAGGTAAAATCGTGTTCATCGTACCGTTCCAAAATAGTGTTGCGTGTTTCAATCACACTTTAACAGGAGCCCAATTTAAAGGGGTATCACTTTGCAAGTACAAAACTTCCGATTTACTACCCCAGTTTGCATATTTGTGGTGACCGACATACTCAAGGTCTAACTACAGGGGGTGTAAAAAGTATTGACGCACTAAACGTAAACGTTAGAAGTAACAACACATCCTAATAATTTAATAAGTTTGTATACAAAATGTCAATAATGATCTAGCGAACAGAATAGCACCACTTGTGTTTTATATGGGCTTCTTTGCTACGAATGCAGGCGCGAAGACGCCGAGGAAAGGCATCGACGGTGCGCCGCAAGTAGTCCACGTCGATTTCGCTCCATGCTTTGACATCCAGTGACTTGACACTTCTGTTCATTCAACATGTAAAAGTGTTACATACTCCTCAACGACCTCCAAAGTGCTAATTCTGGCGGAAGGCTCGCTGCAAGGAAGGCGGCCAGTATCATGGTTTGTGCGTTCATCACAAGCGCCTCTCGTTTTCGTGGATACAGGAGTGAAGATAAATCAGTAGAACTATACTATGTATTGATGTCCTAAAGAAGCAACTGGTACCTTGGTTCGACTCCCACCTCGAGAGTAAGCCAGCAGGACTAGACTCCTGCGCAGAGTCGAGAACTGTTTAGGACTGGTGCCGCGCCTACTTCAAGGACTTCATTTCGGCAGAGGAATGACTTCTGTATAGACTGGATTTGAAACCGCTGAATTTTTCTATATGGGAAGTTTCTGGAGAACAAAGCCTGCGCTATTTCCCACAAAACTACGAAGTCAGTGAAGAATGATCTGGTCAAAGCATGGAACGAAATGACCGTGGACTACTTGCGGCGCACCGTTGATGCCTTTCCTCGGCGTCTTCACCTCTGCGTTTGCAGCAAAGAAGCCCATATAAAATACAAGTGATGCTATTCTGTTTGCAAGATCGTTGCTGACATTTTGTATATAAACTTATTAAACTTTATAATGGGTTGTTAATTCTAACGTTTACGTTTAGTGCGTCAATACTTTTTACGCACCCTGTACTGTTCTCGTGCCTTGCTCGACAATTATTTCGGAATGGAACGATGTCCTTCTCTTGTTTACATAAATATGTCACTCGAAACTTGGATACTGACCAGGGAAGTCTCTCAGGCGGCGTATTTCTGAACTGCGAAAACGAGTACCACTGTGAGATTCTCCACCCTTCAACTAGTAGGAAGGGATGTTCCGTTTTGCAAAGTCCTTGAACCCGAGGAGCTAGGGGCCCCGGAAGGCCCAGTACTAATACTGTATTGCACTGTCATCTAACACGTACGTGCGTGTTGCACGTGCAGACAAGGGCAATGGTGAAAGACGTTGAGTCAAGCAGCTCGGTGGTTCAGCGGGGGTGATGGCCATCGACAGGCAGATGGTCGGATGTCCGATTCCCTGACCTCGAATTAGTTTTTTTCATTTTTAGTGTTCATTCCTTGTTTGGTATCAATCACCTTCCCAACTTTCCCTATGCAGATATTCTACTATAGGCTGAGAAGTACGTGTTCAGTGAGAGATCTTCATCAGTTGCTCCCTCTATATGCGACACTTTGTATTTCCTGCTGATTTTTGATAGGACCCTTGGCTACGTAGGGGAATGGACCTTCCCAACTAGACATAAATAAAGCAATTAGAAGAGCATATGATGGCACCAGTCCACAAGCCGAGAATGGCTGTCCAGTCAATCTCATGTCATCTAGCATGTGTCCCACGTGATGAAGGAAGCGCAGCCGATCATTGTACAAGTCCAGTTGTACCCTACTGCCCGTCGAAGGTGTCCAACTAGACACACTGATGATGGTGATGAGCAAGTAGCTACTGCAGTCCCGACAGGTCAGCGAGTATAGGTCACCGTCATATTCCAACGTATCGCTAGACGTATCGTTGGTCTTGAAACTCCTCTGGTGAGCCGACCAATTAAAGGGTGTCAAATATAGGAAGGTTTTTATTGAAGATAGGGGTGCAAAGATATCTTTCAAAAAGTTGATCACGATGGTTCGCCGTGACATGAATGTACGCTCCCTTGAGTATTCGACTGTCAAGGGTAAATCTGAAGCGGCACTAATGAACTTTTACGACCCTTGGCCCCTTGGTCGAGGTCGAGAAGGGGTAGAAAATATTTAATTCAAACTCTGCCTAAAGGGTTTATCTGGGGCAGTGATCACGAATATGTTATTCATTGTTTGAAATTTCCTACGGACGTAGGTTCGTGTTTAGGTGGTCCCATAGTAAATTTTGAGGACCCATTGCTCCACGGGTTCAAGGACTTTGCAAAAATGGAATACCCCTTCCTACTAACTGAAGGGTGTAGAATCTCATAGTTGTATTCAATTTTGCCGTTCGAACATACGTGCGAGTACAGGCGATCCCATGGTAAACTTTGAGGGCCCCTAGCTCCTTGGGTTCAAGGACGTTGCAAAAAGGATCATTCCTTCCTACTAGCTGAAAGGTGGAGAATCTCACAGCGGTATTCGTTTTCTTTTTCTCCCTATTTGAAGATGGCGGGGCATCAGTAGAAAAGCGAAATCAGCACAATCAGGGTGGCTTCTCCCGCCTTAGACATTGAATGGAAAAGTCCTGTCGGAATTTGGTTCAGGATATCGCCTTCATAAAATCGTTCGCTTTAAATTTTGCTAACGTTGTCAAGCAGACAGAGTAAAGTGCCACTAGGATAGATCAGAACATCTATTTAGATCAGGTTTTTTGCTAGAAAAAAGCTAAGCCGCTGCAATGCCGTGGTTTTCAGCTGCGATGAAACTAGTGTAGGGCGGGATTCAACCTACAACCAGCTCCGGTGATGTAGTGGTGGATTCATTCTACCAGGTTAACAGAGATTTGGGTTCGAGTCCTGCCCATCGCTGAAGTTTTCATCGCAACTAGACCTCCTCGCAACAGTGCACTCACCCACTTCCATCTCCATCTGTGGATGACTGGCGATCCTTGTCGACACTCACCTGGAGTGTTGGTTGTTACGCAGTAATAGGACATCGGCTCTTTGCCCGACTTCCTTGAAAATGGATACCCTATTACCCGAAGAAAAGACGACCCTGAAATGTCAGCAAAGTGGAGCATGGCTGACAGCGTTGGCGAACAGCTCAAAGAAATATGCTGAAAAGAGTGTTACATTTTCTGGCTTCACCCAAGTTTATGTTTATTGTATGCATTTAGGGAGATAAGGGGCACTGTTATAATGATTTCCTATAACGAGCAAAACATGCGCCAAGCGGGACTCCAACCCATACCCCTTTCCGGGCAGGATGTACCCTCGTAAATAAAGATAAAGGATAAAGGAGGCGTTACTCAATTTCTTTTTGGTTGCGCCAGGCATTACACTTCCACGGGATGTGAGAGGCAATTTGAATGCGTAATTGGCCATACAATGATATGCGGTGGCCAGCCGATGAAGAAGTCAGCGCTTTATCTTTCCCAGACAAGTCTGGTACCAATTCACCGACCCCGGAGGGATGGAAGGCTTGGTTGACCTGGGCGGGAAATCCGAACCAGGAACCTGGTATCGGGTGCACGCGACAGCCGGCACCTCCTCCGACTGCGCTACACGCGCTCCCACCCTCTTAAATAGCACCATGATTTCCGATAAATTACAAATGTACCTTTTCTATTGGCTAACATCGGGAACATTTGACCTTTCCGTCTTTTTACATCACAACTGTTAAATTAAAGTCATCTAAACGATTTGATTTGCATAATAGAACGCTTGTTATCTAGAGAACAATTATCATGAATTCTTCAGAAGATGCGCAGATGCGAATTTCAAGACCTACACTTGGCTGTTTCACGGTTTTGTACTATAGTTGTGCTGTCGAATTTTCTTCGAATATTCAAATGGTTTCTAAATATAACAAATTTCGAGCATTCAAATTCGAATACATTCGAGAAGCGTTATTTTCTGAATATTCGAACATTAATACATTTGAAAAACGCGATTTTTGAACATTCGAATTCGAATATTCAAATTCGAAAGAAAACCATTCGAATGCCTATTCGAATAGATCATTCGAGCACAAGTATAATTTGCAATTAGGACCGGAAGACCCTCCTTCGGCATTCTGTATGCTTAGTGTTTGTTATGTAAATGTTGTCGCTCGCGCAGAGCACACAAATCGATATATGCCGAGCGATCGCCTAGCAACAGTCGATATGTATTCCTTGCCTCGGCGAGCAGTCACTTCTTTCGCTTCCGTTGAGGACTATGAACCATATACGAGTCGCCGAAGACTGGAATGAACTCTGTGTAGCTCCATACATAGTATTGTAGCGTTCGGAGCTTCATCGACGTCGCCCATTACGGACGCATCCGAGCTTTCCTGCTCTGATTTCGATTCCGCATGTCGCTGGCGTAATGTAGATGGACTATTCGTGGATGAACTGGACTGGTTTCAGGTAAGCTCTGTGCACCCTGTTTGCAGACAGACTTCTCAAAGAATATTCTAGGGTACTGGAACAATCGATAGGCTTCGCATTCAATCTGCGACCGGTTCGGATCTTATTCCAGGTGCTCATTTTTGTCGTAGTAACTAACTGCAATTAGGATATTACAGTAAAGTCAAATATAGATAGATTCTTGAATTCTTGTACATGTGGGGAATAAAAAATTTTATTTCATAATATTTGAACAGTAATGTAAAGATGCATCCGAAATAGATACCAATAGCGTCGGCCAACCGTTGTCAAGTTGCTAATAGGTCATGGATACGTTCTCTCCAGACAGGAGAAGGCTGGGTTCCGAATAACACTTCAGGTGCGTCTTCAATGTTTTTGCGGATCATGAAGTGTTGGCCATTCAAACGACGTCTAGTTCCGAAAAAAGGTGGTAGTCGGAGCGACCGAGACGAATAGAGATATGCAGCGGATACAGCATTGACTTGGTCTCAAATGGACTGTTCGTGGTTGAACTCCATGCGAAAGCGAATGTTCTGCACAGTTTATAGGATATGACTTCCCCAATGAAAGCTTTCCATCGAACTAACAACGACTCTCTATGAACATCGACTTCATAGAGAGTCGTTACCACTGTAGTGTACTGCGCTATACATACCTTTTTCAATTGGACAGTTTCCAAATCGAACTGGGCACTTTTGCAACCAAATTGGCCACTCTTCTAAAAAGGATACTGTGTGACCGTGGCAATGGGATGCGAATTTGAACACATATATGGAATAAGCGTTCGAAGCCGCATTCCGCGATATGCATCTCATCTGAAAGTGATATGGTCACCTAGCATTCTTCCCTTGTATGTTTGATCCTTTCACGAAACGCGCGATTTTCAGGTGACTGTCGTGTGGGACAGAGCGCATTTTCCCGCGCGCTGATTATTTGAATTATTTTATTTGTATTAATTGTTAAATATGAAAAGCAGTAACAAATGAAGTTTCCCAAGGACCACCCTGACCATTGACATTAGTTGACTCAGTGATTAATATTGTACTATTAAAGGCTTGATAATTTTTCATGAACTATTTTTATGATGGTGTCCGACGACATGGTCGGACAATGTCGTGAAAGGGTTAAAGTAGAAACTCTCTGAAACGGCTAGAATACCTTCTTGTTGAAAGAAAATTTAGCATGCTTTTCTTTCTGAATTTTTAGAATTTAAATGCCTCAGCAAGGGAACACACTGTGCGAAATTTTACAAACAATATATTATGGAAGCGGTGAAATTTTGTCTAAAAGCGCAGAAAAGCAGCAATTTTACAATTTGTTAAAAGAAAGAGTCATGAACTCGACTGGATCTTCGCGATTTTCATTTGATTCTCAACAAAAATGCAAACGGAAAATACAGAAAAAACAATTAGAAAAACAAAAATCACACATACTCTCATCACAGTTTTAAGCAAGCAGCATTTACACTAACAATGAAGTAAAACTGTGGCGATCTAGTCTAGTGCGTGGAGCGATTTCTTCTGATATCTACATTCCTGCGCTTTGAAACAAATTTGAGTTCATTATTTTTTCTTAAATAAGAAAAACAAAAATTGCAGGCAGAGTGTTCACTTATTTAGGCAAAAATTCAAATTCAAAATTCAAATCAATTAAAAATAAATTCAATTCAAATTCAAAATTCAAATCAATTAAAAATAAATTCAATTCAAATTCAAAATTCAAATCAATTAAAAATTCAAAGTCATACTAAAATCTCCTTCAACAAAAATTATGCTGATGGTCTCTGAGAGTCTTTATGTAATCTGAGAAAAACTCGTTCTAATTTTGAAGATGTTCATTTTGATTTCAAGAGCGTCAAACTAGCTTAGAAGAGCAGCCAATTTGATTTGTAAAGTGCCCAATTCGAGTTGAAAAGTCTCCCATTTGGTCTGGAAAGTGCCAAATCTAGTTTGAAATTATCGAGTTTGGCTTTAAAAGTGTCCAATTTCTAGATTCTAGATTTATTCAACGTGGTGATACCTCACGAGATTTCTCAGTGAAAAACAAAAACAAAAATCAGCAGAAAAATCAAGACAATGATGTGAACTAACGCAAACGTAGCTAAGAAATAAGGGCAAGCATTCACTAAAACTGGAACTGAATAAATAAAATCTACATAGGCATGCATTCCGAGGAGAAAAGAAATGAAACAGAAAGAAGTTAAAGGACTATGCTTCAAGAACACAGCGCTCTTTCTTAAAATTTATTTCTCGTGCAAATTGTGGTTTAGGCTGTTGCTGACATTGCCTTCTTGGAAGCAATCGTGTCGGCCTGTAATTTCAATAGCAGTCTTTAGAGCTTGCACCTTTTAGCTCCTCGTAATCTGTGCTCCTAGCGCTCCAACAAATGCACAGCACCACTTTTTCCACGATACGCCGGACGGGACGTCTTCTTCTTCGTATGATTCGACCGACCTACTAGACCCGACGTTGGACGTTAGAGCAGAGTACCCACATCTTGGCGTCGGTGATTAGATCGGCGGACCAGCCCTGGGTGCGATGAACTGTGAGGAGAGAAAGTGCTGCGTCGGCCGGCGATCCATGGCGCACTGGGTCACTTCACGCGCGGTACTAATCGAACGAGTTCATGAACTCTGGCAGTGGACTGCAGCCCATGAAGAACAGCTACTAGGGCAACACCTATAGAGACCGACAGTTCGAGACCAGCTTGCACGGACTCGACTCCATTTGGTCACCTCGTCGAAATTAAACTCTTTCGGGGGTGCAAAGTGTTCAAACTCTCAACAAAGTAGTCATTATAGTTGTGCATTTGAAAATTTTTATCGAATGAATGAATGAGCGAATAACTTCGATGTCGAAAATCTTCGAACGAGTGAACGAGATTAATTTTTTTTCGAACGAAAATCGAATAAGCTCGTCTTTGCGTTTTTTCGACTATTCTAGAAGTCGAACAATTGGTTCGAGTGAGGTTCTGTTTGTACCTAGAGATTTCGAGCTTATTCTATGAATAAAGGATAAAGGACGGTGTTACTCAATAAAGGATAGAGGACGGTGTTACTCCGTTTCGGGATGCTCCACGAATTTTACTTCTACGGGATGTCGTGGAGGCGATTTGAATGCGTATTTAGCCATACAATAACTTGCGGTGGCCAGCCAATGAACAAGTCGGCGCTCAATCTTTCCCAGACAAGTCTGGTACCAACTCACCGACCACGGAAGGATGGAATGCTTGGTTGGCCTGGGCGGGAAATCCGAACCAGGAACCTGGTATCGGGTGCAGCCGACAGCCGGCGCTTCCTCCGACTGCGCTACACGCGCCCCATTATTCTTATCACCACCTATATATAAAAGAGTTTGTCAGTGGAGTGATCTAACCTAAGTGAGGTACGCCGCATCATCCACAGCGAGAGCGGTCGAGTGATCTAACCTAAGTGGGGTACGCCGCATCATCCACAGCGAGAGCGGTCGAGTGATCTAACCTAAGTGAGGTACTCCTCATCATCTACAGCGCGGGCAAAAATTGCTATTGAACGTGGGATGTTGCTGCAGCAGGGGAAACGCAGCCCTTTACTGCTTAACACAACAGCACCTTCGCGCGTTTCTGAGCGTCCAGATTCAGAAGCCGACTTCGTGCCATTAGCATGAGAAGACTACTGAAGGGGTGAGGGTAGAAGGGGGACTTTAAGGGTGGAGAACCGACGGCGATCAGGAGGCAGCGACCAGGAGGAGCATCGTGATGGTCGATGAGGGAACAAGGAAGCAGGCCAGGAGGTGGCACTAAGAACAGTTTAGGCAATATGTAGGGATCATTAGGGAGTTACCAATCAGGGGAGGGGGACAGTAAGGAGGATCAGCAAGGGGATCCATTACCATTAAAAGAGACCGGATTTAGAGGATGTGACACTGATGTTACACAATGGGCGTTTGCTCGCCGTCGTCTGTCGTGAGCGTGGGAGGTCTACTTAATTGGGGTGGAGTAGTGGGGAGGATCCCGAGGGGTGTCGAGGAATACACCTTGAAGAAGGGACCTGGAGGCGGGATCAGAACGGGGAACCAACAAGAAGGGAGCCGTAAGGGAAATCATACGGAGAAGAAGGAATCTGCCATATGCATAGCCTCTTCATGCTCGACACAGCGGCGACTGCGCGCGCTTCTGAGCTTCTTGATCCAGAAAGCGGGCCCCCTACGTCGCGCAGCAAGCATTCTGATTCTGAATACGTGTCACCGACCATGCCGTGAGCATGGGAGAACCACTAAGGGGGTAGTGGAGAAGGGCGGTAAGGGGGACCTCTATGGTGGACCAGGAGAGCGACCAGGAAGGAAAGGAAGAACCTGGAGAAGAGGCCAGGACGGGGAAACCAGCAAGAAGAGACCAGTAGGTGTCAATAGTGGAAACAAAGAAGTGGGCCAGTAGTTGGGATCAGGAACGTGGGGGACTAAAGAGGGGGAGGGAAGACCAGTAAAGGTGGACCAGCAATTAGATCCAGTAAGAAGAAACGAGAGAGGGGAACCTGGCTTCGGAAGACATGTCAACGACAGCTTGAAACGCTTGCTGTTGAGCATGAGAACGATTGCGGAGGAACAACCTGAGGGACAGAAGTACTGCGCAGCACAAACCAATGACATTACTGGCCGGTCAGGAAAGGCCGTCTATGATGAAGGTAGCGAAGTGGTGAAGGGCTTGATGCCGATAAAGTACGCACCAAGTCCTAGATGCTAGCGAATTTTATGCTTTGCAAAAACTACTTTCCATAGGTCAGTGATACTACAAATTCGCGCGAAGCGCGCAAGTGCGAAACACGCCGTTAGGCGTGTCGGAGCACTTGTTATTCTATATTCTAGTAAAATTATTCGAATTACGAGCAAAGTTAAAATACTCGATTTTAGATTATTGTTTGAATATGAATTTTAGAATAATATTCGGTCGTTTTGACGTTCCAATTTGAACGAATACTCAAAAATCTAGAAATATCGAATACTCGACTATTTGAGTAATTATTCGAATAAATTGTTCGGATAAATATTCAGATAAATCTCGAATGAAAACACCCATACTACCACATCGTCAGCGATGACATCACACCAGCCACAGAGAAAGTGCTCCTCTAGTTAACTTACCGTTTGTTGGCCCCGTCATCTCCGACAATGTCACCGCTGCGCAAAGGACTTCTGTCAGAGGACACAGCTACAAAATGATGTTCTCCTCGTGAGCACTCCTAAAATACACTAAATCGCTTGACACTACATGCACTACGCTACATACTGAACAGGTTTGAATAACGACAACAATAGGAGAAGTTTAACGCTAAGAAGCGGGGTTTAGAAGGCTCGGATTACAAGACAAGATTGTATTGATCGTAGACTTTTCGATATTAACGAATTTTTCGGATCTATCCTAGTCGGCGGGTAGCACATGGTCTTTGACTCACCATTTACTCTTTTGAGCTTGTTCGAAAGCTTCACCTATTATATACTCCTTATGGACTAACTATTGACTGTTCTTGGGCGCATTTAGGTGAGGTGGAAACAGTGCGAACACAATTGTCACCTTAGGGTTGCCTAATCCTTATCAAGGGACAATCCCACTTTTCTATAAATTTCGGACTACTGCTTACAGTAGCAGATAAATCTTGAATGAAAACACCCACACTGATGTGCGAAAACTTACGCTTCAAATTATTCTGACTTCGCCATCGAAACGCACAGCTCAGACTTTATGTTTCGATGGCAAAATCGAGCGTGCAAGCTTCTTGACCTGCAGGAATTTAATTGAATTCAACCAGATTTTCAGTACAAATCAGGAAGACTCAGGTCTATCTTTGTATGGTTTCAAGAAACTACTTTTACGTCGTGTGCAATAAGTGCCTTCAGTTGCACTTCTTTTGTTTTTGATAGGTGTCACAATAAAGTGCATACAATTGCTTCAGAAGATTCTGTTTGCAGACGGCTCCTACGCAATTGTGGCCACGGACGCGGTGCAGGCAAAAACCGCCAAGGCTGTGTTAGCCGCTGACCAGATACCGTGTCAGATCGGTGCAGGACTCTTGAGTTTCATGTCTGTTGGAGTTTCTGGCGAAGTTCAAATGTGGCGGTATGAGTAGCTGGAAATGAGGTGAAACAGATAGGCTTCTAGGTACTGGACGTCTCCGGACGTTCGCGTACGAGTGTGTATGAAGAAAACATCGAAGGCGTTTCTGGACTTCGACTTCTGCAGCGATTATATTGAAGTTGGTGATCCAGGACCTGCCTATGTGACCATTCCTGAACAGCCGTCAAGCTCATTCCAGGTCCAGTTTTTAAATTAACGTTCGATGAAAGTCTGCTAGCCAACAGCATTGTTCCACTCTCTCGTACGAGCTTACGGTAGCGCAGTCGGGGTAGGCGCCGGCTCTCGCGAACACCCGATTCCAGATTTCTGGTTCGGATTTCACTCCCAGGTCAACCAAGGCTCCCATCTCTCTGGGTCGTTGATTTGGTGCCAGATTTGTCCACGAAGGGTAAAACACTGTGTATCCTTCTTTTCGGCAGCGTAACTCGCTGTACAAGCCAAATCCGCTTTAAAATTGCTCCAGATATCTCATAGAAGTAGAACGCGTGGCGCCATCCAAGCATAGGTTGACTCGCACCGATCTTAACCTTTCTGACCTCTGCAGTATTATCAACTAGAACTCAAATCGAGCTCTCCTAGACGTTCACCGTCCCATGCAGGGGGGGGGGGGGCTAAAAATCGGTCGGGACCATTCGATGTTTTCTACGCTGATCGTCAGTTCTTTCCTGAAATCCAGCAGCCACGCTCTTCACTTTTATTTTAACGATTTTATTGTGATCATGACGCCTAAAGTAGTTTCTGAGGCCTCGAAGATCAGCATTGGCGGTTACAAAGTAGGCAGCTTCTTTTCGCTTCAAAAGGGTTTTCATAAGATCGAAATAATTGATCAGAAACTTGTAGACATAATTGCCATCACTGCTCTTATTATTTTGCGAAAGCTACTGTTGCCTAATGCTCTATTTTTTTAAAGAGATGCGCACACCTTCCACGACCGCCAGGCATGACAACAAATCACAGAGCAAGGTTATTGTGGCGAATAACCTATTCGTTTTTTCTAGAATTTTTGATGTGTTGCATAGGAGTACCAATTCGACATAATTTCGACATAACGGCACTACTTACTGATATGCCCATCCCTTCATGTTTATGCTTCTGAGAAACAGAACTCCAACCTATAAACTTCCGTCAAAACCAGGGTTTTGTCGATGAAGCGATGTCCAATGCTTCTTGCAGCCTTTTATTCAAATTCTGCATGAACACAGAACTACCCACCGTTCGCGTTCCGCCGACTTTCATAAGCTAAACTTTTGGTCAATAAAGCTATAAAGGATAGGAAATAATGAACAATGCTTATCTATCCCTCATTGGATGTGCTACGCATTTTACTTCAACTAGATCTCTTGGAGTCAATTTGACTGCATGTTTCGACTATGTATAAAATGGCTGTCGGTGGGCAAACCAATTTCTAGAATCTGTCCTAGTCGGAGGGAGCAGATAGTGATCTTCGTCTTCAATCTCTTGCTAAAATTTCTACGAGAGCTTCAGCTGCTATCCAATGATTCGAGAGCGTCTGCTTTTACTTGACCCCAGAGGGATGGAATGCTAGCTTGGCCTATTCGGAACCATGAATCGACTTGGGAAAGATGAGAGAGCCGACTCTGCGCTACGCGCTTCGGGTAATTTATGACCAAGGAAAACGCTTGAAAAGAAAAACAGGATAAAGTATTGGTAGTGATTGACTCTATTCCTGTATGAAACGACATCTCGATGGGGTTCCTGCGTGCTATGCAATGGATCCGATCGAAAATCTTCGAATAACTGGATGATTCGGATAACGCTAATTTCTATAGTTCTGCTTATTTGGCTATTCGAATAATTATTCGAATGCTTCCTGGTTTTTGAATATTCGAAACGTCCAGATTTTCGATTTCCATTCGAAATTGAATGCGGAAACCAGGAGTTTCGGATTCGAATATTACAATATAATGAATTATTAGAATAGTCGAATAAGCACAACTATACAAATTTCGTGGACCCTGGATTTTTGGATGATTCGGCACGGGTTACCCGAATCAAATATCCGAAAATGATTCATTCGAATCCAATGAACACTGCATACTATGATCGCTATCGTTCATTCCCATAACTGTCGAGAACATGATCTCAATCATTGTCTACATATATAATCCGCAGCGTTGTTTTATCAGGGTTTATTAAGCGAGTGCTGGGATACAGTATAACGGAGGTGGTTGAATGTTCTTGCCTTAATTTGTTGTCCTCTTTTCGATATGAAAGTTGAACGATTTCACAACGATGCCGGTGGTGCGACTCTGTAGAGACGTTCAGAGACAGAGCACCGTTAAGCAATATCTTCGATTCAAATTAAGGTCGTTTGATTCCATACGGAGCTGATTGCAAGGATCTTCGAAGGCGGTTAAAAATACTTTGAAATCAGACGTCATCGTGTTTTATTTGCGAACTGTATCCTGAAAGCGTAGATGCTCCTCGTAGATGCAGTGTGGTTCAACGATGTGCTTTCTTGGCATTCAGTGAAGAAAGACTACTATTTCTTTCTTTTGTTGGGCAAAACTGTCTAACCTTTCTTCTATTCTAGATCTTCATCATCGCGGACAACTTTATCTTCGACAGTGTTGACCTAAAGGGTGGATTTGCCATCTTAGACAATATCAAGTACACTGCCGAAATATGCTCCGACGAGGAACAAGGAAAAGATTCGGTGAGTTAGCAAGTGTGACAGTTTTTCTGACAAAGCGTTTTTCTTTTGGTTGGCAATTTAATGTGAGATAAAACATTGCAAGCTGTTTTTATATCATTCCGTAATGTATAATAATGAAGGTATTGGGGTGCATGATTGAACGGAAAGCACTCATTAGGCACATGCCTTTCGACTCCGATTCAGTTCAGGACACATGGCAAACATTCAGCAATCTAGAGCCCCCGAAGTATCATCCAGTTTGTGAATTGATCGTGAATTGAAGGCTGATTCGATTTCTTGTTCTTTTATGCTGTGGATAGTTCTAGACCACTTGCTGAAATTCAAACTGGAAACTCATATGTCTTGTTGTAAAGTGGCAGAACTCGAGGGTGCATTCTATGCAAGAATATGAGAAACGGAAGCTGAATAAAGATGGACATGTCCCCTTCTTGACGTTGGTCGAAGAATTAGTACAAACGATTTGATTTCAGGTCGAATTATTCTCACCAAAAGCAGCGCATAGCTTACCAGTCGACAACGGTCTAATAGGAATGAAGCTGCTCCAGACATCTGGCTTCAATTCGATACCGGCCGAATCCAGTCGCGCTCTATCGCAGCCGACTATTGCTAGGGTAGAAGAGCCGAAAATTCTCTTAGAATATTTCTGAACATCGAGAAAATTTTGCGGAGAACGTTTTCAGAATACATTCCGCAATACAGTTGTGCATAGGGTCACTAGACCGCCTGTGCTATCTAGCACAACGACATCCGATGAGGCGTTCACAACAAAAGAGGAGTCTCACCCTGCATGTCAGGTCCTGACTTGCCAGTTTAATGACTTTCATGAATGCTCCCAGTAAGTCTTTGTCATATATTCTTCACACTTTCCTTCGGTACCTTTGCACATACCAAGAAAGCTGCTTCGTTGTTTTCTGTGCATTGAATTTGCGAGCCATCCTCATTTCAGGTCCCTAACGTCTTCTTCATCGTGGAGATTGTCGTCACATGCAATAGGAAATCCTCTCACTGGAATTAGAGGCGACGCCAGCATGCTACCATTTAACGAAGGTTTCTACCTAAAATTGATCCAGCTGAAAGTGTCTTTTGTCAGCATCATTGTTCTCCAAATTCGACATTCCTGAAACTTGGGCATTTTCTTGTCACGTGCTCATTTCTTGGGATCCACCAGATTTGTCACAAGAACATGAGGTCAAAGTGTCGATAAAATCGTCTTTTTTAAGGCCCGAAAGAAGCTTGAGATTTTTCGGATCAGAAACAGTACGTCCACGTTGGTCGACAAAGGACTAGTCGAACTGAAGGGACATGTAATGATTTGTGTTTCCAATCCTTTACTTGAGATCCCAAGAGAGCCTCAGATGCTGCCTCACTATATGGGAGCTCTCATTTCAGTTCAGGGGTGTGGTTGTGAAGTGTGGGATAACGAACGCAATTGACACATTACCCGACTGACCCTCCCGACTGGGAGAGATCCGAATAGTCGACTCGATAGCGAAGTTAAGGTGAAAGCCGCATGACTGGCATCGATGTTATTTTATCTGAATGAAACAAAAGTCATTACATAGGCGAACTGGGTCTCTTTGTCAGTGCAAAAATGCGACATGAAGCCGAGATTGGACAGAGCATGCAAACTGTTTAGGAGCTAATACAGCACCGACTTTTTACGTATCGAAGGTGACACTGGGTCGCTGAGTGACTTTTCAGGACTTCAGTTAAACTGATGGAGATCTTTACTTTTGAAGCAACGTTTGCTCTTAGTAAAGCTGCTTGGACGATCTACTAAAATTGTTAATTACAGTTTGTATTAAATCAAAGCTTCTCCCTCCGTGAAACCTTGGCATGATAAGTCCTTTAAGTTCTTTATTAGCACTTGAAATTGCTAATTACGATATTTTACAACGGACGCGACGACGCCCTTCTGGAGAACAATCGCGGTGCAAATGATGACTAAAGTAGGCTGAAATGTGGATGAAGTATTCAGAGTGGACCTGCTTGGGCCTACATACATATGTGGATATATAACGTTTATTTTGACTCTTTGAAGGGCGCGTGTAGCGCAGTCGGAGGAGGCGCCGACTGTCGCCTGCACCCGATACCAGGTTTCTGGTTCGGATTTCCCGCCCGGGCCAACCAAGCCTTCCATCCCTTCCGGGTCGATAAATTGGTACCAGACGTGTCTGGGAAGAATGAAACGCTGACTTGTTCATCGACTGGCCACCGCAAGTCATTGTATGGCCAAATACGCATTCATCTCGCCTCCACGATATCCCGTAGAAGTAGAATGCGCTGGCGCATCCCAAAAGAGATTGAGTAACGCCGTCCTTTATCCTTTATCCTTATTTTGACTCTTTGCCAGCAAATAAGGTGTCTGCAATACCGACCCTCCTGATGGAAACTCTAGAATTCCGTCTAACTAATAATGTGTAGATAATTCGACTGAACACATTCAGGTGGATCATTCGCATTTCTGTCGGGCCCAGTTGATTTTTCCCGTATGCTGACGAGGCCCTTCTATCTGGATCGTCACGCATATTTTGTGTTTTCCTATCACAAGGTAAGCAAACATGGAGGGAAAAGCGTCGAAGGTGATTTTAAGAAGCCTCCTTCCAGGTTGACAGGAGTTCGCTATTACGCCTGTACAAGAAGCGCAGCAGTTCCAGAGAAGAGCATTTAATATTCGAGGTAATTCGTTGTAGCTGCTATTCGTGTGAAGCTTGCAGTGATTTCATGAATTTCGAAAGTTCCGAGGCTTCCATCCAACGATACTGGCCTGATTAGGGAGGGCAAGATGTTACAGTAACCATTCTAGTATGTTCAGGCGCCACGTGTCAACAAAGACTCACGAAGATGGTTTAGAGAAGGTGTTAGGCTCGAAAAAGGAGACTACGAATACGTAAGATGTTTCAATTATCATGAGGGAAGATGCTAACGAATCTGTAGGGAATGATTCTCACTTGAAGACGACTTCCTCAATAGCTAATGCCACAATGTTCAGATAGCATTTGAAGTTCGAAATCTAACAGCCAACGACTACATTGGAATAGATGAACTGCTACTGGTAGACACCATGCGACAGAACTTCTGCCCTCCTGACTAATAGGGAGCATTGAACGATTCGTTTTCATGTCATCATCCGCTTAGCCTGGATGGCTTATTTATTTGTTCCACTACCGTTTAATATAAAAGTGTTCTCTTTGATTTATACCTATGTAGCAACCCTGTCGCATTTCCTTGACGTCGGTTGAAGGTTCCTCAACAGACTTTTTTAAAAACAAGTTTGTAGAAAAGCAATGTATCATACAAAAGGACTGCGGATGAGCAAAATGGAAAACACTCAATATAAATAGATGACGGAGAAGAACATTGAGATTGGAAAGATCTCGACATTATTAAGCCTTTACGAGAAGTGCCAGGCAGTCCACTTTTACCTGATATCGGATCAAATTCAATGTGTGCTTGGCTTACTCACTTAAGGTAACATTGGTCAGCAAAAGCAAAGACGTTGATGGGATCTGTACAAGTTTGAAACTCTTTTTCCCGTTCCGGAGGAAAATGTGAGCGACCTGCGCACAACGGCCCAACGAATCGTCCCGGTGTTCGCGGGAGGCCACTCCTCATCCCACTGCGCTTCACACGTCGTCTCACAATAGTGATTGCGTTAAAGTCGACGACAGGGATAGTCACGGTTATGCACCTTGAGTTTCAGCGTTTTTCTACTTCCGACAAGACACTAAAACTCGGCCAGCTGTAACAATAGCTGTAACACAGTAACTGTTACTTTGTTTAGTACACCCTCGCTTTCTTGATGCACCGATTCCTTGTAATTGGCTGCAACGTTCCCTCCTGCTCACGTATGTAGGCCACACTAACGACTAGTCTCCATTCTGTGTACGGCTATCAATGCAGCGGAATATCATTTATTGTACGTCTCAACCCATGCATAGAAATACAACGCCTGATTTCAACTCAGGACATGGTGAACATAATTAGCAAAAAAATGGGATATACAGGGTTAGTAGAGCAAAGTTTCCGATTAATACAAAATACTGAAGAGCCTCCTACGGAAACCTGTCCATTAGGATTTTGTGTTGCCTTACAGACCTAGGCAACACATTCTCCTCTGAAAATTTCAGGGTTTTCGCTTCAGCTTATGACGAAAAAAGCTTCAAAGTGTGGGGTAGATACAGTGAATCAGGTATACTCCTCTATGCCTTGTAGCGTAGGTGCGTACCCGATGATGAGTACTTCTAAGTGAGCGGCTTCACGACGGAAAAGGTGTAGAGCACAATCGATGCACAGGGACTTATTGAACGTTGAACAAAGCGAAAAAATTGGCAGAGAAAAGTTTGAGTTTTTTTTTAGAACAATTTGGAAAAATAATTTGCAAAAAAACGCGCTCTTCTAATGGAACAAAAACTGTAAACATGGGTGTCAGGATTAAAATAACGGTAAAAAGCGAAAATGGCAAAGCTAATGAGACTGAGCATAGAAATGGGTACTAAGCGGGCTGGTGCTCGACCTGTCGCGCCATCCGCCGCATCGCGGCGGGGCGGTTAGGTGGCCACGCCCTTCCACCAATGGCGGGCACGCCCCGTTCAAATAGATCAATCGCGCGGGTGCGCGCCATACTTTGAATTCGAACATAAGGAGCAGTGGGGTCATATCACCGGTGGCGGTCTGCTGCTATTGGTGGAGGGGCGTGGCCGCCTGACCGCCCCGTCGCGATGCGGCGGATGGCGCGACAGGTCGGGCACCAGCCCGCTTAGTACCTAGAAATGTTTCAAGCTTAATATTAATGACATTTTCTCCGAATTACGGCTAAAGTGTATCGAAATGTCTTGGTCACAAGCTAGAAGCTACTCAACATTTAGCAGCGATCATATATGGAGTACACTAGTGAGATTCCATTAAGTGCAGTTGACGAAGCAAAAACAAGCAACTCGGACATTTGCTTTCGACAGGCCGCACAACCACTTGCTATTGCAGTGAGAACCTGTTGCAGTGGGTGTGGCGGCCTGCGCCGATTGGCTAGGTGAGGGACCCCGGTACGATTACCTTCACCCCGTTGACGCTCCAGCGGACGCATACCATTAGGCTTGAGGGTCGGTTCCTGTTGCTAGTGTTGCAGGATGCTTGCGCAGGCATATATCTACGTATATCCAGCTCGTACCTACATATATGTGCATACGCATAAAAATAGGTATATACTATGTATATATATATATATACATGTATATAAATAAAGCTGGTTTTCGCCACAATAGCTAGGGCTTGTGCGGCCCTCGAGAGCGAATGTCCGAGAATGTGCAGTAAAGTGTAAGCGAGATGTGACTTATAGAACAAGATTAATATGAACATTGCCAAAAAGCTGAGGTCCAAGTCCTCCAGTATGGAGCGTTAGAAACGTGGAAGCGACAGGTATTCCTATCACAATTCGGAATCATGAAAATGCTAATAAAATAAAATAAAGTAAAGCTCAGCGTTTGCTAATCCTTTAAAGGAATTCGCCATACACTCTACAGCGGTGAGACAACCTCCCTGCGTCAGCCGATAGACAAGTCAGACAAGTCAGCGTTTTATTCTTCCCAGAAAAGTCTGGTGCCAGTTCTCCTAACTCGGAGGGATGGAAGACTTGGTTGACCTAGGCGGGAAATCTGAAACAAGTACTTCAAACCAGAGTGCGTACGACAGCCAGCACCTCCTCTCAACGTGCTAAGGTGAAAACGCAAATGCGTTGAATAAGGATGGTTTCCACTAAAAATTGTTGAAGCCTTTGCAACTCTATGTCAGAAAGGATGCCGTTTCGGGTTTGAGATGATTTTGACACGCCGGTGAATGTAACTGACGCAGTTTCGCCTGCATGTGACACTGCTGGACCAATTTGCTAGGGTGAGCGTATTAGCCAGAAGCAGCGTTTAGAAGTTGATTGTGCGCTCAATTCTGTTTTGCCTTCCTCGCAACATTTTCACATCCGTACCCCTCTTTTATTTCCACTATCCTGCGTTATTTGTTCTGATTAAAATGACTCCTTAATTACAGCGCTGCTCATTATTAGCAAGTCTTAGGATGAGTAAATCAGAGCCTCTCAAACGGTCGGCTCACTTTTCTCTTCTTCCGTTCAGTAACCGTCTCTGGACTTTGTGAAAGATATCGCAACTCAATCCGTGTCAAAGACGCACTTTTTTGTCGACCCCGCAACAGGGGTGGGCGAAATTTTCATTTTCTGATTTTCTAGCTGTTTTACGCAAATTTTGCCCCCTTCCTGTTTTCCGAAAAATTAGTCGAAATTAGTCAGAAATCAGAAAAAAAACATGAATTATGTTGTATGAATTAGAATATTTGCTATCGGCATTTGACCGTCAGGATTTTTTTAGTATGACGACATCATCGAGTTTTGATCGCAACAGAACATCGTTGTACCAGCTCAGAACTTCATGCTTGATTTCAGAGTGTTGTTAATCATTCTTCCCCTCCGATTCATTGGATTCGATTTTTTTTTGCGAATCTACCTACAAGCTACTATTCCTTCATATAGAATGGATTACCATACCATACTATTGTTGAGTGCAACCACTTTGATGGCATTAGCTGATGACGAGGTGAGAAACGGCATTGTAGAGAATTATTGCTCAAAATAATCAATGAAAAAAATTGTATTGGCTTCCTAGAGGACAATCTGGACTGGGTGGCAGTGGGTCGTCTTCATTTTAAATGACCCTTATGCCATGAAGGGGGAATGTTATCAACAGCTGAGAAAACTGATGGCCAGAACGGGACCCATACCCGTAATGCAATTTACGTTTCAAAGGAGTAGACGTCCTTTTTCCATCAGTATGCAGTCTTTGAAATGCATTCATCAACAGCTGAGAAAACTGATGGCCAGAACGCAATTTACGTTTCAAAGAAGTAGACGTCCTTTTTCCATCAGTATGCAGTCTTTGAAATGCATTTCTATCTATTTATTTTTCGTTGTTCTGTATGAGACAAGAAACACAGCGTCTATGGTATCAAAAATAAAGGATAAAGGACGGCGTTATTCAATCCCTTCTGGGACGCATTCTACTTCTACGGGATATCGTGGAGGCGATTTGAATGCGTATTTGGCCATACAATGACTTACGGTGGCCAGCGGATGAACAAGTCAGCGCTTTATCCTTCCCAAACAAGTCTGCTACCAATTCACCGACTCCGGAGGGATGGAAGGCTTGGTTGGCCTGGGCGGGAAGTCCGAAACAGGATACTGGTATCGGGTGCAGGCGACAGTCGGCGCCTCCTCCGACTGCGCTACACGCGCTCCTATCAAAAATATTGCCATGGAATTACAAAAGACATAAAGTATACTCATGTGACACTACTGTCTGTTACTCTTACCTTCCTTTTCTTGATAGTTATTTTTAGTATCCTATCTAGCATTACATCCTTTGATGCCTTCCCGCTCGTACAGCAGACGTTGCGGGTGTTGATGGAGTGATGGAGTTGACGGACCTACTGAGCTGGTATCCGGAGTCGTTTTTGATAGCGATTTGCAGTGTTTGGCGGGCCACTGCTCTTCTCCATCTATAGCTCCACTAATCACCGCCGTCCCCCAGTATTTTAGCCCTTGTTTTTTAATCAAATTTTCCATTTTTTGCAGATATTATAATAATTCACGCTATTGTACATTGATTTGCGGAGGTTTATTTTTTTTTTCTTTAACAATGTTGTGTTACTCATCATGCCGTGTCCTTGAGTTTCTTCTACTTTATAATTGTGCGCGCATTCATGCGCAGATAAATAAATAAATATGCAAAAAAGACATTGACCAAAGACGATGTGCATGACAGGAAGGAAAAAGTGATTTATCCCAGTTTAAGGGGGCAGGGAGTTGTTGGAAAAGCGAAAGAAACGTAAACTGTGTTGGTTATCCCGGGTTTGAAATTGCTAAAAGGTCCTCTTGCAGGCTAGCTCAGTGTGTATTCTCTGTTAGATAGACCACCGTTTATTGAATGTCACCGTCAAAAAGACAGAGTGAAGTGCCTCCAGTCACTAGGATGCATTAGCGGAGTCTTCGCACAAGCGGTATGCTACATACTTCTATGCGACTAATACAAAGAACCAACTATAGTAGTGAAATCTGATTCCCTGGGATTTGACCATGGTTTTCATGATTGAAATTTTTTTCTAAAATACCTCGAGATTTGGAAGTAATAAGCTTCAAGAACGGAGATGTATTAGAGTTTGAAAGCCATATGTTAGGTTGTCCCATAAGTCCCCGCCGTTTTTTCAACGATTCATTGAGGATTTTGCCGGTGGTCTCTTGCATAGCGCCATATAGCCTTCGAAAGAGAATGATTTGCTCTATCAGAACACGTATTGCATTTCTTTTTTCATCGTGAATTTTACCAATTTTTAGGTCGTTGAACTGAAAAGTGAAAAAGTAAAAAAGTGGCCATCTGCGCAGTCGCTTCTCTCCGCTTAGGTTCGGAATTTTTGGATAGTTTTTCATAGCATTTGGAAGAAAATGTTCTGTACTGCAAGAATACGTGTTGGCGTTATTTGCTTATTTGTCCTTTATCGATTTTTAGGTCATCAAATCGGGGGTCCGACTTTTCCGCCCGAATTTTTACTGACAGCTCCTGCTCTGTGGTGGCTTTTTTTGCTTGGTGTTATACATTGTTCGGAAGAGGACGTCTTGCTTAATAAGAATTTGTGTCGCGTTTCTTCGTTTATTGCTGATTTCTGTCGAATATCAACAATTGAACAAGGAGTTGTTGGTGACGATGATTTTTCTCTTTTTGAAATTTTGTTGATATTCTACAGAAATCAGCATGAACCAATAAACGCGACACAAGTTCTTATTGAGCAAGACATCCTCTTCCGAACAACATATAACACCAAGCAAAAAAGTCCACCCTAGAGCAGGAGCTGTCGGCAAGAATTTGGATGTCCCAATTTGATGACCTAAAATCAATAAATGACAAAATGCTATGAAAAACTGCGCAAAAATTCCAGAGAAGCGACTGCGCGGATGGCCACTTTTTCACTTTTCACTTTAACGACCTAAAAATTGACAAAATTCAGGTGGAAAAAAGAAATGCAATCCATGTTCTGATGGAGCAAATCATTCTCTTTCGAAAGCTGTATAGCGCCATGCAAGAGACCGCTGGCGAAATCCGCAATGAATCGTTGAAAAAACGGCGGGGACTTATGGGACAACCTAATATATTCACACATGGTTGTGTTTGATTATATACCCTATTCGTGATACACCATCTTCATTCCGAAAAACGCCAAAGAGCGGAAATTGTGGTACAAAAGACCAGATTTGCGATAGGTAAGGTAGTGGGTTAATGGTAATGCGTAAGTTTACCAACAGAGGGTAGTGAGCAAAGGGCAAGTTTGGTATTCATGGTATGATATATAGGATGTGAATGAGATAATTCTCCCCACCATTCACATACCTCCACGCTCATGTGAATTCCAGGTAATGCTTCAATTTCTACCTCCTACCCACATAACGCTGGGTAAAGCCGCTCATTAACCCGGCCTAGTCCCATGTATTTAGGTCACTGCACGACTCGGCTCAACTCTGGTGAACCTTGGTTGGGAAGTTGACTATGCGGATCAGTCTGCAGTGTTCACCGTCACACCGTCGAACAACCACCTTGAATACATCATCATTGGGTTTTCCGATCATGGATCTCAGAACAACACGGACATTTGCGTCTATCAAGACGGTCAAATGAGGGTGAGCATAATCTTCTGATTCGAGTTCGGACTGCGATGTGAGCTTCAGGCGTTTATAGGACGCCTACATTGACGGAGAATTCCAAATCCAGTTTGATCGAAGTCAAGACTGCCAGCTGGAAAAGGTGCATGGAAACAAATTCCAGTTCCGACGACGTTTCAATACATGTGATCCCAAAGATTTTGCATTCGAGGTAATTCGATATTTTTTGCGCAATTCCGCAGTGTGGTGTTGAAACATAAACAAGACGCAATCTATCAGGTTTACCTTTCAGACTGGAACGGCCCAATTTCTTATAGCCGGTGGCTATGAGTTCACGAAGGATTTCGGCAGCACATCTGTATTGAAGGTAGCACTAAAGGACGTGTAGACGCTATCTTTATCCATCTCTGATGCTCACTGAATTTTTAGATTCAAAACCATTTCTAATTTGATGGTGCACATTACACACAGTACAGTATAGACTATTGATATTAATTATGTACTGTACATACGCCGTTGAAACGCAAAATGCGTCCCCATAAGGCGTTGATGACACATTCGACAGGAAAAATATGTACATCATGGGGGTCAAATGGCTTCAGCTATTTGTTTAAGTTTTAATTGCTATCCTTTCCCAGATTTCTATCATTATCCACAGCGGTAGGAATAGAAGGGGGTAGAAAATATTTCGGCTCAAACGAGAAAGATCAAATGGTGGTTTCTCGATAACGGAACCTATTCAATCATTTTTCATAAGAGAGAAAGCCTCGGTTCTCGATTTGTTGTGCTGTAGGCCTTAGAAAGGTGTTAGAAAAAGTAGAATCAGATGCAGATTCAGGCTCTGAAACTGGACATAGGAAGCTGGCCTTGTTAAGAGTATAGAACTCGAAGGTGAAGCGAAAAGTTCGGATGTCGCTTGCTCAACGTCCTATTAAATTAACGAATAAATATTAGGTGGAAAATTGAGTCCCGGCGTTTTTCATGGTTTTATTCTGAATTTCGTTAAAAGTTTCTTGCATAACGTTATAGGCTTTTTGAAAGGGAATTACCTACTCTATCAGAAAACGTCCTCTATCTCTATCAAACACATACACACCATTACGAAGCTCATCGAAGTGTCACGAGAGTACAAGCTGCCGCTGTGCCTTACGTTCATCGACCTGAAGAATGCATTCGACTTTGTCGAAACTGAAGCGGTCCTCGAAGCTCTGCTCACTCAGGGCGTTCCTACTCAGTACATCAGGGTCCTTCGAGAGCTGTACAGTTGATTCACGACCAAGATCTCTCCATTCTACAACGACGGCGTCATCGACGTGAAGAGAGAGGTTCGGCAGGGGGATACCACATCTCCGAAGCTTTTCAGCGCCACCCTCGAAAACGTCATGCGCGAACTAGAATGGGAAGACATGGGAGCGAAGGTCGACGGACGGTAACTACATCATCTTCGCTTCGCTGACGACATCGTGCTCATAACACCGAGCATCAGCCAGGCGGAGCGAATTCTGGCCGACTTCGATCGTGCATGTGGGAACGTTGGACTGCAGCTGAATCTTACGAAGACGATGTTCATGAGGAACGGACAAGTTTCTGATGCCCCATTCTCGCTCAACGGAACGAACATCTCCGAATGCTCCAGCTATGTGTATCTGGGTCGCGAAGTCAACATGGTCAGCGACCTAGCACCAAAGCTGAGCAGGAGGAAACGAGCGGCTTGGGGAGCCTTCAAGAGCGTCGAGGAAGTCGTGAAGAAGACGAAGAACGTCCGACTCCGTGCTCACCTATTCGAGTCCACGGTTCTTCCTGCCCTAACATACGCTCAGAAACCTGGGCTACACGAAAGTAGGATGAACACGCGATCAGCGTCGCGCAGTGTGGAATCGAGAGGACGATGCTCGGAGTGACACGACTCACGCACGTGAGAGAAGGCCTCCGGAGTTCCGAGCTTCGCCGACGTTCGAAGATCAGAGACGCTGTCGCATGGGCTAAGTCGTCGAAAATTAGGTGGGCCGGCCACGTAATGCGATTCGCAGACATCCGCTGGACGAGAGCCATCACCGACTGGATTCCGCGGGATGTCAAGAGAACGCCAGGACGCCCACCAACGCGTTGGTCGGACTTCTTCGTGAAAGCCCTGAACGACCGATATGACGCTCTTCGTGTCCCTCGAGTGAGGAGGATCCATTGGACCACTCTGGCACGCGACAGGGACGAATGGAGACGCTGCCGGCTCGAGCAAGTCGATGACCAACGGGACGACAGGTGATACAGGTGATCAGAAAACGTGTCCCTTTTTTCTACTTCGATATTTAAACGTTATATTAGTTCAAAATGCACATGTATCACCTGTCGTCCCGTTGATCATGGACTTGCTCAAGCAGGCGCCAGCAGCGTCTCCATTCGTCCCTGTCGCGTGCCAGAGTGGTCCAGAGGATCCTGTTCCCTCGAGATCGAGGAAGAGCGTCATATCGTTCCTCCACGGCTTCGTCCAGAGTTATACACCCGAAAAGGGGTATGCGTTTTGCATCACACAACTGAAAAGATGGTATTGAAACCGCGTCTAATAGGATAAAGATTTAAGAATAAGGAACGGCGTTATTTGATCCTTTTTGGGATGCGCCATGCACTCTACTTCTACGGGATATCGTGGACGTGATTCGAGTGTGTATTTGGTCAGTGCACAGTGGAATGCGGTGGCCAGTCGATGAACAGTTGAGCGCTTTATCCTTCCCAGACTAGTCTGGTATCAATTCAATGACATATGAGGATGGAAGGCTTCGTAGGCCAGGGTGAGAAATCCGAACCAGGAATTTGGTATCGGGTGCACGTGACAGCCAACACCTCCTCCGACTGCGCCCGTCATCGTGACTCGTATGTCTGATTGAATGTGCAGCTCGCTTGTAATTCAGAATTTTCAAAATTTCTGAAAGGATAAGTAACGCTTTGTGCTCTGTAAGCTCTAAAATGACGTATCTCGCTTTAGTCTCTTACCTTACAACCTGTCAGAGGGTTCCACTGGCCCACTTTGAACATTCAGCTATACGGAGTATGATCTTACCAAGCATTAGTTACATATTCTAGTAACTATTAGCGAAGTTATTAGCTGAGCCTCAGAGATATCAATGATTTCGAGCAAAACTTATCATCGAATCTGCTGCTTTGGTGCTAGGCTACATAATGCCTGTGTTCATTAAGGAGATGCATTACGGACTTCTTCTCGGCTCGAAAGTTTCTCCCGAACCGGAAGAATCGGACAGCACCAGTTTCAGAATCTTGGCAGAGGGTGCTGTGGTTAGTAAGCGCACACGCGAAGAACACTTGGAGTGTTTTCCTAAATTCGCGGTGGCCATACGATTTCAGATTCCAGCAGCAGTTACGACTTATTGGTGCGTCATTAAGAGGATACCGTACGTAGTTGCTGGTCAGAAGCATCATATCATTCAGGTAGGCGGTCATATTCCACTGTTGGCGAAGCAACCAAACCAAGCAAACTTACCCATTCAGATGAACCCCTACGTCAAAGAAGGCAACGAGAATCTAGTTCATCATATGGAGGTGCGTCCAATTTGTTATTTAATAACAACTATTTCTTAATAGAAAATATTATTACTATAGCCTAATTTCCTCTGGTTTCGTTGCAGATATTTCTTTGTGAGACCGACGATCAACAGGAATCTAGCGGAAACTGTAACAATTTGGCGATGTCTCCGGAAGCTCGATCTTGCAGCCACGTCATCGCCGCATGGGCCATGGGAGAAGGGGTATTTCCGGTTTGAAACTTTCCTGCAGAAGAAAATGGCTGATGCTGATCGCTACCTTTTTAAAGAGCTAGATGTTTTGTTACTCTTTGTTTCACGTATTTCTATTCTATGGTAGAAAGGTAGAAGACTTCAAACCCATCAATTAAAGTATGCCCCCAAAAATGCTTGAATTTTCCTTGCATTTTCTTCCGACAGCAACCACAAATACGTTGCGTATACAAATCGAAAAATTACAAGTTTTATGGTTTGTTAAGTACTGAAGAGACCACTTGTTCTCGTCTTATGTTGCATACAGTTTACTTGCTGGATAGTGGCAAAGAGGTGGGGTGGGGCGAAAACTGCTGCTCTGAAATGGTCCTCAAGATCAAAGGTTGAGAGCTTTGCTACTTTTCCTTCAAGAAACGGCTACACATCTTGAGTACTGATTAAACGGCGTCTATCTAAATTTTGGGTCATTTGGTTCATAGAAATTACATATCCTATAAATAACCTATAGGTACCTATAAATAAATTATACTTAAAATCTACTGTTATCCGCAAATCCGTCATCTATCTTGTCTTCCATTGCACTATTTTTTCTGGTACGCTATTCCACTACGGTATCCTTAGAGCCAGAACGGTGACTGATGACGAATATGCGATTGATTGGCTAGAAATGAAGTTTAATGTTTCTTATCTTTAGGGGTTTGTACGTTGGGTGTCTTCCTGAGTTACGGTAGCGGCACGCCGCCGCCCGTCACCGTCTCCGATTACGGTAGGGTGGTGTGTTGTTGAGCCCCTTGGACGAGCTATGATGGGTGACAGAGTAGACTAGCCGCAATGGAGCAGACTTTCCTTCATAGGGCGGTGATTGAGGACTTTAGTCGTGTTTTGCCCAGCTTCTAAAGCAGCACAAAGCTGCTTCTCGAAGCGAGCTAGAGAATGAGATGGCGTTACTGGAGGAGAACTCAGCTAAGGAGGGTCAAATCACCAAGCGAATCACCGTCCTAGAAGTGACTCTCCCTCCAAGGCAGCAATGCGCGCTTTGCTCAACTTGCCTCACCTTGTATTGAAATCTCGTCCGAGGGGGGGGGGGGGGCGGCGCGATCAGCGTACGGTAGTCGAGCGCGTTGCTCCGCCTTCTACAGTATTGGAAGACACCTAACGTAACGCACCCTTATCTTTAGTACAATAACTAGGGTCTGTTTCAGTTAAGAAGTTTCATTTTCACGTGGGGAACAACATGAATACCGTATTTCAAGGCTCATCTTGAAGCAATCACCTTGGCTCAAAATTTCAAAAGTAATCGCAATCAATTAGAAATGAAAGTTCCTCAAATGAAGAGCACGCAGCTATGTCAGAAGGGCGGGTACTAGTCAAATTTTTGCTTTTTTCACTTCAAAGCAGACTAAACGGGCAAATTTCGTACGTGAAGGGATTAGAGCGACGCGGTCACAGGTGCAGTGTTCACCACTGTATTGACGAACTGCACAATCTATAGACATGTTCTACGCCTCTCGACTTCGTAGCATTCTGGTCAGCTAAATCATTGCAAAGCAAAACCCTGTTTCAGTCCATTTACTATCCTCCGGAAGCGGGACTCCCACTCGGCGGCAAGAGAGGAAGAAAGTATCTCAAAGTGGAGATCCACTACAACAATCCTCAGCTGTTTTCCGGTGTTGAGGACGAGTCCGGATTTGAGTTCGTCGTGACTCCTAGACTCAGGTGAGATGGCCAGGTGCAAGCTACTTTGAAGATTGTGAAACAGGCGTTTCTAGAAAATTCGACGCCGGAATCATGGAGGTTGGTCTTATCTACTCTGATGCAAATTCCATTCCTCCCGGTCAAACCGCATTTCCGCTAACAGGGCACTGCATCGCGGACTGTACAAGCAAGGTGAGAGCATTTACCCCCGCAACATTTACAGCATGTGAAGTCTAAGGACATATATCAGTAAGCTTTGTTACGAATAGCGAGGTAGCGAGAACAGTACAATATTCCGTCCATTTTTGTTATTATTAGGTCGGAACGAAAGCTTCCTCTGAATTTGTCCCATTCTCTGTAAAGATTATAGTTTCGTCCACATTCAGTCGTTTTAGCTGCTGCAGGGACCGTTTTATTTGGCTTGCCATCTTTGATGAAAAACACTCGCAAGAATTTTCTAGTTCTAAACATTTAAATGGGCAAATAGAGCTAGTGGACTTCACGAGCGTTTGCATTTCTGACTTATTCTTTCGTACATCGCCTTTTTTTCACGGTGAGATCTCTCCGCTGGTAGCATTCTCAGAAATCCGAAGAATATCGCTTGTGAGCGATTTGTGTTGAGATTGCAAAAGAGCAGGAAAAAATTCAACCTCCATATTCTCCGGATTTTGTGGGAATGAGTTTGGCGATGTGATATTTGGAGTTGCCGCTAAAAGATTTTTAGATGAGCAGAACACATTTGCTACAGATTATCATTGTTTATCACCAGGTTCTCATCAACATTCTCGGCAATAAACTATAACTTTCTAACCGATTTCTGCAATGAACTATGCTGTCAGAAAATCATCAACAGCCAAAGGGATCCTTCGAAAGCGTTTGTGGTTCGAGTAGGCTAGTTCTTGTGAATTTTTTTTTTACCAAGCGAGGCGTTCAGTACCTATCGATAACGTCGATTTTTGTATGGCACTGGCCGTTTGAGCCTGTGAAGTGGATGCGACCTGTAGTCGTTTTGGTCGCTAATTTGACCGGAAAGCCATGCTTAGTAGCAATCTAAGGGCGGAATATCAGAAGGAGCGCAGCCGATCCTAGAAAAGAAAAAGCGAAGTACGATGATTTTGAGGATTACAAAAATAGTGACTATAGCTTAGCGATACTGCAAAGTCGAAAGAATCGCGGAAGCGTGATACACATCGTCAGGCTTGATGGAACACTTATATTATTAAATATGTATGATAATATAACATAGAAAAGTTATCGCCGTTTAGGGGAATCTTGAACGTTTGTTAATTGCATAGTTATTTCTGAAGAAGAGTTATTTTTTCGCGCCCACTTGCGCAATCCATTTCGTAGGTCTTCTCCCTTTCAAATTTTGTTTCTCATTTTCACCTGTTTCATTCTGGTCTTTATTATAGGGTTAAAAAAGACGAACCGTCGCTATTTTCGAGTGATAATGCTCTGTGCTCTAACATTCTGTCGGGCGAGGAATCTGTCTCTAAATAAAAAAGATTTGTCCGCCCCCGTTTTACATACAGTCACGTGTGGGGCACGTGTAGCGCAGTCGGAGGAGGCGCGACTGTCCCGTGCACCCGATACCAGGTTCCAGGTTCGGATTTCCCGCCCAGGCCAACCAAGCCTTCCATCCCTCCGGGGTTGGTGAATAGGTATCAGACGTGTCTGGGAAGGATAAAGCGCTGACTTGTTCATCGGCTGGCCACCGCAGGTCATTGCATGGCCAAATACGCATTCATGTCGCCTCCACGACATCCCGTAAAAGTAGAATGCGTGGCCTATCCCAAAGGGGATTGAGTAACGCCGTCTTTTATCCTTATCCTTTATATGAGATCCGAATATTAGTTATGTGTATCATTCGAGAAATCCTCTTGTTAGAGCTACCGGAACGCTGTCGGATCCAATGTCTAGAGTGCAGTGCACTCATCGCAAAAAGGATTGAGTAACGCCGTCCTTTATCCTTTATCCTTTATGGTCACGTGTGACGCATTCAAGAAGAGCCGCTATTTCAACCTACACAACTGATTAATCTTGGGCTCGTTTGTAGACTTGAGTAGCGAAAAGTTAAGTGCGCTCTTTCTGTGACTGAAGAACTAAACTAAACAATTTCAACCTTAATGCGGTGCCTGCTCTTCCTCGCTGTTTATGAACCAAACATATAATTTCTATCAGAAGATTAGAGAAGAGAAGAAAGTTTCCTTTGCAGCTCCCTCCAGATGGAATCTACATCTTTGGCTCGCAGCTTCATGCCCATTTATCCGGTCGCAAACTCTACACGAGTCACTACAGGCACGGGGTGAAAATCGGCGAGGTGAACCGCGACAACCACTACAGTCCGCACTGGCAGCATATCGTCGACATTCGCCCTTACGTTCACGTCTTACCGGTAGGCGATTTCTAGTCGACTTCTTCAGGAGAGTAGAATTCTACGCTACACGATGTGTAGAATCCGGAGGACCCTGCTATCATAGTCTGGGGCTAATTAGCCCAGTGGATCTTGTACTTTTGAGCAACTGCCATATCGGGGATGAACTTAATTCATCTTGAGCATTGGAAAGCAGATGTCTCCCAGGAAGTGCTATTATTGCATTGCAGGGTGATGTACTCTCCACGACGTGCGTGTACGAGACAATGTTCAAGAATGTAATGACGCTGGTAAGGCTTGACGTCAGAATTTGATTATCGTGATTGACGCGCCTTTGTTCATCTTTTTTTTTGCACAACTCACATCAATCTCTAGCAAACACTGCTGTCTCATCTCGCTTCATAACTTTTGTCTAAATACAGCCACTGAAATTGTTAGATATTTAGCAACTTTATGCGTGTTTGATAGTTTATTTATTTATGCAATACGCTGCATAAGGCAGTCATGAGCAAAATAAAAACAAGCTAAACACAACCAACCCAGAACTCCAAGGAGTAGAATCATGAAAAGGGTCATGAAAAGACAACAACCGCTTCTCTGCAATGCTGCTTAAAAATCGAGAAGAATTGTGGAGTGCAGGGTACGTCACTTTTGAATGAGATATAACCCGATCCGGCTCTGCACGTGAAAGAGTCTCCATGAATTCTGGTTTTAGGCGTCTTATAACCAATTTTCTCTGAATTCCCCCGAGTTCTAGACTTGTCGATGCGAAAAAATTTTCTAACTTCCACCTTCTTAAATTCCGAAAGTATTTTGAAAACCGAACACACATCATTTCGCTTCCGCCGCGACTCTAGAGTGTGAAATTGCAATCGTGAATTCCTATGTCGAGAACCCGGTATTCTACAGAAACACAGCTTTTGTCTCATTATAACCTTCCTTTAAAGTTATTTGGGCCTTTTCCAACAAACCAACATAGTTCTCATAACATTTTTGTTCCCAAGCTTTAGAAAAAGCTCTAACAAGGGAACTGTCTGAACGGTACGCGGGAACGGCAAGAGCGAGTACTATAGGGAGAATCCCCGTCCTCCAAATAGTAACAGAACATGTCTTGTTTTTGCCGAATCCTTGAGGCAAAAACAAAACATGTTCTATTACTATTTGGAGGACGGGGATTCTGTCTATAGTACTCGCTCTTGCCGTTCCGGCGTATCGTTCAGACAGTTCACTTGTAAGCTTGGATGAGGAGCTCTAGTGTTTGCAAATATTGCAATTATTCGCTTTTGAGCAGTTGAACTGCACTACTTGTCGTCCTGTGGACCACTGAGTTGCCCAAATTGGCACCACCAAAGTCCTTATACATGATGAATGGATGGTCGTCCGCAAATGGCAAAAATGGCATCAATTCAGTGCGGACCGATAAGGCAAAACAGACGCCTGGAATGATCTTATCGTTAGAAATTGATCTACAAAAGTTCTAGAGTTTCAACCACGGTTAGGTCGTTATAATCTGGTAACTTATTGGGTTTCCTATAAGAAGCTGCAGAGTAGTATACATTCAAGTGATTCATTGAGACAACAATGTTGGAACATGCCTTAACTGAATTTTAATAGCTTAACTGG
>OX375870.1:78560467-78900835 GCA_947359475.1 Heligmosomoides polygyrus bakeri
CCCAGAACCCCTCAGCCTCCCTTCCTCGCTCGAGAAACACGAAGAGTGACATACTCACCGCTCAGACGGCTTTCGTAAAGAAAACGATAAGGTTTTGATAAAGAAGTCCGATCTGAATAAAGTGCAAGTCTACTATAATATCTAATTGGAATCAAGCCCCTTTTTCGAGTTTATTAAAACGCAGAACAACACCACGAGATCAAATGGGTTGAACTAAAACATTTGAAAAAGGTCATACTAAATTTTCCTTGGACAAAAATTGGAGGAGTCTCTGAGGCTACGTGGAAGCCTATTTTAATTTTGAAAGATGTTCAATGGATTTCAAAATCATCAAGTATACCTAGAAAATGCCCAGTTTCGGTTTAAGAAACGGTATCATCTGCACCACCTGTATCACCTGCCATCTCGCTGATCTTCGCGCTGCCCGAGCGGTCCGCCAGCAGCGTCTCCATTCGTTCTTGTCGCGTGCCAGAGTGCTCCAATGGATCCTTCTCGCACGAGGGACACGACGAGCGTCCTATCGTTCGTTGAGAGCTTTTTGTAGAAGTCCGATCAATCGTCGATCGCCATCCTAGTGTTCGTTTGACATTCATCTTAATCCAGTCCATTATGGATCTTGTACAGCAAGTGCTTGAGAAACGCATTATGTGGCCGGTCCACATAACTCTCGACGGCATGACCCATTTGACAGCGTCTATGATCATCAGCGTCGACAAAGCTTGGAGCTCCAAAGGCCTTCTCTCATTCCGAGCACCATCCTCTTAAACCCCCGTGGTGGAGCGCTTATCGTTAGTTTATCCCATTTTCGGAGTTTCCATGTCTTCGAGGCGTACGTTGACATAGTGAGAATGGTGAGATCGAACAGAAATACATGGAGTCCGAATGTCTTCGGGCTTCTTCACAACTTCTTTGTCGCTTTTGAAAGCTCCCTAGCCGATCGTTTTTCCTCCTAGCCAGCTCTGTTATTAGGTCGTTGGCGATGTGACTTCGCGGCCTAGATGTGCGTAGTTGGAAGTCCGTTCCGTTGAGCGAGAATTGAGCACCAGAAACTTGTCCGTTTCTCATGAACATCGTCTTCATAGGAGTACAGGCTTCCACGCACTCGATCGGAAGTCTGCTGTTCGCTCCGCTTGGCTAATGCTCGCTGTTATGAGCATGATGTCGTCAGCGAAGCGTAGGCGGTGCAGTCGCTGGTCGTGACTTCTATGTCTTAGTAATCCAGGTCTCCATTTTCAAGAGCGGCGCTGAAGAGCCCCGGTATATGGCATTCCCTTGCCGAACTCTGTTTTCACGATGAAGGCATCCAGTTAAGCTATTAAAATTCAGTTAAGGCATGTTCCAACATTGTTGTCTCAATGAATCACTTGAGTGTATACTACTCTGCAGCTTCTTATAGGAAACCCAATAAGTTACCAGATTATAACGACCTAACCGTGGTTGAAACTCTAGAACTTTTGTAGGTCAATTTCTAACGATAAGATCATTCCAGGCGTCTGTTTTGCCTTATCGGTCCGCACTGAATTGATGCCATTTTTGCCATTTGCGGACGACCATCCATTCATCATTTTTGCATTCAGCAAAAACAAAACAGTGCTGTGATCCTCGTCAAATACCCTATAAGACCATATAGGTCTTGTTCTGATTTTTCGGACAGGGCCTCACTGACCCTTCTCAGATTATACATCAAATTTGACAGGAGGGGAACTACGGGGTGCGGCAAAATTACCTGTGCACCTAAACGTTTGAGATTTTTTCGCTTTTTTCCAAACATTTTCTGCTTCACTCACCTGAGATATGTTAAATGAACATTGTGGAATCTACACGTATTTGAGTACAAAAGGGTTTAGGCATCTGCGGATGAAGAAGAGGGGAATGGGGAGATGTAAAAGGTTGCAGCAAGGATTCACGGTGGCACGGGCTCGTGACATCCTCTTCAGCGTTGAAATGATTCTCACGTTGAATCCAGTCTTCAATTCCCAAAATGAAAGGATTACTGGGGACTCGCTTGCTGATGCTGCCGCCAAAAGACGACTTCAGGAAAGTGCGAAACAGCTTCACTCCATTGTGGCTTGGGGGGGTCACATCTTCAGGAAAAACTCCACTTGTTCTCGTCGAAGCTGGCGTGAAAATCAACGTAGCGGTTTACAAGGATATCCTGGAAAAAGTTCTCAAGCCGTGGACCGATTCCCACCTCGGAGAAGCCTACTGGCGCATTCAACAAAATTCTGCTCCAACACACAAAGCGAAGGTAGTCCAGGACTGGTGTGCCGAGCAACTGCCTGACTTCATCACCCACGACGAACGGCCCTCCAGTTCTCTGTACCTTAACCCGATGAACTATTCTGTAAAGGCCAACTTAGAGAAAAAAGCTTGCTTTACCAGACACCCAAACTTGGACTCACTTAAAGAAGCGCTTTTGAAATCCTAGGACGGTGTTTGAAATTGATGAGCGGTACCTGCGTTCCACATGCGAAGCGTTTGTCGAATGTCTGAAGGACTGTGTGGAGGCTGAAGGCGATCATTTTGAAAACTGTTAGCATGCTTTGAATTGCCATTATTGTAGTAGATAAATTTGATAGTTAGGATTGTTCCGCGAAGTTTGATTTCAAAATGCCATTGAATTTTTAGTGCACGGGTAATTTTGCCGCACCCTGTAGCAATAAAAGAAGAATGTCTGAAAAAGTAAATGTGGGATCGAAGACGGAGCGTCTTCTCCTTGCCTCCTCTAAATAGTGAAAAGGTCGCAGTAATTCTGCGCAGTCTGATCACGAAAATTAAGCCATGCATTAACCTCGGTGGTGGAATAGATGAAGTAATGTCAAAGCTTGAATGAATACTACTCTGCAGCTTCTTATAGGAAACCCAATAAGTTATCAGATTATAACGACCTAACCGTGGTTGAAACTCCAGACATTTTGTAGGTCAATTTCTAACGTTAAGATCATTCCAGGCGTCTGTTTTGCCTTATCGGTCCGCACTGAATTGATGCCATTTTTGCCATTTTCGGACGACCATCCATTCATCATTTTTGTATTCAGCAAAAACAAAACAGTGCTGTGATCCTCGTCAAATACCCTATAAGGCCATATTGGTCTTGTTCTGATTTTCCGGGCAGTGCTCACTGACCCCTTCTCAGAATATACATCAAATTTGACAGACACACTGCAATTTGTCACACAAATTGCAGTGTGTGATTTTTGTGAGGAAGTAAGGATTTTTTCAAATTTAGGGAGGATATGGCATCGACGACGAGATGTGCGTGAACTACATCTATTACTTTCCTGCATCTGAAGTTGAAGTATGCAAATCGGCAGTGGATAACAGGACGTTACACGACTACTTCGAGCATGTGTGAGCAAACCATCACCGCAAAGCTATTTTAAAATGACACATAGTCTTTCGCATAACGACTGGCCTGTCGTTCATTTCTCATCTTGGTTCGTGCCTATTCACTACACCATTCAGTTCATAGTATTGCATCTGAAAACGGATGGTGAAACTTCGTTAGGTAGTTTCCGGGATGAGGGCACAGCGCATCTGGAGGACCATGCTCCTCGGCTATGTACAGTGGGCCGGCTCCGTACTCTCCCTCCTAAATGCTATGGATAGCACCCAGAGGCCGGATTCATCAAAGTTACTGCAGCAACTTTAACGGACAATTGTAAGCAAAAGCTCAGATAACGCGGCTTATCGAGCGATATGGTGAGCGATATCGCTCGATAAGCCGCGTTATCTGAGCTTTTCGCTTACAATTCTCCGTTAAAGTTACTGCAGTAACTTTGATAAATCCGGCCCCTGAAGGGAAGTGAGAAGCGTTAGTTATCTTCACCTCCCGGAGGCGCTCTGTGCTCAGCTCGGAAAGTATCTCTTCGTTGCTAAGCGAGCAAGCCTAACGTTACATATGGAAAAGTCCTCTTTACAGAAGCTGCACCGTTTAAAAACAGCTTGAACATTTCCGGAGAGCAACCGCATTACTTATGGTTAGCACAAAGCAGTTTTCGCAAAGTCGCTACAAAAGATTAAACAACCTTCTCTTGAAGAGGCATGAATTCGTTAGATGAAGCTGATGTTTATGTGGTTCGTCAGATCTCGAAATTTATCACTGGGCACAGCGAGCGGTTTTACGCTCGTGCTTATTTCTATTACCGACGCACGCGGCAAGCGTTTGGGAAACTAAAACGCAGCAATTCAAATCAGTTTCTTTAAGCCTCAATTGGCTAGTATCGAGGTTGTAAGCTGTCACAACGATGCTTTGTTGCGATCAAAACCTCTAGCGCTAGGTGGGACTCCAACCCGCACCTCCCTCTGACCAGGCGAGAATGCTCTACGCCTTCACACCACCGGCACCGTCTGATCGAACGCAACATCCACACCTCGTGTTACCGATCACACCCACCCGTATCCGGGATGAGCTGGCCGCTGATATCAGCATGGAATCAGTTAAGCTGATGGTCTTGATAGAAACAATTCAAATCAGCTTCTTTAAGCCTCACGTGGCTGGTATCGAGGTTGTAAGCTGTCACAAATGGCGCCGGCGGTGTAAAAGCGTAGAGCATTCCCGCCCGGTCAGAGGGAGGTGCGGGTTCGAGTCCCACCTGGCGCTAGAAGTTTTAATCACAACAAAGCATTGTTGTGACAGCTTAGAACGCAGCATTTGGTCCAAAAATGCAGCGAAAAACAACAGATTAAGCATCATAGTTCAGCAAGAAAAACCTACTGAACTTAACGCAATTGTTACAAAGTATAAAAGATAAAGGGCAGTGTTTCCCAATCCCTTTTCGGTATGAGGTTGTGTTTATATTCTAGAGTTCAGGTGTACAGTACCGCCGCTAAACATTCAACCAAATAACGTTTGCGACGCAAAAACGCGTCTTTTGCGTCGCATCATGATAAGTTCTTTCAAAATAAAATTTTCCTAGCAAAAATTTACAGCGCTTCTTATCATAGTACGTTCTATCATATGGCATGTGATCTTCATTTAGAAATGGGTGGAAGCCTTGAAAGCAAAAACGAAATTAGGGAGCCACTTAATTGGGTTGACCTGACCGACATGCGTCGCTGCGTCTCGCTTAATTGGGCCCTCAGGCAAAACTGATCTCTTCCAGTCAATTTTTAGAATTTTAGATTGTTCCTGAATTTAGGTTTCCTAACGTTTTTAGGATTAGTCTTCCTACGACGATTCATTTGATACCAAATTCGATAGAATAATGTCCATTTAGAACCGGCTGGTGTCTCACAACCGTCATTTTCATTTATTTCAGCGAAGAAATTACTCACCTTTCAGTGGCTGTCAAAGTCTGTAATTCATTGTGCTTGCAGGCAAAAAAGAGCAAATAGGATATACACACTTACAGCCCATTCTATCCACCTTCCGCCCGGTTGCCAACTGTCGAATTCGCAAGCAAGCAAACCTTCAGTGGGCAATATGCTCTGTTAGCAAATTCAGGCACCGGTATCTGAGCTTCAACTTAGCGTTTTAGTGCAAAAGTTAGCCAGCACATAGGGTACAAAGCGGAGACACTGGGTAGAAGGCAACAAAGTGCCAGGTGGTCAGGTGGGCGAATTTTGACTTTTCAAAGTGACACCTTCCTCTAGGAATGTGAAAAACGTTCCACATAGTTTATCGCTGAGTCTTCGCGGAATAAACCCTGGCATGCCGAACAATAAAATGCCATGACTTTTCACATAAAATGTTAAACCAGTGGCGACCCTGTTCATTTGTTGCAGCAGCTCGAGAGCTGAAGTGGCCGTAAAGTGCCGTAATTGCGCTGACCTGACATGCCCTTTAGAAACACTGCGACCGTCTGGCTGTCCAGCGAATATCTCCTTGCTCCTTTTACAGTTTTGCAGCCATTCGATTGTATTCAATCAATGTTCCTGGCACTTTGGTGAGGTTTTATTTCTGTAAGCTCTTGCGCAGAAAAACTGCCTTTGTGAATTGCGGAACGCCAAGTCACATAGAGTTCGTAAATATTGAAATTGTTTCGAGGCGCGGCAACCAAGTACGTATGTTCTTGCAATGGGCTCTAAATTTCTTTATAAGCTTCCCTGTTATAAGCTGTTCTCTGGTATCTCATCTTGTTTTTTATGCAATGTATTCTGACGATAATGAGGAAAAGGGTCTACAAAGGTTATGTTGATGTTACCCTCTATATGTGTTTCTCCAACTATGCCATATCTTTCATAATCAAGCACTATCTCCACGTACTGCTTTTGCTTGCTGTGAAGTTAGTCTAATTTTATTCAATAACAGCCGTTGAAACAACTTCTCAAACACAGACTAAGAGATAAAAAAATAAGAAACGGCGTGAATGAATCATGTCTGGAATTCGTCACACAATCTGCTTCTACGATTCTTCTACCATAGAGGCAGTTTCAATGCGCATTTGTTTTGCACAATATTTTTTGGTAGCCAGCCTTTGGAAAAGATAAAGTTTTGTCCTTCTCGTGTAAGTCCGGTGTCACTTCACCGAGCTAGCAAGGAAGAAATGATAGTTGGCCCGTGCGGATGTGAACCGAAGACTTCGATTCGGAGTGAGCTCGGCAGCCGATGACTCCTCTGAATACGGTGACCACCTTAGGATAAAATGGATACTTTGTTGTTATAAGGCTGCGATTAATTCTTTACAATATAAATTAAATTATTTCAAGCAAAACACTTAGTCCACTTCATTTCGAAAATCAATATTAGACACCTACCTAAGCGCTTAGTGCAACAAAATAGCAAAAAGAACAAATGTGAGCTGTGGAGGTTTAGGCAAAACGAAAATGTTGAGAATTGAATATCGAAATACGTTGGGATGCACATGTCAGTGGGAATACTCAACAAGTCTATTAGTCTTTCAGCAATTTGCTGTGGATGCAAAGCGGATAAGCTTTCTTGCTTCCAATTTCAACTGTGCTTGCAATTTCGAGTGGTAAGAGTTGTAGCAAGCGCAGAAATAAAACCTCACCAAAGTGCCAGGAACATTGATTGAATACAATCGAATGGCTGCAAAACTGTAAAAGGAGCAAGGAGATATTCGCTGGACAGCCAGGCGGTCGCAGTGTTTCTAGAGGGCATGTCAGGGCAGCGCAATTACGGCACTGTACGGCCAAGAACTTATCATGATGCGACGCAAAAAACGCGTTTTTGCGTCGCAAACGTCATTTGGTTGAATGTTTAGCGGCGGTACTGTAGGTCTACAGCTTCCAAGGGGAATACGAAATAGGTACTTGTTTGTCCATTTTCATTCTTTCTAGAAAACATTGTACTGGCAGTGTGATTGCTGCCGACAGGAAACACCTCTAGACATTTGTGTCTTGAAATTCTAACGATGTGGCATTATATAGAGCGGATTAGACAACATGTTGGTTCGCAAGCACTGCTTCCTCCAAAATAATTACAAATGGTAGAAAAACGGAATATCGGCATACACATGTATGTATGGTATTGTAAGTGCAGTATTTTGTCTGTTACAACACTTTTTAAATAAAGTAAAAATAGGAGCAAACTACTATGAAACAAATTAGAACGGCTTGTTCCGTCACCCATTTTCGGACGAACCTTTTTGTTGTGCTACCTTCCAGGTGGTTCATCAATCAAAAACGAGATCTTTCAGTTTTCAGTAACCCTAAAACAACTATTTTTATCGTCCTATGAAGAAATAATAAAGGATTGTGTAACCATCCTCTTTCTGGGATGCACCACGCATTCTATTTCTTTAGGATTTGTGTTTAACGTATACGATGGCTTGCTCGATGGAAAAGTCGCTACTATATCCTTCTCAGAGTAGATTAGTATGTACCTATTCGCCGAATTAAGAAGGGATGGAAAGTTTGGTTGGACTGACGGGGCCCGAGCCGAAAAACATGAATCGGGGGAGCACTCGACGGCCTTCTTCGAGTGCGCAACCACGCGCGCTCTGTTGTCTTATATCAAAAGTTAGATCTATCCTAGTCGGGAGGGAGCACCGCTAAAGTGACAATTCCGTCCGGTATCCAGTGGCATGAAACCACAAAACCAAACCCAAAACCACTAACCGAAAGGAACAAAAACTTCTTTGGGTTTGGTTGGTAATATTGGGCAGTAGCTGAAGCTTTGGGACAAGTTCAAAGTGGTTGGAGAGGCGAAAGATCGCATGCCCCCCTTCGACTAGGTCAGATCCCGAAAGTTCCTATTGCAACGTTTTTATACTGTCTTCATTTACAATTCGTTATTATGTGCTCTTTCATACTTTTTTGCCCATTACAAAAATAATGTGTCGCCTATTATGTGGACTTCCGACATGCAGCACAAACTGAAAACCACATCTATGCCCTTATACGGTGCCCTTTACGGTGTTGTACCGAAAGATTTAGCGGGATTCTCCCTTTTCACGCGCCGTTACTAAGGAAATCCTCGTTATTTTCTTTTCTCCCGTTAAATGATTTTCTTAAGTTCGCTTGTAATCACGCCTGAGCTCAGGTTGAAAAAGGAAAGTGTGCGTGGTAGCGCCGGCTGTTTCATGCAATCAGCTCTAGGTTCTTGGTTCCGGTTTTCTGCTCAGGCCAACCAAGCCTGTCGTGTCTCCGGGGCAGGGTTGTGCGTAAGTGAAATTCGAAATTCCGTAAATCGTAAACCGTAAATCGTAAGAGTCAACTGAACTAACCACAGAACAACTAAATTCCCTGTCGCTTTTTCTGCTAATGTTAATCAGATGTGATTCAATATTTATTTAACTGTTTCAGCTTAAGCTCGACAGTTTTCTTTCCAAACTATATCTTTTTTCACGGCTTCTTGCAAGTAAAAATCTCTCAAATCAAACTAAACACGTTTCAGGTAAGTCAAAGGAACTGTAAATTCAAAAACTATACTTAAGCCTATGCATGGCATTCCAACAAAAAGCTTGCATCGCTTGAATATTCATTAAACTCCTAACTTATTACCAGTTGTTAGCTTGCGTATTAGTCGGAATTAGCAGAAACAACAACGAAAAATTTGCTGTCAAAACTAAAAATTAAAAAATCGTTTCACCACTGACCAATGTGCCGGTTTCCTGCTCAAGCCTGCACTTGTAAAATTTCGAGAACTTTATAATATTGCTCTCCTATTTAATAACTCTCTGCGCTCGATCGAGCTACCCTTCGCCAGCTCCGTCTCCTCTCCGAGAACCTGCAGCATCGTGAGCAGATTAGATAGGGCGAATACGATAAACTCAATCACGCCACCGAAAATGGAGATCAAAACTGTCAAGACCAGTTCGACCTTTTCTTGAAGGCTACGCGCTCGAGTTTACCGAACTTTTTATACCAATTTGCTCAGCCCTATAAAGCACAATGCAAACCGATAGAAACTCTTGATACATGTCGCGAAGGTGAGCAGCATTGATGGGTGAGAGCAGAATAATAACCGTAGTACAGACCGAACATATGCCAGCCGATCAGGGCAGCGATTGTACACGCCCTATCTGAATGACACGCCCCATGATTGGATGGGACGTCCCCGTCTCACAATTCTGCCCGTATTCGCAACATATATCGACACATTAGTGGTTTATCGTTTCCACGTTAGTGTAGCCACTCTCTAGACCTCGCTTCCAATGACGAATGATGTTGATCGTGGATTTCCGTCAAATCTATTCGGTAGGGTTAGCATGTATCTGTTGCAAAGAGAGTGACTCGACGTTACTACCAAACAAGATGTGGAGCTAAAATACTCGTCTCTCTTTCTCTAAGAAACTGCTTCCAATGTTCTTTTATGGGCTGAAACGAAACAACCTTCGGTAGTAGAAATGCGATGTGCCTTGTTAGCCCTGGACCGGAAACGGAGGAGCCCAGCCTCCCCAGCCTCCTAGACAGGAGCTTATTTTTTATATTGCATTGCACTTGTTTCTCCTCTTGAACCTGTCCGGTTCCAAATGGCAGCCCTTACAATGTTAGAGAAGCAGAAAAGTTAGCGAAGAGAAAAGTCAGATTCGAGAAGCCTGTGACGGTACTGTCTAACCGATCTCCATTCTTTTCCGGAAAGGAAAACACTGACCATTGTTTAGGTGGAATATACAATCGAATTGCACCCACGATATCCGAAGAATTAGATTGCATGGCGCACCCCCTAAGGGTTTGATTAACACCGTTTTTACCCTTTTATCCTTACTTCTGCGCTTATGGGGCAGCACAGAAGTAAGGATGAAAATAAATATTATGCACCTGCTTCAAGGGGATTTGTGATTAGGAACTGAAAGATATCAATGCTAGTAAAGCTCACAAAGATACAAGTTGTACACCTCTCTCCCGTGCCAAAGTGAATCAGTAGTCCAAACGACCCTATATGTTTGAGTGATACATATAAAGGATAAAGAGGGGTGTTACTCAATTCCTTCTGGGATGTGCCGTGCATTTTTCTTCTTCGGGATGTCATGGAGGCAATTTCAATGCATATTTGACCATAAAATGCGGTGGCGAGCCGATGAGAAAAGATAAAAGCTTGCGATGCTCGGCCGGTGAACCATTCAGCGCTTTATCCTTCCCAGACAAGTCTTGTTTCGCTACCAATTAGCCGACCCCGGAGGGGTTGAAAGTTTGGTAGGTCTGAGCAGGAAGTGCGGACCTGGAAACTAGTTAATCATTTGATTTCAACAACTTCTTGTCTTTACACGTAGAACTAAAAAAATCAGATCAAAGCAATATTTAAATTATTGCAGTAAAATAAACGAATGTGAAGACCGATGCAAATCAATAGTACCGTTCACCGAACGACACTGTGCAGTTCCTTATAATTGGCGTAGTACCGCTGGGTCTCGCACCCAGGCGCGAGGAGGCCTCCATCGGGCGCGGGCGATGCACGCCGAGCCCAGGTCGAGCCGAACGCTGCTCAGAACTCGACCTCGGCGGAAAAGGCCAAAATGTCGGACCTCTTCAAATTTCATAAAACTATGTTGTTGGGAAGCGCTTTCAATGGTGAGATGTGCCGTGTTAAGCGTTTGAGGGACTGACCAGCGCGGAGTTCTAAATTTCCAAAACAAAATATGATCAAGAAATTGTTGATTTTGCTCGAGTTTATGCACCTGAAAAACTATATTAAAATGAGCTCAGCTCCTCCTACATTGCCTGTGTCAGAGCCACGCAAGCCTATTTTGCACAAAAAAATTTCAGCATACTGGCTTCCGTCCTTAGAAAATTGCAGTACGCAAAACGTTGTGAAAAACCTTGCTGAAGATGGTGCGAAAATTTTCTCAAACAAAAAATTATTGAAAATAACGTTTTTTAAAAGTATTTTGTTTAACGTAGAAGAAGTTTACTTTGATTCGGAAGAGTTTGATTTGTTTTCAAAAGTCACAAGCTAACTTAGAGGATGTCCAATTCGACGTGAAAAGTGTCCAGTTTGATTTGAAGAGGACCCAGTTCGATGTGAAAATGGTATATCTAATAAGCTTATCGGTCTACAGAATTTTCCCAAATGAGGAGCTACTGTCAACGCGCTGGCTTTGAATCCGCGCGCTTAAATGTCCTTTGTGCGCAATTAGTAGAGACGTCGCTCGCTAATGAGTACGGCGCTTTTAGAAAGCTAGCGGTCGAAAACAGAGTAACGAAAAATTTTTTGTGCCTTTGGGTAGATCTCGTCGAGGAGATCACGATGCTATGTGAGTTTTTCAAAAATGATGAAGATCAAGATGGCTACAGCAAAAGAACAGAAAGAACGCGGAAAACGCGCCTACCGCGCCCTTTTTCCAATCCTTAGGGTGGGTATTGTAACGCATCAGATCATCAAAAATCAACTCTAAAGGGATGTGGGAATGGGCTATGAGAGGGACGTTAGAGTGGACACATCTTTATAACCCAGTCACATAAATATCGTCGCCAGATGGTTGTTGGTTAAAGATCACATTTACGAAAATTTACGATTTACTACCCAAAATGTCGTAAATGGTAAATCGTAAAAAATTTGACAAAAATAGCCGTAAATCGTAATTACGCACACCCCTGCTCCGGGGTAGGCGAATTGGTGCCAGACATAACTAGAAAGGATAAAACACTGACTTGTTTACCAGCTGGCCACCGTGTGTAGGCCAAATAAACTTTCAACGTGCCTCCATGACATCCCGTTGGAGTAGAGTGCATGGCGCATCCCAAAAAAGATTGATTAACGTTGTGCTTTATCATATTTCATAACAAATAGAAGGAGGACAAGCAGCAATCGTTAAGGCATGGTATTCGTGAAAGAAGCCTACCCATACACAAGAAGTTCGAAAGGATCGAATGGAGTGAAAGCAACGCAGCTTCACTACATGAACTGTATTCGACAGCTCCACTCAACATGCACTGCTACAGAAGGGACGGAAGTTTGTTTCCGGTAAGCTCACAATACAAGCCTACCTACAGATTACGTCTCCTCAATAAATGCTTTCTATTTAGAACCATCCGCTGAATTGGACAGGGGTGCCTCAACCGCGAATCTTCACCGCTCCTTTCCAGAAACTCCGAGACGAGCACGAATGTCCCGCTTTAAATGATTGAAACTCTCAACTACAAAAAAATGTTTCATCACAACCACCAGTTTGTTTTTTCTTCAAAATTCAGGTTCTCGCGTCATGTATTTTTTTCATTTCCTATGACACATAGTGCACAGCGCTCTCCTGTGAGCACTTTTTCGAGATCTGCTGCATCATCTTCTTCGCGTCACGTGCATCTATTCTTTCAGCAACACTTCTTTTAAAAAGCGTGTGAAGAGTGTCGAATGAAAAGTGATTCGAAACAGTTCAACAACAGTGGTCAGTGAATGCGACACAACTCTTGTAACGTTGTAGCTATTTCCACCAACAGTGAACGGAAAAAACAGATCGTTTATAAATGGGATGGACGAATGAACTACATCTCAATATAATTATTAACCTCTTACACATCTGTTCAGAATCTCCACGTTTTTTGAAGGGTTATCCAAATGTGGAAAGATACGAAAAAAGGTGCCATCTATCCCTAATGTCCCCGGGAGTGCACTCAATTTTCCCGCATATCGTGATCGCGAGATATGATAAGCGAGATAGATATGAATACACCAGTAACTGAAGAAGATTCTTGAGGACAATGTTAGACGCAGATACCAGTAAACTGTGTTTATAATATTATACCAAGAGATCAAAACTGCCTATGATTTTTTTATAATGGCGTCCCATGGCGTCGTTTCTTGCAGTAATTGTTATGAATAAAACACTAACCAATGAAGTTTCCCATGGACCATCTTGACCGTATATATAGGTAGGCTCTGTGATTAATAGGGTACTATTAAATGTTTGATACCTTTCAGCGAAATGTTTTTATGATGGTGTCCGACGACATCGTTGGACATTGTCTCACGCGGCAAGAAACGTGTCCGACGGCTTCGTCGGACAATGTCGTGAAAGGGTTAAGAAACTCCCAAATTTCTTGTTATCCCATCAGAATATCACGGATTTTTATAGATGCCCCAGGACTAACAAATGTGTCTGACAAGCTTTACAACTTCCGTCATGCTCTTAACATTGGCAAACCTATTGTTACGACATACCTTGATCTATAATATCTAAGGATTTCGACAGGGTTTTCAGTCAAAAGTTTGTAGCTAAGGTAGAGTCGCTCGGCAGAAAGGGTAGTCTTTCTAGCTGAAGTGTTGTTCATCAGACAGCAGACATGGATATCAGAATCAGGGAAGCTTCTCCTCGATGTATCATTGTGTTATCAGGATCTCACAAGAGGTGTTTTGTCCCTACTTTTATTTTTGATTTACACTTCTTGTCTACCCCAACAGCCTCGAATGTACACTACGTTCATACCGCAAGTTTATACCGACGATAATACGCCTTACTGGGTGTAGGAGAAAGCAAAATTCACGGAAGCCGCGCTCTTCAGCATACTCCAACTCTATCAACAACATGTATGGGCAAGGTAATCCGCAAGACGTTAACAGGTGCGTAACATTGTACAGGACAAAAACGCACTCAAGTTGTCTTCACGATATCGCGTTGAAGTATTAGGTCGTTACCAAAGTTCAGTAGTTTTTTTCTTACCGCGATTTCAAATGCAGCGATTTCGAGTACCTTTTTAAATTTGTTGCAGTGTTACACAACTTTCTAAACAGCACAACACAAACAAAGCGCATTCTCTTCTCCGTTCAAAAGCACTTCTGTTTTGGTTCAATATGCATTTGTTGGATTGTTTATGACTTGGAAGAAGGCACGGACAAGAGGTAAACTCCCATCATTTCTTGCTCCAGTGCAAACTGGGGCCTAGAGCAGAGGGAAATGCTCGAACCATCAAAGCTGCATTTGGGCCAGGAACTACTTGGGTATCTATGCTGGTGCGGTGGTTCTAGAAATTGTGATGAGAGGCTTGAACATGATCAACGCAGTGGGCGGCCTTCGAGTATCGACGACGACCAGATGAGCACCTTAGTCGATGTGATTCCGCGTGAAGCTCTCCAGGGACTGGCTTCTGAATTAAAAATATCAGGTAAAGCGATTGCCCATATGCGGAAGATTGGAAAGAGAAAGAAGATCGACAAATGAGTGCCGCATGAGTTGTCCGCAAGTCCGACCGCTCATAATTATCATAACAGCTATTCTCCATTTTCTCTTTTCCTAAGAGATAGGCATGTTTCGTAGCTTGTCAATGTTTCTTTGCCCTAACGTTTCGACCTGTTCGTCGTCTTCAAAGCCCTAAAAGTAGATCACGACTTTGCATTTGTCACCTACCCGACCGAACGCCTTCTTCCGCCTGCGTTTCAAACATCGTTCTAGGTATGAAACGAAAAACCCCAACCTATTGCGAATAAACTCACGCACTGGTCCACCATTTACGCGGAGCGACGTCGCGGCCGCGTTTGTTAGTTCCCGAATGAGACATGCTGTGTCATTCCGAACTGGCTGTACTGACTATGCCAGCGTCATTCATAAGGGCACGCATGTCACCACCGGTCGTTCTATAGCTCACGATGCGAAATGAATGGTAAGACGTCACGAGAGTGATCGAGGGACACTCATTTCGGCTGTTAAGCGTCGGATTTCTTGCTAAAATCCAGAACGCTTGCAACGCTTTTCTGGACGGGATGTCGGTCTCATACGTCAGGATTGTTCTCTTCTCGTCAAAGTCCACTGCACTATGCCCCTGCACCCTGTGCTTGCCCAGTGGACTAGTTAAAATACCGCGCCTTTTACCACCCAGTGTTCTTATAGAAATGATGATTCTACCATACGAGCACAATTTCTACACCGTAATCTTTTTAGGCGTCAAAGGTCGTGCAATCACAGAATATTTCAAATGGCACCCGTATTTACCGCCGTTCCTTCGTACAAGCAGTCTTTCCATCGGGAATATTGCTCTTGTTAGGACATTATGTGTTGTTCTCTGCTTCGGCTGAAAGTTCACTACTCCAGTTGTCACAACAGTCGATTTTTTTCATTGTTCGGGTATCATTTCACCAAAAATGTGCTCTGAACACCAGGTACAGGCAAAGAGTGATACCGGAGTGATGGCTAACGCAACCGCCCAGTGCAATGCCGAAGTGGAGAATGAGTCCTTGATGACTTTGCGAATACCACCGACCGTATTTATGAAGCCGTGGGAGCGGGAAGATAACGGAGTAGATTTTGTGCCCGTATGGAAAAATCATGTGTGTGGTGCTGTTTCAAGTGAACTGCCAGTACCCAATCGGTTCCCCAATGTACATATATTTGGCTGCATGCCCCACTTCAAGCTGATAGGCTACACCAACTTAGACACAGTCTTCTAAATTATGGTAAGGGCTCTCTGATAATCAAAATAGAATGCATAGCGCATTCCAGAGAGCGATTAATTGGCGCCGTCCTTTATCCCTTACCTTTTATCCTAAAAGACATCTGTCGGTTATGAGTTCAGTGCTCACAGCTACATGCTCGTCGGTTCCACGTAGGAGAGTGGCACAGCAGAGATGCGAAGCTCCTGCAAGTTCTCGTCGCTTCCCTAGTCAAATTGGAGCACTTATCAGAGTGCTGTCGTCTTCTAGATCACCTCGAAAAAACACGTTCAAGTCAGAGCGATTACGCCACTGCGTTCGACGACTCCGCTGTTCTCAGAAGGTCGGATATTTACACAAACGCTGTTTATGGCCACAAGTGGAGTTGGCGCAGAAGTATGATCTGTGGTGCTGTTTTCTTACGGAGCTTCATTTCAGCTCACGTGAACGATCTATTTCGCCCGAAAGGTCAGTTTATTCGTACGAAACCAAATGCCTCAGCGTTGCCCGCTGAGTCTTTTTCTACCGCTTAGTTGAAGATTACACTGAAAATCTTTAATAGTTGATCCTCTTCTATAAATATTCCAAGTAATGCAGCTTCCCAACACAGTCCACATCAACACAACACATTCGCGTCACTCTTAAATGTTTACTTTGATTTCCAAATAGTTTGAGGTCTTATTTACACCACTGAGGATAACAATAAATATTATCGATGACAACGTTCAGCACGTTCACACGAAAAATAATAGGAAAACAATTGGGTTATGAATACAAAGGGGGAAAGGCCTATGTATCAACAGCAAAATCCCTGAGCACTTTCTGTGGAATATGCATCGTACAAAAACAACTTGGTACACATCTTATCGTAATAAACTCATTAAAGAGAAGAATTCACAGTTCCTGACATCGCTGATAGCTGAAGGTACAGTGCATCATTTGTAGAATTTCTTATCTGGGACTATCAAATACATATGTTGACACTAGGCCGCCAGCATCATCATGTACTAACAGTTAAAGATCGTGCTGGTAATTATCGGTTAAAATGTAAGTTTACATCTAGTTTCACACGAACGTACAAGTAAAATAAATATTGCATGAGAATAATGTCACCCAGTTGCATCTGATATACATCTGTTTAAGAACCGTATAGTGTAATCTTTCAGTAGGCTCAGAATCATAACACTGAGAGGATGTCATAGGTAGGAATCATGTAATAAAGCACGCTCAAAGACATGCATTTGAGATGGGATAATAGTTTAAAAATAATGAAGAGATAAAAAACACATCCTGAAACAATAATGAACACTCGTCTCTAAAATTACCTCCTATAACACTCTACTGGAAGGAGATTTCTTGAGCAGTGGTGCAGTTCGTTGGAGCAATATACAACTTGCATTAAGTTCAAGTACATAGGAAAGCATGCGCCGACTCTCATAAACCGTCGAATGAGACTTTGGTCACATACTGCAGAGCATCGTCCAGATCGGAGAATACACGACACTGACGACGCTTCGCCATGTCCTGAAAAACAGCGACAATTATGCTTTGAGAAAAGATGAACTGGTAAATGGTGCCGCCGTTAGTCAGCCCCTTCAGATGCGCCATGCATCGTTACTCGACGCGATATCGTGAAGACAAGCAGCGCCAACTCGCTTATAGATGTATCCAGAATGTACGAAAATAATAGAAAAAGATTTAAAAAAGAGAATTAACCCCACTACTCAATTAGTGACCCACTGGTGTCCAGTAGTAGCTGCCCTAAGATCCACTACAATTTATAGAATACTGGTCCAAAAAAAATCCAAGCACTATTCACTCATTCTGTACAGCTCGTTGGGGTTAATGGTCTGTGGGCGAAAGTCGAGTAGATATCAGATTCAGAAAGTCACCAGATCAACTACCTTAAAGACAAATAGAATGAGCCACGTGGGCGTGCGTAGCACAGTCGGAGGAGGTTGCCGGCTGTCGCGTGCACCCGATGCGAGGTTCCTGGTTCAGAATTCCCGCCGGGCCAACCAAGCCTTCCATCCCTTCGGGTCGAATCGGTACCGCATGTCTGGGAAGGATAAAGCGCTAACTAGTTCATCGGCTAGCCATCGCAAGCCGTATGACCGAATACGCATTCAAATCGCTTCCACGACATCTCGTAGAAGTAGAATGTATGGCGCATCCCAAAAAGGGGTGAGTAACCTCGTCTCTTATCCTTTGTTACTGACCAGAGAAGGGTTTAATTAAAGCATATGTCTGAACGGCGAAAGTAGATACGGCTGTAGAAATTTCCATCCTTCGGGTAATAGAAAAGTGTTTTCTGTTTTTGCTAAGTCCTTGAACGTGCTGAGTTAGAGGCCCTGAAAGTTTAGTAGTGGTGGAGTCGCACAAGTCAATACCTTCCAAGCATCGAATATGCAGAAAACGATGCAGAAATACTCCAAAGGAGCGGAATCAGGCGTTCGATTCTACGACCTTGCAGAACATTTGCATTTTTCCTTTATATTCGATTTTTGGAAGAATTTTTTCTTCTTATGGAAATATGCGACTCCATGTTCATGTTCATGTTCATGTTAAGCTTTCATGTCCTATCTTCAGGCTCAGTGTTCCAGGAAGTAAAATGCGTGGAGCATCTCAAATGGGATTGAGTAACGCCGTCCTTTATTCTTTATTCACCTACATGAAGCACAACGAGTACCTTGGTCAAACCATAACACCATTGTTCACATAAGGCATCTAAAAACAATATCCACTACCTTTCAAAATAAAATCACGCTTAGTGTAATGAAGGAAGCAACAGAGATTCAGCAGCAAAGGTTGAATCTCCTGCCATAAGGAGCGGCTTCAAACATTCGAATTAATGTCCCGACGTTCAAGGAAGACATCCACGGTTTATTATCCTTTCATAAAAAAGTGGGGGATAAAATATGACATTATTCAAGTACTTGATGACGAGCAGGATATGCTGCGACCTCGTTTTCTACGCGATGCAGTGGAGGTCTATTGATTGACCTGATGAGATCAGAATGAGGATAAGGATAAAAGATATAGTACGTCACTCATTCCACTTCTACGGGATATCATAAAGGGGACTTCAATGCGTGTTTGACTTGCGTCAGCAAACCGATGAAGAAGCAAGTGCTTCATGGAAGACATGGATGGGCCCGAACCATGAACCTGTATGCAGGGGTTCGCGCGAAAGATTGCGCCCTCCTCCACCGCGAATGCGATACCGTCGTACGAAGGAAGTATCTAAGCTTTAACCGCTCCAGACAACATTGGCATCTATGCATTAACCGACGCTGTTCGAATCTATGTCTCGGCTGCCCTTAAACCAGTACGTATCCTGGGATTTGCGGGACACTGAGCAACCTGTCGGTAGGTCCTTTATTTTTGGGCGCCTATGTAGGGCGACGGAGCAGATGTGAGGCGAGGGTGAGTCTAAAACTCCTCCTACCGCTGTATCGTAGATGAATGTAAGTGACAATTTAAGATGCTTGCGAAAGGTGAAGCCCAAGTATGCCATTTTCACGTCGAATCGGACACTTTTCAAACCAAATAGGCAAAATAAACTAGCCTAAGAATTTTCAAATCAAAGCGAAATCTTCCAAATCAAAATGAGGTCCTTCCACATTAAACTAGAGACTCTCCAAGAAGGTTAGAATAATTTTTTCGGTACATGTCGCGTAGGTGAGCAGCATTGGTAGGTGGGAGTGCGCCAGCCAATAGTAACCAAATAGAGCACAGGCCGAACGCATGCCAACCCATTAGGGTACCAACTGTAGAAGCCCTCTCTGAACGGCATGCCCATTCCATGCGATCTGATTGGTTTAGGGGTTCCCACCTACCAGTGCTGCTCACCTACGCTACATATACCATTTTTTCTTCAAGGAAAATGTAAAAAGCAGTCGCTGGCCGTTGTAGGCAAGTGCACCACACATATTCTTTTGAAACTACTTGGTCATATATGTATATGGAATCATCCCCTTCAAACGGAACCACATAATGGCAAAATGTTCAATTAAAAAATTAAAATTCAAAATCCTTACTTTGAGGTAGCAGAACGCGATCTGATAGCAGTCATTTCGCCGTCGTCTCGAAGCCCTTTCTAACTCGTCCTCGGTGTTTGGCGGTGCTTCTAAGGCTTCCGCATGCTTCGGCACACAAATTGTTACCTGCCAATTCGTATGACCCAAAATGTACGCGACCTGGAGATGAGTTGAGGTTAGAAACACCATCAAGACGCTAGACCATCACAGCACTACAAACCTCAACCATTCCTGATAGAAATGTCTTCGTCGACGGAATCAGGTAGAAAAAGTGTTTCAACTGAGAAGCCCATGTAACGAGGCACTTCATACGAGATTCAGGTTCTATATCGCTCATCACCAAAAGGCTTGAGTATCGAAGATTGCGACGACTGAAAAATAGTATCTAAGGTCCAGTTAAACGAACTGCAAGTAATGAACTTCAGATATTAGAAGACGTTCCAAATATCACAAATCATGAAACACATGATAAACTCTTCGTACTTAAATTAATAACACACATAGTGAACCCCTTTGCTCATGCTATAAATGGAGTAAGCGCTTGGAAAGTCTGCAGAAACCTTGAAGAGATTGGCCGTAAGGGCAAAGACAGGTTAGCACAGCTTGACAGGCAGAATTGAAAGTGTCCGTCGTTTTAGACTTCTGAATCTTCTCGCTCACTTCGAGATTTTCATTCTGTGGCCGCTCAGACTGCTTAGAAATACATACGTAGGGAAAATATTGTGTTTTCAAAAAATGGCATAATTTACCGTAAAATCAAAGACGTAGGAAACCGTTTAGCAGTTGATGAAGGCCAACTGGTAAATGTTTCTATCACGAACACCAAAGATGTGAAAAAAATGTGGAGAACTAAAACACCTAAGTAAACAAAATAAGTTCTTCTAGTTTCAAGTGAAAAAGCTAAATATCATCTCACAAGGTTAGCTAAAATATACATAAATTGAAAGTTCTAAAAAATAGAAGGTCTATTCTATTCTGTGGACCTCGAACCACCTCAACACCTTACATGCATAAAGCCAGCCATTCTTTCCGCGTTTCTAACAATAAAAAAGATTCCGGAGGGGGAATCGACTTGTTGCTAGCAGGATGTCAAAAATGCCCTTCGAAGGTTTGTGACTTTATACACATTGGGTTGTCCTATAAGTCCCCACCGTTTTTTTTCAGCGATTTATTGCGGATTTCGCCGGCGGTCTCTTGCATAGTGCTATAGAGCTTTCGAAAGAGAATGATTAGCTCTATCACAAAATGCTTTGCGTTTCTTTTCTCAACCTGAATTTGGTCAATTTTTAGGTCGTTAAATGAAAAGTGAAAAAATGAAAAAGTGGCCATTTGCGCACTTGTTCTCACCGCTTAGTTTTGGAATTTTTGCACAGTTTTTCATAGCAATTGGAAGATAATGTTCTGCACTACAAGAACTCGTGTTCGTCCTGTTTGCTCAGTTGTCCTTTATTGATTTTTAGGCCATCAAATTGGGATGTCCGAAGGAGAAGATTTATAGTTACCGACAGCTCCTGCTCTGTGGTAGGACTTTTCTGCTCTTTGTTATAGGTCGTTCGAAAGAAAATGTCTTGCTCTACAAGACCTTGTGTCGCATTTGTTGGCTCATGCTGATTTCTGTCGAATATCAAAAAAATACCAAAAAAAGGGAAAATCATCTTCACCAACAACTCCTCCTCCTTGTTCAGTTGTTGATTTTCAGCAATGATATGACAGAAATCAGCAATAAACCAATAAACGCGACACATATTCTTATTCGGTCAAGACATTCTCTTTGGAACGATCTATAACACTAAGCAAAAAATGCCTTCTACAGAGCAGGAGCTGTCTGTAAAAATAAGTCGTCTCCTTCGGACGTCCCAATTTGATGACCTAAAAATCAGTAAAGGACAAATGAGCAAATAGGACCAACACGTATTCTTGTAGTATAGAACATTGCCTTTCATACGCTATGAAAAGCTGTGCAAAAAATTCCAAACCTAAGCGGAGAGAACAACTGAGCAGATGGCCACTTTTTCACTTTTTTACTTTCAACTTTAACGACCTAAAAATTGTCAAAATTCAGGTTGAGAAAAGAAATGCAAAGCATTTTGTGATAGAGCTAATCATTCTCTTTCGAAAGCTCTATAGCGCTATGCAAGAGACCGCCGGCGAAATCCGTAATGAATCGCTGAAAAAAACGGTGGGGACTTATAAGACAACCTAATATAATCGCAGTGAGGACATTGTTTTCAAATTTCCATTGTTTAGCAGAAATATGCGAAACGTGATTTTAAAAATTTTTGAACAGCAAAAATATTACATGAGCTGTGGTCCCATGTAACGCGTGGTGGCGCAGTCGAAGGAAACGCTGGTTGCCGCGTGGACTCCCGATTCAAAATTCTTACGACTACATAGTTCGGATTTCTTGCCCAGGTAAACCAAACCTTCCACCCTTCCGGGGTCAGAGAACTGATGCCATGCTTGTCTAAGAATGATAAAACACTGATGTGTCCATTGGCTAGCTATCGCAAGTCATAGTATAGGCCAAAGATACACTAAAATTGTCTTCACGATATCCCGTAGAAGCTGCGAGTGCATGGCCTATCAAGCCAAGGGATTGACTAACGCTATCTTTAATCCTTTGTCCTTATGGTAGCTTGAATTTAGGAATCGAAACTTTACAGTGATACTTTCGACTCGATCTTATATCCAGTGCATTTCACAGCGAAATTTCTCTTTAGAGTCTTTGAAAAGAGGAAAGAACTTCGTAGATATGGACACGCTCAGATGCTCCCATTCGTTGCGTTATCAAACAAAGGATTGGAGATTAAGCGCCAGGATTATAGCTGCAATGTAGAAGCGAAAGCTGAATGGCAAACGGAGATTGCATTCTTTGAGGATGAGTGCCCTTTTCTGGCACGAGATAATCCGCTGCTGCTAATGCCAAGTGTTCTTGTTTCGTTGTTGCTTTTTGCTTAGCGCAGCTTCGAGAGCGTTTCATGTGTTCGGTGTGCCCGTTAACACGAGAGAGAAACTCACTCCATGTCCACGACCGCCTTGTTCACCAATGAGGTCTCTTCGAGACCGCTCGACGCCAGCTCTATCGCTACGGTAGTAGTAGTGTTCACCACGGTACCGTACTGAGCACGCCGTCGGAGCGGCTCGTGCACCGCGAAGGCAGGAGCGCCGTTGTCGGTGATGCCGTCGCAGAATCGCTTCGACCGTATCACTGAAGTACATCAATCAGCCTTACCTACTAGGAGGGCCGTTACTGACACACACACGCGCAAAGCACTTACAGTTTCTATTCTCATGAACGAAGTTGATCGGCGTGACCACAGTCGGCATGCGCGGCGACGGGATCGCAGCCGACGGTCGATGCGGAAGGTAGGAGGAATCGGCAACGGCGCGGGGACGTCGAGCCCGATAGCGCTGCCACCGCTCGGCAGCGACGATGACGATGAGACTGAGCAGGAGTAACGGCACGAGGATGAAATAGATGGGAATGCTGGGAGCGATCAGCTGGCAGGCAACGAATATGATGGCGTCGGCGATGCCGGCGAACGTGGCTCGTCGAGCGAAGGACCGCATGCGTAGCCATGCGCCTCGAGCTCGGTACTGAGCCGCTCGAGCCATTCTTTTGGTGCGAAGTGAGAGGAACGACAGACGCTGGCATGGCACGCGCAACGCTTCCGACCATCGTTTGCTGCCGATGATTTCTTCCTCGATGTAGTCCAACGCATCCTGAAATGAGAATGCACTAGTTAGTGAGAACACACACAAATAATTTGGAAGGGACTCTCTGGAAAGGGGGCGCGTGTAGCGCAGTCGGAGGAGGCGCCGACGGTCGCGTGCACCCGATATCAGGTTCGGATTTTCCGCCCAGGCCAACCAAGCCTTCCATCCCTTCGGGGTCGGTGAATTGGTACCAGACGTGTCTGGGAAGGATAAAGCGCTGAGTTGTTCATCGGCTGGCCACCGCAAGTCATTGTATAGTCAAATACGCATTCATACCGCCTCCACGACATCCCGTAGAAGTAGAATGCGCTGGCGCACCCCAAAAGGGATTGAGTAACACCGTCCTTTATCCTTATTCTTATCCTCTGGAAAGGAAAGCTGATGGAAAAAATGCGTATCAGGATCTTTTCTAGAAGTTTCTTTGTCAATTACTGGTCTAACGGCTTGTATGACTACTGCTAACTAACTGCTAACTGCAGAATACTTTCGACCTTGATTGCAGTCACATTCTGCGGGACTCAGTACACCCTTTTTACTCTAAAAAGGCCTTCAAAAAGTGCAAGAAGGAAGATATACACACCTGTATGCTGTAGAGCATCGGAACATCATGGGCGTCCAATATTCGGTCAAGCAGTAAGCAGGTCCTATTCCTGTCGGGCAAATCATCCGGATGAGCCTTTTGCTTCCACTCCGTCTTGCCCAGAAACACTACAACTAGCTTCGGAGATTTTCTGGCGGCGAAATAAGCAATTTCAAGGAAAGAAGTGGCGTTCACTGTGGCAGGATCAATGACGAACAGAAACAACGATGACCTCTGAAAGTAGAGCGTTGAGTGCACGTGAGAATAAGAGGCAGGTGATATGCGGTTGGATGAACACTGATGTACCTCCTTTGCTATGCTTTCTTCATAAATCATATTCTCGCTCCAGACACTCCTTTGAGGATCATAATAGGAGATAGCCTTCTTTTTCAGAAAAGGAATGACAAGTTGACGACGCCACACCTGCAACTGCGATTGATGGGAAAATGTTGAGAAACTTAATAGAGAAGCTGTTAAAATGACCATAAAGAACCATGTGTCATTAACGACCCTAGTGAAATCTGGTACTAGTAGTTAACTTGGCCTATATGGGGCAAAACGAGAAGCACTCAGGCCGCATCGAACGGGGCGCCGCCACCAAGGAAGGACGTATGTGGTCTGGTCGGTGCCCTAACTGGCTGAAGCATGTTCGGTCGGGGCTATGATTGGCTCCTGCTTTTTCACCTTGCCGCGAAGGCCACGTTAACGAATAGAACCCAAAATCTCATTTCTGCTATTATGAATGCTCAAGTAATGATAGTTAATGCACGTCGGTCGTCAATATCAGCAAAATGCGCCACTTATTTTGATCATATCAGTATTGTGCATCATTTTGAATGTGTAAATCCCCTACTCCATGACTGGAGTGATTAGGCGATGAACAGACAGATGAAATTGAGCGACTCTGCGGTAATTTGGAACTTTCAAATCCGCTTGGAGTGCCTATCAAACCCAGCACGTGAGTGGAAGGTTCAGGTTCACCGACAAGAATCAATCTTGATATCGACTGGTGATGAATGAAAGGTCGGCGATTACTACTCACTGGGCCACCTGCACTAATCAAATCCGCCAATGTCAGTTGTGTCGCTTTGTGAGCTTAATAGACCACTCCTTTTCTGGTGAATCATTCTATGTTAAAATGGTGAAATTTAAAGAAATATTCGACTCACCGTTGTTCCACATGAACCTCCTAGGAATACGTCGTACATAGGATGACATGGCAGAGCCTCCTCCGCATTCATGGCGGGGTTGGCAACACGCGGACGTTCGGCAGGCGGCGGCGGCGGCGGCGGCGGCGTAGTCCTGAAGCTTGGAGAGGAAGTAGACGACACGTTTGGCCTAACACCTCAGTGCTGTGTTGCTTCTTATAAGACAGGTTAGGTAGGGCGGAATAGCATCAACATAAGGAATACACGCCTTACTTGCACTAACCATGTACTTCACCACTCCTTAAATTCCTCTTCTTGAAAAACAACGGGGAACTATACCCAGACCTCAGCTTTGGCTTCTCTCTTTGAACGCGAGACTAACCGTTTGGGGAATAGATTTTCAGAGGTATTCTTGGTAACGTGAAGGTTCCAGCTGAGTTCGGCGGCCATGGGATTCCCACACGTGCCATTAAGCTCCATGGAAACACAATCACACATCGATCATGCGTCTACCGTCGATTCCCTCATTGGCTGACGCATAATTGGTCAGTACTCTGATTGGCTTCCGCTATTCCACCTCCCCACGAAAGCCACGTTAATGATTAAAACCCAAAAACCTTTAATGACTGCAAGCCGAAATCGTTAACGAGTACAATCCGGAAAAATAGAGCTTTGTTGCAACTAATGTTCTTGCGCCGGACCAGGCTTGAACCTACTCTCTCTGGTTTTTGGACGAGATGCTTACACCTTTACACCATTTGCGCTTTTGGATTCTATGCTACAAAAGCGGGTACATTAGGACTATTAGTTCGCTGACCATCTAAGGTTTCCCGATCATTGGTTTCAATGATGAGATAGTGGAGAGATGCTGTGACAGAAGGTTTGTATGAAGATAGTGACGATACAAATCTTCTTAAATTTCAATAAGGTTCACTTTATCTTCGGCAGAACAGCGTAAGCTAAACAAATCAAAAATCCCACTTTACTACTTGCATGAAAACGGGAGTCACTGTAAATGGTGATTCAGAGAAATCATCGCCTAATCACCTAATCATATCGTGCTTTGACATCAGAAATATAAATTGGTCCTAACATCTCCTAATGAGTTTGGAACGGTGAGCCTTATCCTGTTTCATTAGCTTAACGTCAGAGTTCACCTATAAATAAACTAATTCGAAGATGGAGTGACGAAAAGATAAAAGTTAGACTAGTGGGAAAACGAACCATTCGAATCTTTTGGATAACATTTCATTTTCAACATCTCGCTAGTAGTTCAAAACCTCGTTATAGTGATATGTACTAAAGGATAAAAAGGATAAAGGACGGCGTTACTCAATCCTTTTAGGATGCGCCACGCGTTCTACTTTTACGGATACGTGGAGGCGATTTGGATGCGCATTCGCTCATACAATGACTTTCGGTAGCCAGCCAATAAGCAAATCAGCGCTTTATTCTTCCCAGACAGATCTGGTAAGAATCACCGACCCCGGAGGGATGGAGGGCTTGGTTGGTCACCTACCAGAAACCTGGTATCGGGTGCACGTGACACACAGCACCTCCTCGGACTGCGCTACACGTACCCCATATGTTTATAGTGCTACTACAGAGCTTAATATGATTTTTCCAGCTAGAGCTTAAGCGAAATGTGAAGGGAACCTCACTTGCTCAAGCCCTCTGTTAAGCAACCCTAACGTTTTTTTGAAAGTACAAAAAGTGAACCGAAATGCGTATTTCATTTCACTGGTGATTAATTCAAGTGAGAAGCACCTGCTCTTAAAAAATATGAGTACAAGTTTGAAAAAGTTAATTCTCTTGCCCTTACATCTACTTTTTCGCGTGCAAGTTTCTAGAAGACCATAGACCAATAATGTGAGAATCGTGCACGGATTTTTTTTCGGAAACAGGGAAACCTATAATACAAAGCGCTTCTGAAAATCAGGCTAATGCCTATCCTACATGATTGTTTCGAACAGAAAAAAATCTACTGAAGTCTTAGACACCCCCACACGCGGGCACCATCAATTCGTTACCGCGCATAACAACTTCAAATTGTTGTCGTGCTTTTCTGCTTTTCGAAGATTTTAAAGATCAAGGCTGTCGAAGGAGACCACACCAAAGAATGAATATCAAATAATACCATCATGTTATTCTTTAGAGGGTCTCAAGAATCTACAAAAAAATGTGTTTTTGAATAACTAGTTTTTGACACTCTGTGACCACCGTCTCTGATGATCATCGTACATCCACAATTTAGGACCATTTATAATTTTGAAAATGGCTATTTCTTTTTACGTTTCACAGACTGAAACGTTTTTATAACTGTGCTTGGAACAAGTGTTTTTTACTGTTTGAAAATTTTTGAAATCAGAGCCTGTCAAAGAGCTATGCCAAACGGAGAATATTAAAAGGAAATATTACTGTCGCTGCGTTCGTTAAAGGGTCTCAAGAGTCTATAGAAAAGTGATAGGAATTTATAAATATTATATTCTCAAAGATCTACAGAAAGGTGGCATGGAAGTTTCAACACTAAACTTTATATAATACGATTTTTTCAGAGTAATGTTGTCTATCCACCATTAAGTGGTAAAAAACATCCATTACAAATCACAAGAAAATCAGAAGACTTTGCAGTAACATTTTTGGCCGGTCCCATACTCAAAAACGAAATCATAATAAAAGGTTCTTCTATTTTTGATCAGTCACCACTACATTGAGAGGAATGGAGGAGAATTCGGGGACGAAAAACTATGGCAGTCTCACTATTTGCCGGGAGATTAATTGCATAAACATGTTTTCAGTTGCTCCAAGTAGACGAAAATTTCGAGAAGAAGTGGACGCCGGTTCACAACAGGCACCATGATGTCAGGATTTCCTATTATATAAACTAAACATAATTCTTGGGTTTGGGATGTGCTCGCCTTCACAGCTTTTTTTCGGCACCAGTTTTCCGTTGAAAACATTCAAAAAATTGGTTAAAATTGAGCAGTTTTTGAAAAGAGAAATGTTTTGTAACAAAAAACCTAACCTAAAGGAAGCAGAACTGCCTACTTAAAGTCATTTGGCTACTCACCTAGTAGCTCTGTGCTCCTCATTCGTGTCAGGTGCCCGCTTCGTTCCCCATTTGGCCTCTTTGAAACGAGCCATCACATTTCGTGTTCTTCCTTCATTCCGATCACTGAAATTCTCCATAATGAATGCGGAAAGCACTTCTCGCTCCAATTACCAAGTCTAACGACACTAAACGTTTTGCGTGACATCAAGCCAGGTCTTGATGCTAGTCGCTAATGTGGCCTACATGGGGACGGAAGACGCACCATCTCAATCACACCGCAGCGAATGGGCGTGTCAACCAGAACGGATATGTATGGTCGGTGCCTTGATTAAAGAGCTCGTGTTCGGTCGGCACTCTGAATGGTCCTGATTGAATGGGGCACATTCCCACCTACTATGTAGGCCATATTAACGACCAATCCACCATATTTTAAAATGCGATTCAATTTTCGAGCTGACTTCCATTAAACTTTACTGAACTGGCTCAGTAGCCTAAACAAGAAGGAGGAATTAACGCATGGGTCCGCCACATTCTCCACCGTATTCCACCTACACAGAAAATCATTGAGACAGTTTGAATGCAATTTATTCTATGCGACGAATTATGATGACTAGATGATGGTTAAGCGAATGCTTTTTCCTCACAGATTCGATACAGTGAAAGACTTGTATGGCCTAGGCGGTACCCGAACATTATAATCGATTCGGGGCCCATGCAAGAACCCGTACGTACATACGTCGAGTGCACCTGACGCACCCAAATTTCCAGAACAGGAAATTGAATCAGGACCAAAATAACATTAAACTGTTTGTTAAATAACATAAAACTATTTATTGAATAAGTAAGCAAGTCATTCGTATTTTTCCTAATTTTATTACTACACTTTATCTCTGTTTTTTTACATTAAGCTATTTGAGCCGCTTTGCTGATTTGGCTCAATCACCAACATTCCCTTCCGGGTCATTCGATCGAAAGAAATGGTCAGACCAAGAGTCGGGCAAGTACGATTGAAGCACGCCCGAAGAGTTTATTTAAGCCGAAGCTGTCAAGCGGTAAACGAAGAGCACACGTAGTAGAACCCTCAGGCTTCGTTTAAAAAATAGGTCAATGCTCTCTAGGGCTGTGAACTATTATATGAATTTCTGAGACGCGAGTAATGCCTGTTGCAGAACTCGACCGAAAACCTGTGCTCCGAAATGAGACAGAATTTCGCTGAAACAGCATCGACTAGAATCCATCGTTTTCAATGAGACTCGAAAGTGAAAGACGATTTTTTGCTGGCTTCGCAACGTGTCAAAACGCATTCTTTCACGCCAATTCAAGCTCCAACAACCGTTTCTTTTTGAGCTAGAGCCCAAGAGCCTAGAACCGGAAGGCTGCACATGAAAAAACGGTTCCGTTGGTAGCAGGACGTGTTGCAGATGAATGACTACGTTCCTCAAAAAATTATAAAGTGAGCGACCCCTTGAGAGCTGAAAGGTGTCAAAAGATGAAGTCTGGGCAGAGAAGCAGTTCAAAGGTTTCATTATCAGTAGGATAAAGGTGTAAAATAGGCGTCGTTCGTAAACTCTGTGTGATGTGCCACGCACTTTACATCTTCGAAATGTCGCGGAGGCAATTCATATGCTCATCTGGATTCTGCAATGGTCGCAGTAGTCAACTAACAGGCAAGTAGGACCTTTGCCCTTCCCGGACACATCTTCTTCAGATTCACTGACTACATAGTGATGGAAGACTTCGTTGCTCAGTACGGGACCAGAACTGTGAAGCAATTCAAGTTCAAGGTGAGATTTAACTGAGCTATGTGAGTCTTCGTACAGCAAAATTAACACGAATAAGAAGAAGCGGTTCACATCGCGAATATGGAGAGCATTGGGAGGCTGAAGCACACCAGCCAATCAGGGCAACCGAGCGCGCGCCAGCCAATCACGTTACCGACCGGGCACGTTCTCTTTGGCTGGCAGACCCATTCAATGAGGTCTGGTTGGCTGACACGTCCCCATCTCCCAATGCTGCTCATATTCGCACTAAGTCCGCTTAATTTGAGCTCAAAGGTGCAAACCAGGGTGAATTCTGCATTACATACGTGTATAGTTGAGAAGCAATTAGAATGAATGCAGAAGAAGTTGGTTTTTGTTATTTTGATAAAATAGACCTCAATCGAGGTGAGGCGTTGTAGATGAGTTGAAACGCTAGTTTTAAGGGCTAAGAAAGAAAAAGAAAATAAGAACGGGAACCTGAGGAATTTGGAGAACAAGAGGGTTAACACGATGATGTGTGGTCCAGAATGAAGAGGGATGAAGAGTTTAAGGAAGACAAGAAGGTAAATAAATGGTTCCAATCGTCGCATCTAATACAGCGTAGATGCTAAAGTCAACGAATACAGGAAACCCAGCTACAAGAAGATCATCTAAGTACTACCACGTGCCGATTTTCAACGGCTTAGAATGATCGTAGACAACACGATGTGCTGTGCACGTGTTCGTCTGGCAAACATCGGGATTCTGGCTCAGATCCACTCGTCTGAGGTTTCTTGTTTGTTGACACATCATCAATCCAGTGCTATTGATTCCATGCCATTACACTGTAGTACGTCGTTACGAACCCTTCTTCTTCACACGACGTCTCTTTCAGTAGAAGAAGAAAGCGTCTTCCGTTATCAGTTTTCACACATGCACGTAACTGTAGACGTAGCTGTAGCGTGACGGCAGTGACTGTTGCATACAACAAACATCACGATGGATGGGACGCGTCACTCCAGATGATGAGTGCTTGAAAACACTGAATTAGCCGTCAGGTGCGGCAGCGGGCTGGCGAATCAGTCCCTTTCCTGGTGTGTATGCCGTGATTCACACAGTTCCATAGATTCGGGACGACGAGGACTGTTGTACCCAGAACCAGCTGACGTGTGCACATGGAAGGAACAATGACGGAAGTTCCAGGAAGGGGGAGCCCTGCTGCCACTGACGAAACTTCCGGTAAGCTCCACGCGTCAAGTACTCTCGAAAATGAACGTACATGGAAATGAAATGAACCTAAGCAGGTGAAATAAATACTACGACGAAATTTTGAATTCGCCTAGCATTCCCAGACGATTGCTAAAATTGAGGGAGGGAAGAGGGAGAAGGGATCATTTTGAGGGCTTATCCCATCTTATATACCTCGTATAGCTCCAGGAAACCATCGCGAAAATTGTTGCTAAGTGAGTACAGATCTCATCTCTTCGAGGCTTCGCATTACCACTTCCCAAAGAATTTCAGAATACTGAGGAAACCCTGCTGAACACAGTGAGATCTTTGAGCGGAGAAAATCCCCTTCATTTTCCCTTCCATTGCAGTGCAAACAAATCGAAAACTAAAGAAAGCAGTTGTGTCAGTGGGTGCACGTAGCGCAGTCGGAGGTGGCGCCCTGACTCGGTTCAGAATTCAGGTTCTTCCACCTGGGTAATTATCCATCTTCAAGAGGTATGGTAAAGATAAGGTCAGCTGCCACAAGTCATTGTATATATGTAGGTCACCCAATACAGTTGCTTCCAGGATATTCAGAAGTAGAGTGTGTGGCGCATCCGACAATGCCAATCATTAACGACTCTAGCCTTTTTGAATTCGTACAGAATGCCCTAGAAAAGTGTTGAAACTCTTTGATACACCATCCTTGTGGTCAAATCCACGAAGCCCCACTTTGAGGAGTATAGAAGCTTTTAAAAAAATTTAAAAAATTACACCATGCTAGGCGTTGATGCTGCGTCGTGAATTTCAGTACACTATGTCGTTTAAATAATTGTGGATGAAGTGGCGCTGGGCAATGCATGACTCCACGATTTCTTCTCTTGTCTTGTCGTACTGGTTGCGTGTTGTAGCGCACTCGGAGGAGGTGACGGCTGTAGCGTGCACCGTACACCATTCCTGGTTTGAATTCCTCGCCCTGGCCAATCAATCCTTCCATCCTGCCGGGGTTGGTGAATTGGTACCATACATGTCTGGAAAGGATAAGGTGCTGACTTGTTCATCGACTGGTCACCGCAAGTCATTGGATGGCCTTCCACTCATTCAAATCGCCTCCATGACATCCCGTAGAACTAGACTTCGTGGCGCATCCCAAAAAGCATTGAGTAACGCCGCCCTATACGCTTGTCCTTATCCTTGTCTTGTTTCATTTTTATGCGTAATCTCGATCATTTAAATTTCGCCTCGCTTTTTACTTTTCATTATTTATTCATTTAGAAAGATGGAAAAAGCTAACGTTTGACCATGCAACGTAAAATCCGTTAGTCTAGGCTTTTACCCAAAAAAGACCAAGGATGGTTCAAGCTTTAATTAAGTCCGGGAAGCATACGACAGCCGGCGCCTCCTTCGACTGTGCTACCACTCTGAACCATTTTTTATTTCTTCTCTCTTGCGAAGTTTCTCGCTTCGACACAAATGTCAAAGTGCCTGTTTGGCTAAAGTATTTAGAATTTTTTTTGATGGTTCAAGCACTGTAAACACCCCATAGAGAGTCACCCTGTATTTTATGGCCTATACATATGAGTATTTTTTCTTTATTTGAAGATTTATAGACTACACTCGCATTTGCAGTAAGCTGATGAGTTAATAACTTCCATAATGACGGATGCTCTCATATAGTTGTGCACAAATATTTATTTATAAATATTTGAACATTCGAATTCGAATAATTCTATTCGAAACCGAATACACGTAATCGAATGCTAGAAAAATTGCGATTTTTGAATGTACTCGAATTCGAATGTTCGAAAATCGTCGCTATTCGAATATATTCAATAACATAATATAATTACATACATAAATAAATATTCGGTATTTCGAAATTTTTGGGAAGGCACAACTATATGCTCTCATAGAAAAACTTTAACAGCAACTAGTAGCCAAGTTGCAATCATGCATTTAGAGCGTTCCGATAACGTCCGTAAGTAGAGTGACGTGACTTAATCAACGAGTCTGATGAGCTACATATAGTATAAGCGAATCAAGAAGTCGTCATTACTCCGTGCACTTCAGTGCGTTCGCGAGAATCGGAGCGGCATTTCAGGGAGGGTGATGCTGCACACCAGAATCGTGGATGGTGCGACACATAGTGCAAGCAGTGCGTGACAGCTTGTGATTCCTTCCAAGTAAGCCGAATGTGGAATGGGACACGCAGTTTATCAAGTGCATGTCCATCAGCGTTACACTGATGTCACTATTTGACCGGAGACTGCATAAATGCAACGCTGAAGAAAACGTCGTACTGAGAAGAAGCCAGAGACAATACGCCCCTGGCCTTCTGATAAATGAATCGAATCAAAAAGCGTTGACGGATGGCGTCATCGCTAGTGTTCATTTTTGCACTTTCAACATAAGCCAGTCGTATTCAGCTGATTCTAATCACATCTCCAGAAAAAGTCGCAGCTCCAAAATGCGAATCATCCGCTGCTGTTTCGAATGGAAGCCAGAACGTTTGCTCAGCTACACTTGGGACATAACTCGATCTACAATACAATGTCGGTGTCTCCGATGAAGTACAGAAAACCTCCACATCGGCACATTTTGACGACACTTCCATGATGAAGTGTTCTCCAGAGCGTTATGAGTACTTCCAGTATTTTTCTCAGAGCTGCTGGTCTCTTCTCACGTCGGGTTAGATAAATTTCCCGGAACATTCGGCCTTCACTAGCGCCTTGGGCACACGAATATCATGTTCCAAGGTAAAGACGATCACGAGTGAAGCTTCCCCTCCGAAAGGTTTACCTTCTAGAAAGTAAGCTAGAAACTGACTCAAATTCGTCTTATCCAAAGCTGCTGCTGAAAATTGGAATTTCTACTGTTTCAGGGCCTCGCGAAATAATGATATCGAAATAATGATTTTAAGGTTGAGGTGAATGAAATGTTTAGAAGAGTGACCAACTTTTTTTCAAAAAATATCCTTTGCCAATTGAGAGCAGTTCTGTTCTTAATTTTAAAAAATCCATCTCAAAAAGGAAACGGTATTTTGCAATAGTCGCAAGTCATGATTGAGACTTCGATTCCGATGCTCCAGACACTCGGACAAACACACATAGAAACCGCTTAAAGCAAAAGTGGAAAAGAGTGACAGAACATGATGGCGATTACTTCGTTTCTTGGTGTGTTTCGCTTTTTTTTGCAAAACTAAGAAAAGTGTGGTGTCTTGAAAATGGCGAGAACTTCTGTAACAATCGAATACTTGGCGAAACAACCTCATACTTTGTTGCGTAATTTGGGCATGTGTACCGCAGTCAGATGACGAGCCGACTCTCAACCGACCCGATACCAGGTTCCTGGTTCATATTTCCCACATGGGCTAACCAAGCCTTCCATCCCTTCTGGGTCGGTCAATTGGAATGAGGCTGGTGTGGGAAAGATAAAGCACTAACTTCTTCATCGGCTCGTCTACGCTTCATTTTTTCCACAACATCCCGTAGAAGTAGAATGCAGGTCGCATTCCAAAAAGGATTGCGTAGCCGTTCTTTATTCTTTTATTCTTTAAAGAGTTCTTTATTCTTTTATTCTTTATTCTTTTATTCTTTAGTAAATTGTTACGCAAGCACACAGAGTTCCCCAAATGATTTCTGTACTAATTGTTGCCTGAAAAGACGAAAAGAGAGCTGCAAGTTACTGAGAACGTCTTCGTTCCCTGATTCACCTGTGCACCTCACTGACAGCTCGTTAGCGAGTATTGACATCTAATTGGAGAATGCAAACACTGTTTGGTTTAGATGATACTGCATCTAGTAAGCACTGTACCATGGAACGCTGCAGGAATCTTAAAAGGCGCTTGGGCTGGTAGAAACGCGAAAACATCAGCGGTAATGTTAATTCGTTGCAAATGTCATTGCGATTATATGGCACGGAAAGTCGCAGTTAACCTTTCTTCCTCTAAGCAGGGTGCTGGAAACACGTCACCGAAACCTAAGCTCTGATTACATTGCCTACGTGTGAAGAAGCTTTGAGAGGATGAGCTGGAAACCCACTGAAGCGCACTCAACTGTGCAGTATGCCTTTTCATTCGACCATCAGAGACCATCGAACGATAAAACGATAAACGACGGCGTTACTCAATCCCTTTTGGGATGCGCCACGCATTCTACTTCTACGGGATGTCGTGGAAGCGATTTGAATGCGTATTTGGCCATACAATGACCTGCGTTGGCCGGCTGATGAATAAGTCAGCGCTTTATCATTCTCAGACAAGTCCAGTGCCATTCACCCACCCCGGAGGGATGGAAGGCTTGGTTGGCCTGAGCGGCAAATCTGAACCAAGAACCTGGTATCCGGTGCAGGTGACAGTCGGCGCCTCCTCCGACTGCGCTACACGCGCCCGCGAGACCATCAAATTAGCAACATAGGCATTCAAATCTCTCTCCAACTGGACGACAATAGCTCTTTGTGAACTAAAAATATGGGAAAACGCTCGACTTTACCTGATCCCCTGAGACATACTGTGCTCGGGATTTAGCTACCAACTACCAACCGCTAATTGTTTCTGATTTGTTTTAATAGATTTCTTCCCTCCTTCTTAGCGTAGCTGCTTATTTGTTTCTTCGAAACCTGCGATATAACTATTCTGCCTCTCTTCGTGGAAACGGCGCAATACTTTGGCACTAGAAAACCGAACTATTCTTTGTCGAGATGTCCGAACACGTAGGTTGGTAGGGTCTGAAGTGCGTGAATTGGGCTTTAAGGTTGTACCTTATCCCACAGAACGTGCAGCGCATAATAGATATAGCTTGGTCTAGATAAATTATTGATTAATAGGTCAGAAATCTTCCGGCTGCTACATTTTGAATGCACAACTCTCAATCCCAGCCAGGGTTTCAAAGCTACAAACAGTTTTGACGCCTCATTACCCTGTATAGGATACTCAATGACTCTAGCCCCGATTGGAGTTGAGTGATTTCAAGAACCGCTTTCAGCGGTGCAGAGACATTAAAGAGTAAATAATTACCAGTGAAGTGTCCCAGGCGTATGTCTGAACGGGGGAGATGGATAGCACTGTGAGAATCTCCACCCTTCATATAGAAGAAAAACGTGTTTCGTTTTTGCGGAGTGCTTGAACCCTAGGAGCTTCGGGCCCTCGAAGTTGGGCACAGTATTGCACCGTCAGCGCGTGCCCACGTGCATACGTGCGCGTATCGTTCGTCTATAGCGGTTATCTGGGGTGTTGATCACGAATCTGACCCTTATTTGACCAAACAAGTGTGTAGGATATGTGTAGGAAGCAAATTGGTGAAGGAGTCAACGGTCATGGAAAATGCAAAAATAGCGCATAGCACGGGAGCCGGACACCTGGCCTACTATCTGCGAAGCAGCGTCACATCCTGCTGAGCCATTGATCCACTCACAGCAGTGCCTTCAACCTCGTCCCACACATCAGCGCGCGCATGTATGCACGTGGGCACGCGCTAACAGTGCAATACCGTACCCAAACTCGAGGGCACGTAGCCCCTTGGGCTCAAGGACTCAGCAAAAACGAAACATGTTTTTCTACTATATGAAGGACGGAGATTCTCGCAGTACTATCCATTTCCCCCGTTCAGACATACGCCTGAGACCCCTCCCTGGTTAGCGAAATGGGGAGCACTTACAGTGCTAAAATTTGTTAGTGCCAAAATCTAGCAATATAATGAAAAATGAGAAACGATAATCCTCATGTCACCTTGCCCGTCATCATATACCCTCGACAGAAGCTGTACAGCTAGAGCAGAAGAACAAGAGATAGAGAAGAAAACGAAATGTAGAGGTTAATAGGTTCAGAGAAAAAAGCGCTGAAAATGTGAACTAGTGGCACATAATGACGACAGAACGACTCATCAAGCAATCAAACAACATTTGAAAATGTTTGCTACAAAAGGCAACATCAACGTCGACATGGAGAAGTCCTCCTATTTGCCGCTTATTCTTTAAGCACAAAACCAACGCTCAACCTGCAATGCGCTGCATGAAAGTCTATATAGTTGTTCACATCGATCGATATTGATCGGTTGATACCCCTAATTGTTGTGAGAATGATTCAGCGATGCAACTGAATGAGGTATGTGATAGCGCAGCCGGAGGAGGTGCCGGCTATCGCGTGCACCCGATACCAGGTTCTTGGTTCCAATTTCCTAGGCCAACCGAGGCTTTCATCCCTCCAGACTGATTAATTGTTCACTGATTTCTCTGGAAAGGGTAGAATACTGACTCTAACCACAGGCTTGTGACTTCAGCTCGCTCTATAGGCCCAGTGAGCAGTCAAACTGCCTCCATGATACAGAAGGCGGAAGTTGGACCTCTCATTGTGGTTTACAAAATTCTCTCGGGGCTAACCCGTATTAAGATGGACTTATTGTTTACATGTGGACGCTCCATTACAAGAGGGGAACTCGCTGGTTAGTTGTCGGTACGGGAAGGAACAATGCAAGAAAGCTCCTCTTCTTTAATCGGGCAGGCTCTCAATTGGACGAACTTCGCAAAAGCATCCTATTCCTATCAGGCTTGGTTCTTTCAAAAAGCTACTGGATAAATGAATAGATCTTCTCAAAATCTTTCAGTATTGGATTTTTATTGCTAGTTTATGTGGTGTGCAACACGCAAGCGTTTATGTGTTGCTTTAGTCTCAGCTCGCAGTTGTTGTGCGCTCGCATGGTCCGGTAATGTAGCTAATAATAACAGTAACAACGAGCATTTCTTTGACTCAGTCTCGCGCCTATAAGTCCGTTCGGTGGCCATTAATTTGACGCGGCCAGGCGCACGGACAGAGAGACGAATTGGCGGAAAACTATTTAATATTTCACAAAAATAGCACTCAGTTAGGCCAGTTACTCGAGAATTGTGAAGGATGAAGGAAAGGATGGTGTGCTACTCAAACCTTAATCAAAGGACTGGATCCTGCTATATCATCGATGTATTGACGTGAATTTCATTTCTAGCAGGCCGAATAGATCGAATGGAAGTCTGCCTTATGTGCTGAGAATGAAATCCATTTTCCTTGCAATAATTTTTGGAGCGTGGGAAAATTGGAGTCATAGTTCTGCTAAGAAACGTCATGTGAACAAAGTTTGACGCAAATACATTAAGAACACACTTCCATGGTTGTCTGACGTGGCTAGCGAAAAGCGGAAAAACCTGCAGCGTTGCTACATAGTACAACCTACTACGCTTAAAATAGCATCCGTTTCGAGAAGCACTACTCCTTGAGACCGAGAAAAGCGGTTTTAGAAAGGATCTCATCTTTTTGGGTCACATTCAGATGAGATCCAGAACCTATGTGCTCTCGAAATCTCTGGGAAATCATCGTCTTTTATGTAGATGCCTTCCAAGTTTTCATGAGGAAATGAACAGCTTTTGATGCTCATTCCTATTCAATGGAAGGTCCATTCTCGAGTGCTCCAGTTAGGTGCATCTGGGTCACGAAGTCAATTTGGCCACCGATCTAGTGCCGGAGTTAGGCAGAAGGAACACACAGAAGTGAGAAAAGGCAGCTGGAGTTCAGAGCTTCGTCGACGTTCGTAAGTTAAAGAAGCTGTGTCATGCTCCGAGTCGTCGAAAATTAGGTGGGCCAGAAAATGCAATTCGCAGACAGCTGCTGGACGAGGCCCACCTGAAAAGATTCTGGGAGATGTAAAAAAAACGCTGCACGACCCATAAACACTTTAGTCGTGTATATGGCGCTTTTCATGCAGTTCGAACGATGAGGGCCCACAGGGCTACTCTGGCACGCGATAGGGGGAGGGGGGGGGGGGGGGAGTGAGAGGTATCGAGACGTCGCAGTACCTGCTTGAGATAGTCGATGATTCAATATATGATCACATTATATGAGTAATGCCCTCTATGGAAGGCTCCAGGATTTCACCACTTTCAGCCTAAACAATTCTGAGGGCCATCGTTTTTGGAGCAATTTTTCGTTTTTTGTTTTGTTTCGTTTATGGACCACAGCATTCCTACAGCTGTTCCAATCAGAACATTAAACTGATTTTCCTTACAATTATGCAAACTACCAATTCCCTATGTAATTTCTGACTTCGGGAGTCAAAATCGGATATTAAAAGGCTGGAAACAATTAAAAACCCAAAAACGCATTGGAGTTTCGAACTTCGTCGATGCATTGACTCCAGGAAGTAGCGATCATTAAGTGACCTTTCATAGAAGGTCTTACAGAAGGCACGTTTAGAAAACATGGAGCAGGCAGAGTAGTGGAAAGCAAGGGAAACAGCCCAGAAGTGTAAGTGGCGAAATCCGTTGGATTTCAGAACTTCAATGTGATTATTTTCAAGGCGTCATACACATCTTGCCCACGTCATAACTGCTGATGTTATTCGCAGCAATTTGCATGCGATGTTTGTGAGCGTAATCTTGGGCGTTTCAGCGTGCAAATAAATTAAATCAAATTAAATTAAATCAAATTAAGGCCTATAAAGGCCGACACGAGACGAGTGCCGTAATGCATTTTTCTATGCGCTGACATGACATCACCTGCTTGACGCCACGCGATTCTGCACCTCCTACTCAGTGCTAGAGCTGAGGAGAAAAATGTTCTGGTCTCGCCCCTAAATGTTTTGAAGCGAAAAAAGCGGCGAACACACACACACCTGAACACGGCGTTGCATAAGTGAGCAGTGAAGGATAGAGTTAAGTTCATGTTGGAGCCATCCGGAGTTCCTGAATTAGAAGACATTAGTGGACGCACATCACATCACAACACAGCACAACGACGATGTGAAGGAAATCAGGACATTTCTCAGAAATACAGATACTTGAATGTGTAGTAAGCGCCGTCATTTCGTATTGCTTTACGGAAGCTAAAAAGGTTCATGTCGCGAAGGTGGGCAGCATTGGGAGATGGGATCGAACCAGTCAATCATAACTAAACACAGCACTAACCGAACACACCCCAACTAATTGGGGTGCCGACCGTACATCCCATCTCCGAATGGCACGCCCATCCGATACGACCTGACCGGCTGGCGCACCCCCACCTCCCAATGCTGCTCATTTTCGCGACATGTATCGCTAAAAATTAAGAACATAAGCTAATTTTTCAAACGACTCGACTTGTTACAGGATGTCCAGAAATGCTTATCCCGCTTTAACGACAATGGAAAGCCTGGATGCTGAGAGAAATGAATTTCGAAGAATTTTTATAACGTGTAGGACGGCGAAATCTCTTGGTTCGGGATCGCGCCATGCATGCGTCCAGTGTTACGCAGTTTATTGGCACTGTAAATTACAATTTTGTGTTATTTTTTGGCCTCTCGCGACAAATATTGACGCTTTAGGCCAAAACAACTGCCCGAGGTAATTTTATACTGTTTTCCCCTCCCGACCGAGAAATTTTCGAGATCATTTCCAAGTTAAAAAGCGAATATTGTGCCGTGGTTGGTGTACTGTCAGTATATTCCTCATTATGCCATCACACTACGCACATCACGAATTATGTTAAAAGAAACCGAAGAACCGAATTATATTATCTTTGGGTCGAAAATACGGATGACGAAATTGGCAAACTTTCACGTAATTTATGAAACCCTAAAATTCCGAGACTGCTTCAGTCAAGAAACCTATGTTGACGGAGAAACAACAGATTCCCAACATAAATTCTAGCAATGAAACAGTAGTTATGACTAAAGCGTTCATAATCTTACAAAGATAAAAGGGCAAAGGGAAGTGTCAATCAATCCCTGTTTAGGATGCGTCCCATCCGATAGATAAGCCAGTGTTTTGCTCCTTACAGACAAGATTGGTACCAATTCACCGAAGACTGGTGGATGGAAGGTTTGCTTGGCCTGTGCTGGACCCGAACCAATGATCTTGATCCGGGTGGATGCGACAGCCGACGACTCTCTGATTGCGCTACCATGGGCATATAAACAGTCTTAGGTATCAAAAATTACTGATCAAGTGAAAAGCTCGGCAACGTCGAGCACAAAAACTATAGGTACGTCGAGAAAAAATTCTACGTGAATTTGCATTACCAATCGGAAAGAAATCACTATACACCGATCAACTCCGCTGGGGAGTAAGGACGATATGTCTGTTATGTTTGCCATTGCTTTTTGTCTTGTTGTGTCTCTCAGAATGATCGTGCACAAACAGCAACTATTGTTCAAGAACTTATGTTGATGGCTTTCCGTTCACATTTAATGTTTGGTTCCCTCATTTTCTTTGTGTTTCACACGTGTGGTTTGATTCCGCGTCTTTAAATAAATAAAATAAATAAATGCCTGGCGTAATCTCAACATAGGCGCGTGTAGCACAGTCGGAGGAGGTGCCGGATGTGCATCGGATAACAGGTTCTTGGTTCAGATTTCCCGCACAGGCCAACCAAGCATCCATCCCTCCGGTGTCAACGAATTGGTGCCAGACTTGTCTGGGAAGGATAAAACGCTGACTTGTTCATCGGACTACCACCACAAGTCGTTGCATTGGCCAAATAAAGGATAAAAAGGATAAAGGACGGCGTTACTCAATCCCTTCTGGGATGCGCCAGCGCATTCTACTTCTACGGGATGTCGTGGCGGGAAATCCGAACCAGGAACCTGGTATCGGGCGCACGGGACGGTCGCGCCTCCTCCGACTGCGCTACACGCGCCCATTGGCCAAATACGCATTCAAATTGCCTCCATGACATCCTATAGTCGTAGAGTCGCATCCCAAAAAGGGATTGAGTAACGCCATCCTCTATCCTTTAATCTCAACATCTAACTTGTTAAGAAGTTTTGCATTGCAGCATTTGAAATAGATGACAGAACTTAAGCGTACCTAAAGGAGGAGGAGTTTTAGATCCAGTTAAACATTGAAAACACTTTAGGACACCCGTAGAGGACCCCGTCTTTGATAAACCTATTAATAGAAACTCCTGGCCGGCCGTCGAAGATCTCGACCACTAAGAGAATCAACTTTTCAGCTATTTGTGTACATCTATTCTGGAGGTGCTTCTAAATGCTACACCAGTGAAAATTTGATATTTTTCCTAATCCTTTGTGTAACAACTTTCTTGAAAACATTGTCAATCCCAGCACGTAGAAATAAAGAAACTCCCGAGGCATGTTGTCTAATTGTGTTGCAGATGCTTCGAACCCACTATTATGAACAGATCGTTCATTTTTTTTTTCGCAAGCGCTCCACCAATGAATAAGCTCCAGCACTGTTGCAGCAATTTTGCAGAAATCTAATTGTGACCGTTGAGTTAGCTGTTAGTCACGTCACACCGAACAAAAGGTTGATAACGACATTCAGCCTGCACGGGGTGTACTTGGAAAGAACCGCTTGTTGACCTTTCCGAGACAGCAGCGCCATAGCTCCGTATGACATCACCCTCACACTTAGCCAGATTCTAAATGGTCCTCCATTTATGGACATCGTTACTGAAGCGTCAAGCGAGCCGAAGATATTTTTAACAACAACAACCAAGAAGGGATTTCTCAAAACGAACACACTGGCTTTTCCTGCCTGAGGATACATCCTTGAGATTAAAAGATGGAAGCAGTATTTACTTATATACATACTATTATATATGGTGGGATTACATACTAGATGGTGTGCATTTACACCGTTTTCACGTCATATTGGATAGTTTTCAATTCAAAGTGGACACTCTGTCAAGCGAGCTCGATGCTCTTGAAATCAAACTGAACATCTTCTAAATCAAAACGAGCGTCTTCCAGATTAAATAAAGGTTCTCCAACACGGTTAGAAACATGTTTTGTTCAAGGAAATTTTAGCATGACTTCAAGGATAGAGGATAAAGAAGATAAAGATAAAGATAAAGCATTACTCAAACCCTTTTAGGATGCGCCACGCATTCTACTTCTACGGGATGTCGTGGAGGCGATTTGAATGCGTATTTAGCCTATGTAGTGACTTGTGGTGGCTGAAGCCGTCAGTGTTTGATCCTTCTCAGACAAGTCAAGTACCGATTCACTGACCGCGGAGGGACGGAAGGTTTGTTTGGCCTGGGCGGGAAACCCAAATCAAGTGTGTGGTATCGGGTGCACGCGACAGCCGGCTCTTCCTTCAACTGCGCTTCACGCGCCTTGTATGGCTTTACTTTAATTTAAACATTTAATTCACCTGCTCCAACAAGTGACATGTTGTTATTTTCTAAGGGAAAATGATGATTTACATTTTTTAAGCGCAGAAAATCATTAATCGTTTAGTGCATTGAAGAAGAGATCGCGCCATACACTCAACTAGATCGTTGCGATTTTTATCCGATTGATAGCAAAAATTCTGATTGCATGGAGTAACGCAGCTGTAAACGGTACAATCAGAACAACTAAGAAACACACACTCCCTCAGACCCCTGTTTTATGTAGCCAGCATTTACACTATCAATCAAATAAAAATCGCGACAATCTATGTAGTCGACTGCATGGAGCGATCTCTCCATTTAATATACGAGATTACTGCTGTTTTCCTGTGCTTTATAATAAAATTTAGATCAGTATTTGAAGAGAGTTATGCTAAATGTTCCTTAAACAGACAATTATTCTCATCGTGTTGGAGAGTCTACTGCTTGATCTGGAAATGTTCAGCTTCATTTCAGAGGCGTTGAACTTGCTTGAAAGAGTGTATCATTTGATTTGAAATTGCCCAATTTGATGTTAAAATGCTACATGTATACGCACAAAGTCGACTTCAAAAGATTGCACTTAGAACAGGATCTTGAGCTCTCGAGTTCGACCAGAAATGACGGAGTCGTGCAGCGCTTTCTATAGAAACAATTGTTCTCGCAGTCAAGCGCATCAAACGAACTACTGCAATGTATTGAAGTACGGCAGGGAAAGAAGCTAATAAGCGGTAATAATTAGTTCTTTAGAAGTGCATCACGCTATATGCCTCAAAGAACTGTCGAGCACCATGACTGAACAAGGTGCACGCAATGATTCGCTATGGTAAAACGACTGCTAATTCATCACGCCGCTCTTCAAAACTGATAAGGTGTCCCTCTTGTGCTAACCTTGAAAGGACGGAAGGACTAAATCGCAGGGGCTACTCAGTTCACTCCTAGTCGGTAGAGGAACGGAACGCGAATCAAGCGCAACAATGTACTGCCCGCAAGTGAGGTGCAGTGGATGGACACCTTGCTCCTGCTGCGCTGGGGGTCGGCTCATGCCTTCTGTGTGGGCGTGGCATGTTCAAGTATCGAGTGCGTTGGTGTATCCGCCTCTGCGCAGATTGTATCCTACCCGACTACAAGCTTGCACTCTGTAAGCTGGAAGTACACCACAAGGCCGCCTGACAGTCTCCTCCGTCCTTTTGGGTGGTCTACCTGGCTATTCGGAGCCCCATCGCCCGTTCTCCAAAGCCTGGCTAGCTAGCCGTGACAGCAGCACTAAACGGCTCATTCTCCTGACCCCGAAAGAGGCCCATTGCTGCAATGATGGGATGGAATAGCACGGAGAGGCTGCTAAAATCTCAGGACCTAAACGAGAATCCGTCGGAGACCTAGTGATGCAAGCCAAGAAAATCATGCACAGTGTTATCAGAGTGACCTAGACGGGAAGACACCACTACCTATACGCCACCTACGACTCCGGAGAAGAACTGTTCCTCGGAACAGCAGGGGAGTAGGCGGTGTTGGTGTCCTCGTCAACACCAATTGGTCATGAGCATCCATTCGTCATAGTCTCTGACAAACCGAATAGGACGTTTGCGTCTGAAGCGGTGTGGCTCCGTACCAGCTTTGGCTCGCTCGTAGCGTTTGCTCCAACATCCGACTACACGACAGAGAGGTCGTAGCCTTCTAGTTGGAGCTGGAGAAGTTCTAAAAAGAAAACCACACCCTCCACAAAGTGGCCGTCGGCGGATTCATCGCTATGTTTAGAACATGGAAGTTGCCTGAAGAACCTCACATCAGGACGAGAGGAGCAAGAACAAGAACATCCATGAAAAGTAACAGCTCCAGGAGTCTCCAGTGGAGAACGTGGGCCCATAAAGGTTAGGTTCAGGTCGCGAATATGGACAGCATTGGTGGCGCGCTTACCAATCTTAACCAAGCAGAGTACCGGCGAACACATGCCAGCCATTCAGAACGCTGACAGTATAAGCCTTCTTGAATCGCACCCCAATTTAATGCGATCTGACTGGCTGGAGCGCAACCAGCGCCCACTGCTGCCCATCTTGGCGACATGTACGAAAAGTTGCACCGTGGACATACGGAATGTTTACTTTAACACAACATTCTACGTGTGAGGAAAAGAAACACTTGTAGTAAAAAGCAACTGCAAAACAACAATTTCGATCCACTGCATAGAGGGTAGACGAAACTTTAACGGTGTAAAGGATAATTCAGGGAGCAGTTGGTAAGAGGACCAATCTGCTATTGATTCAGTTAAAATGCGAGGTCAGATAAAAAATGTTCCTTCGTAGTAGGTTAGTTCACAATGAAATAGTGAAAACTGCCATTTGAAAATGACAACAATAAGCAGGGTGTTCGGCATTACGCGATAAAGCTCCCTCAATAATTTTTTAAAATAAAATGTACTAATTGCAGTGCGCTTAGGATGATATACTGTTTAAGTATTGAGATAAATTAACCTCCGTGGATCCCGAATACTTCCGAAAATGGTACAAACTAAATCTTCTCCACTAATTAAGGTAAGAGTCTACACCGTGCAATCCAGAATGGTTGAAAATATCAAGATCTATAACAGGTAATCTCGTTTAGGTCGTTTGGTCATGGTAATGTTAGGTTAAATTCCGTATATTTGGGATATCAAATATGGGAACACTAAAAATGTTCAAAAATTTTTAAAATACTCAAGAGATCTTGCATTCCCCCTCCTCCTCACTTCCCATACGCTCCTTGGATAGACATTTCACCACAACACAGTTTGGTTGGCCTTATCATAAACATTAAAGCTAATCACCACACCACGACATCCAGAAAAAAAGAGCGAACCTTCGGAAATCAGAGGTCGAAAAATCGTTACTCCGCTCATAACTGATGCCACTCGTTGACGCTCTCTATGTTTGTCGAGCAAGCATAATTGTCCAGTTTCTTAAAGGACCGTTGTTGTATTTTTGTTTTCAAAGCTTTTCCTGAATTGAATAACGCACGAATGACGACGTCACTAGAGAGCATGATGTCGCCGGATGGAGGGGGAGGTCATCAGCGACCAGAACAAAATTGCGTAAGCGCGACTGGCTGCTCTCGAGCTGATCCGTATAAGACACGACGGGTGGAGCTTAGCATGCTTCGCCGACTCGAATGAAAAACTCATTTCCATGTAGTCGCCCGAAATCTGTGTACAGCTGGGAGCAGCAGGGGACGCTCAGAACTAACGTCATGCAAACAAACGTATGCTAACACGGCAGCGAGCATATGACGACGACGACGACGACGACGACGACACGCGCAGGGAATGGGATGGGACACGTGCCCCTCTGCTTGGGATTGCCCCTTCGCGACGGAGCGAGGCTAATCCTCCGTGAAGACATGTGCAGAATGCCTCCACTTTAACACGGCGCTACGGCTCAAACGGCGGCAGCGATACAGTACGCCTGGTGAAGCGCAGAAGCGTCCTAAAAAGGTGGATAAGCCGAGATACGATGGATTACACGTACGGGGAGCACACATAAACACAGTCGTCGTTTGAAAATCCGCTTACAAATTTGCTGGAGAAAATCACGTGGCGAGATCGATCGGCATTTCACAAAACAAAGAGTCCTCGGCTCCAGAAAAAATGCCCTTTGCCCACAATAATCGGGAAATTCACTCAGAGTCAGAGGGCTAACAAGAGAAGCCCATAAACTTCGCCAAAAATTCTCAACGAGTCCTATATGATGCTGTAGGGCACGAGACGAGGTGCACAGAGTTGTATGTCGTTTTTGCTACGAGTCACTGGGTGGTCCGAAAATTCAGTTTGCATACGTCTGGATCCGAACTCCCGACCTCGTGCTCACGAGTCCTCAACACCACCTACTCGGCCAAATCGGCACTGCTGGTAGACGGCATCCCGGCAATCACATAGGGTTGCATCACACAGTTTTTCGTCATTTTCGGACGACCCAGTGGCCTGTAGCAAAAACGAAAAACACTTTGTCCAATAGGCCGTAGAATAAAAACTGTGGCCGAACCTCGATGAAGCCGTTCCTGAAGTTGCGTACACAACGACAATTCTTCGAACGGTTGACAGATGTATGATAAGTGGAGGATAAATGCTTTAACATATTCGTCTATAAGATGCGCCACATGTGTCACATCAGACAATTTGAATCCATATTTTTCCCATGGGCGCGTGTAGCGCAGTCGGAGGAGGCGCGACTGTCGCGTGCACCCGATACCAGGTTCCTGGTTCGGATTTCCCGGCCAGGCCAACCAAGCCTTCCATCCCCCCGGGATCGGTGGATTGGTACCAGACTTGTCTGGGAAGGATAAAGCGCTGACTTGTTCATCGGCTGGCCACCGCAAGTCATTGTATGGCCAAATACGCATTCATGTCGCCTCCACGACATCCTGTAGAAGTAGAATGCGCTGGCGCATCCCAGAAGGGATTGAGTAACGCCGTCCTTTATCCTTTTATCCTTATTTTTCCCATGAAATGGCTAACGGTGGTCACTCGATGAACAATTCGGTATTTTGTGCTTTCAAAACAAGTTCATTACCATTCCACAGACCCAGGAGAGATGTAAGTCTTGATTGACGTAGACGTGACTCGAACCTTGAATTAACTAGGCATCAAGCGAAAGTCGGTGTTTCTCCCAATTGCTCTCTACGCTCCAAAACTACAAAACGTACATATGTGCCCGTAGTAAACTGAGTGAACACTTTTGAATACCGACAACGACGTAATTTATTGTGTTTACTCTCAAGGATTCTTCCAGATTCCTCTGAAATGGGCGCAGACTACTAATTTGCTATCTACCAAGCAATATCTGATAAAACCTCATGTGAAGAGTTCAAGATTTTTTCACGTTAAGCAAGCATCCAATTTATTCAACCAACGATGAGAATACACTCTTCCACGTGACTTGTGAAAAAAAGGTTCAACTGTTCAAGGACTAGACAAACTGTTTGAAAACTTTCCGAAACTCGAGAATACCTTGTAGTTTGTTTCGGTCTCACACTTATCAGTACCGAACGCTCGCACTATGAGGAGAAAATTTCGAGATGAAAGAAAAGTACCCACTCCATATCCAACGGCGTGTAGTAGCGCAGATGGAGGAAGCGCCGGCAGCTCACGCACTTCCAATCGAGGTTCTCAATTCGATTCCAATCCAGCTCGGACCAAGCAATCCTTTCACCCCTCGGGAGCCAATAGAAATGTTTAGAAAAGAGAAAACAGCACCCACTCCATATCCAACGGCATGTAGACTGACCACCGCAAGTGACTGTATAGGCCAAACACAGGTTTGAAATTCCCCCCCCCCCTCGATGATGTCCCGAAGAACGAGAATGCGTGGCGCATCCCACAATAGGAATAAAGCCGACCTTATCCAAGGTTCGACGAAACTTGACAAGAACTTATTTGAAAAATTCCCTTCCAATGTAGAAACCTTATTCTGCCCGCTCTACACATTTGTAAAGTTAAACATTTCCAATTCACTATTGATGTGGAAGTTATTATTGAAACACAACATCAATACTTCCATTAAATATCAAGCACTCCATTCGAAAAAAAGTAACAACATAATAGAAAACGGCGTGAATCAACGTCTTTGCATCCTTTCGCAACCTTATATCATGAAGATGCGTTGAGTTGCCTACACAAAGGGTCACAGGATGCAAAAGTTAACGACTTATTCATTTCAAACAATATTGGTTGCAAATAGTTGACATCGGAGTGATGGATGTTGACTGAGTGTTTGATTGAGTTTAGCCCAAATTTAGACCAAAAGTCGATATGTGATGTATGCGTGACCCGCGCCTCCTGCACACTGCGCCATATACGTGCAGAGATCAGACAAAACATAGTGAACCCATCAGGGTCGGTCATAACACGCGGCCGAAGCGGTGCTGAACCGTTCGGATTGTCTATGCAAAACTGGTTGAGGTTTCTTTAGTTCTGATGTAGTACTTACGATTTTTTGATTAACATTCGATGATATTTGAGTGAAATCCCATGAGCCTTCGCCAAAATCTTCTGATTCCATAACGACAAGTGATCCACGCATTCCTGCTCGCTCTCATCCCGCTAAATAGAGTCGTACGCAATAAAGGGCGATGTGCGGCTCTAAAAGGGAGCTCTGTAGCGTTCTCAAACCACCCAGGTTAAAACACGGTGCTTCTAACGAGTTTCGGCTGATGCAGACGACCTCGAGGTCTGGAGCGGAATGTGTCACTTCCAAACAGCACGTGCGGGTTCTTGGCACGACATTCCGCCGCCTCACGTCACTATGGCGTCATCGGGAGCGGATGCAGAGGACATCTACCACGTGGCTGCGACTTTTCGTCGCTGTACGATGCTTTTCGTTGACAGAATTTTAATTCTGTCCGAGACATTAAGAAGTAGCACATGAACGTCGAAAAAAATGGACGGAAAATGAGCGTAAAATTTTTAAAAATTTCTTTTAAATGTCGGTTAGTGTGTTGTGAGGAAATGTTCCTGAGCGTGTGGTCGTGTATTCACTTCCACCCATCAACTAAAAAAACTTATCGTCAGAATCGAGCAAGCTTCCGTGAACATGAAAACCTTTATTGTCCAAAAAAACCCAAGTACCTTAAATAAGGTTACCCCCATCTACCTGCAGCATTGAGTACTTTAGTGAATGAAACTAGCTGCGAGTAATGCACCTGAAGAAGCTGTTCAAAGCTCCAGGATACCTTGCTAAGATAAGGAAAGGCCGTGTTCGTATTTAAACAAGGCATCGGTTTTTTGGCTATTTTTGGGATAAAACAAACCTTCTTCGGACGTGTGCTATCTAATTCCGTCGTATCGCGCTTATTTCATTGCTTTCCGTTTGGTAAGTCTATCTAACTCTACGAAAAACACAATTACTTCATGCATCAGTATTCAGTCAACAAAGCTCGAAAAATGTTTCCTCGCGATCGAGATTCCCCGAGTAGATTAATGTCACAGCGTAGTTGAATGCGTAGGCAGGAGTGCGAGAGAAAGAAGCAAACTACGAGAAAAAGAAGAAGGAAAGGAGGGAAAACCATAGTTTACCTACTCGAAAGCTAAGGAAGATACTGAAAACAAAACAGCTGTGAATGCGGACAGAAGAACATAATGAAGATAAGGCCATTATTTGATTACAATATTTAAAAAAACGTGCTGGGTTGCGAGTACTATTTACTACTTTCTGTAAAGTGTGCCGGCAAGCTTTCTTTGAAACCGGGATAAAAAATTTCTAAGGAAATAGAAGGGCTTCACCACGTTGCTCAAAGATCTTGGACAGAACTGTTTGTGCGACCCCATGGAGTTCTTTTGTGCACCTCATTTGAATTTGGCAATCTGTAAGATTAAAAAAAGGCGAGTGGCACAGATGACAAGACGATTGATCACATGTGATACACGTGTGTACTACGGATCGATTGTAGGTTCGTTTCCTGCCCACGGCATCAAGCATTTTTCTTTTTGAGGTAGATGAAACAACATATACCATACTTTTATATGGGAGATGGTTGTACTACATATTTACTGGACCCCACAAATAGACGTAGTAGATAACTAGACATTCAAACCGTCTATGAAATCCCGTATGGGTAGGGTACGTGGCGTATTCTAAAAAGGGGGCGAAATTCATCAAGTTATCCTTTTACCACTTATAAGAGACAGAAAAGGAAAGCTTGTGATCTACGTCAGGATTTCAAGCTTACAACTGACGCCAAGTTCTTTGCCACAGAAATCTTAAATTACTTGTAAAAGAGACTGAAGGAGCACCAACATTTCCTATTCAAGGTAAGCATTGGCTGGAATCCTAGGACACTTCGTTGAATAATTCGTGTTAACTTTGCCTACAATTTACAAGCAAAGTTAAGGTATCAAAATAAATAAATTGGTCAAATATGGCTGTTCGTCGTGTCGTGTAAGGTCGTCCAAGCTCGAATTTCGACGAATTTTTGCATGCTGAATAAACATCCCATCATATAGTTTTACCTGAGAAACGGTGGGTAAGCTCTGACGGAGGCTGTGCATCCGAAGTTGTCGGTGCATTGGTATCAGTTTCGTATGGGAAGGATAAAACACTGACTTGATTACCTGGTAGCCACCGCAACTCATTATATAGCCATGCAGGTCTCGTAGAGGTAGAATGCGTGGCGCATCCCAAACAGGAATTAACTAGTACCATCCCTTACCCTATATCTCTATGTCTATGGCTTAATGAGCTGTAGAAATAAGAACAGGTTCAGAAGTGTTCTAACGTCAGCTGAACTAGAACCAACAATCTTCGCCTACAGTTCAGAAAGCTAAACGCCAACGTAAATGTGTTATCAAGAATGAAACTTTCTCCACGTGTTAAGTGTTAGATCAGCTTCCCGTTGTTTGTCGCACTACAATCGTGAATATTTTTACGTCCACACGTGTGGCAAATACTCTCCAAATCACGGTGTGTTGATCCTCGTGAAATGTTCAGTGTAATGTATACGCCACACTACTAATTAACGCTTCTAAAGCATCGCCTCGCTTCCGGATCGCCGCCATTCATGAATCATCAGGTGATTGGCGTCTGAACTCCTTGTTCATGTTCGTTACAGTACCGCCACTAAATTTCAACCAATTGGCGTGTGCGACGCAAAAACGCGCTTTTTGCGTAGCATCGTGATATCTTTTTTCAAAGTAAAGCCTTCCTCACGAAAATTTACAAGGGCTTTCAGCATCACCCATTCCATCACTTGGCATGCGACTGCCATTCAGAGACCATTGGGACCCTGAAGTGCTATAGCGAAATTAAGCAGGCTCTTTGCTCCTGGATTCCGCGGGATGTCAAGAGAACACCAGGACGCCCACCCACGCGTTGGTCGGACTTCTTCGTGAAAGCCCTGAACGACTGATATGATGCTCTTCGTGTCCCTCGAGCGAGGAGGATCCATTGGACCACTCTGGCACGCGACAGGGACGAATGGAGACGCTGCTGGCGCCCGCTCGAGCAAGTCGATTATCAAAGGGACGACAGGTGATACAGGTAATACTTAATTGCTCTGATATGACCCATTTTCCTAGCTGCGTCTCGCCTAATTATGCCCACTGACAGAAATCTCAGTTAAATTTTTAAAAGTTTAGCCGCTGCTAAAAATGCATCTCATGCATATTTTTAGGCTTTGTTGTACCATGACGATTCGTTTGATGCCAAATTTCCCTAAAATGAATCCACGTGCAACATTTCTTGTGACTTGAACTGGAGATTTGTTCTAACTTTGCTATTTATTTACCATTGTACAACTTTAGTTTGAAGGCTGATTTCCGCTCGTGCTTCCGACAGTAGAATGTACATTATAATTTCAAATTCTATGTTTATTTGGAACAGAGAGAAGAGAGTATCCAGCTCACAAAGTGGTAGTGCATCAAGATTTCAAGAACACATCCTGCAAAAGCAGCTTTGGACAGATCTGAGCTTCTACATGACAAATCAGTCTTCAGGTCACCTAGAAGGTTGGTCAAACACGATGTAAAAAATTTGCGCGCCCATAGGTAGGCTTGAGGTTAGATTTGTACACTGAGTAGATGTGAGTAGAGATAAATGAGAAGCACAGATGACACACCCAGAGGACATCTCTGTCAGGACAGGCCAGGTCGCCACAATTATGACAAGGTAATTGACTCCAGCACTAGACCTATCTCAACGAATAAATGAGATTATGATCGATTGGACTAACATAAAAAAATTCCATGAAGATTTGCTCCGCTAAATAGCAGAAGCAATCTTGGGAAGTCTGGGCAGACTCCTTCGCCAAATTTCATTCTCAATTTTGAAGAAAGTTCTCTTTTTAAAGGAGTGAATCTAGCGGTCGTGATAGGCTAACCTAACAATTCTTGTTGAGCCTATCTATACATCTGTTTGACCAACCCTCTAGGTTGAATACTGATTTGTCAAGTAGAAGCTCAAGTCTGTACGTTCAAAGTTGCCTTTTCTTGAAATCTTGATGCAATACTACTTTGTGACCTGGATACTCTCGTTTTTTTTTGTTCCAGATAAACTTAGAATTTGAAATTATAATGTACACTCTACCGTCGAGAGCATGAGCAGAAATCATACTTCAAACTAAAGTTGTACGATGGTAAATAAATAGTAAAGATAGAAGAAATCTCGAGTTCAAGTTGTAAAAAATGCTGCATGTGGAATCGTTTTAGGCAAATTTGGCATCAGACGAATCATCACGATACGAAATGTTGGAAGACAGCCTGAATGCGTATTTAGAAAATTCAATGACTTGAGGTAGCTAGGTGAAGAAGAAATCAGTGTTGTCTCCTTCTGAACGACTCTGGTAAAATTTCCCACTCCGGAGGGAGGAAAGGCTTGGCTGGCTTGGGCGGGACTCAAGCCAAGAACCCTCGACTCGGAGTCACGTGACAATCAGCGCCTCTTCCAACTCCAACCGCTCTTGTCTTTTGGTTTTTGAGCGAAATAGACGCAAAAGACCGCCGTTTTCGCCGGCGGTAACTCCTAACCTACCCTCGATAACTCTCTTCAATGTTTCTTTCTCAAAGAACAAATACCACCGTTCGAACCTACTTCTGAAGATGCTTCCCTGACATAGATATCAATGCGTAACATTTGGAAAATTTGCTTGGTGACCTGGTTCTTTCGCCGGGCAGCAACCCCCGTTCGTCGTTCGAGACTATCGCTCCCAATGCTACTTTGCTTTTATTGGCCTAGAGAACCCGGCATTAGTTATAGATTTCGTCTTTTCTTGTATCATGTTTGAATAAATAAATAAATAAATAAATATGTATATACTCGTGGTTGGCAGTGCTTTGTCGCCAATATGCTGAGAATAATGATAGCGACGGAAATTTGAAAAGTGCAAGTGGAGCATTTGTTTTGGGCGGGCTTTGGCTATGGTGCACATTTCATGGAGAGCTGATACTGATCTACAAACGGACAAGGGTTAACAAGAAATACCATGTGACCTTAGTAACCATAAGGTCATACCTGCTTGTTAGGTCTTCGAAATCTCTAAACACAAATTAGGTAGATCATCTACAGGAAATTCTGTGCCTACAGACGTAGCCAGGCAATCGTGCAATCTTCATTCCTTCCTTTATGGAGGACTTATATGATGTCGAAACTCTGAGAGCAGAGCCTTCTTACCTTCTTCTTCTTCTTTCATCCGTGCAACGTATACCGCTGCGGAACAAGCAGAGGGTACAGCGTGCCAAGCACAAGACATAGAAACACGCCAAGACCGTTAGGCATCAACAGAGATATTTAGAATGACGAAAAGAAAGGCTCGGAGAACGACAGCTTGCTTCATCTCCAATGTCTGCTCCGAACCGCAACAAGTTCTGCAGCACTCATGTAGACAGCATTTTTCATGCTAACGATTTCTATACTTCTGGATCTCCCATATTTCATATCAGACTAGCACCTACTCCGCCACAGCCACGTCACGTGACTGAAACTCCATAAAATTTAGACAATTCGATCTCATATGTGACGGCATAGCTAAAAAGAGAAGCTTCCCAAGAACAGCAGCTGAGCACAATATCTATCCGTGCAATCAACCGGCCTCCTTTACAAATTGCGCAGGCATACATTTAAGAATTTAGGAAGTCTTCACGAGAAAGTGTGATTGTTCTGCTATTTGCAGAATAAGTTTTCAGCTTTCACATCGACGAATCAAATTTCAATACTCCTGCATATTTCTCCTATGACACACAAGAAAGCTTAATCATCACCCTTTATGAGATATTACATTTTGTCTCGCTTCTGGAATATTGGCTCAAATGTTTTTCTCATGATGCAGCCCACCGATATATAAGCAGCGCGCGCAATTTCACGAGACACCTTCCGCTCCTTACTGATCCGTTCCACTCCTTGGAACTCAATCGGTATCTTCACGCAGCTGTATGGTTTTCGGAAACCGCAACATAAAACTTATCAACGTTAAACGTCATCGTCATCCGCATCATCTGACGGCCCAGCAAGGACCAACTTCTACGCAACTTCTAAGCTATGTAATCCAACAGCCCTCATTCGTCGAAAATCGTCCAGCATACGCCGGTATACAAATCGTCGACGACGGCGTCGACAGCGGAAATTCCTAGCCTGAATTATCCTGATTCTTGCACTCGTTCGTCTTTCCAAGGAGTGCTCCCAAGTCGTTTCCATCAAGACCCACGAAGAGATCTGCTCAACAACAGGCGACATCGAAGCTTGTACATATATGAAGCCATGGTCATCACTCTGCAGCCCCTACAGCAAGAAGCTTGGCTATCGCGACAACCACTCGATCGCCATTGTGTCAGCGAAGATCAATGGTATCGTGTTTCAGTGCCGTAAGTACGTGGAATTTTCACAATGGATCATCACCTGACATGGCATCCATACGTCGATGCTATCAAGCTGGGAGCTCTGTCGAAGGTGCATGTGAAAATATGACACCAACGGATAAAATGAAGGAGTTCTCGGACACAGCAAATAGCAGCCCTGGATACATCTCCCGAACAAAGCTGCGGGTGTATCACACGCGACAACTGCTTCTTCTGCCAGCCCAGTTTCTCTTTTTATAGAGTCTACATGCCGTGCCATTGGGCGCGTGTAGCGCAGTCGGAGGGGGCGCCGACGGTCGCGTACACCCGATACCAGGTTCCTGGTTCGGATTTTCCGCCCAGGCCGACCAAGTCTTCCATCCCTCCGGGGTCGGTGAATTGGTATCAGACGTGTCTGGGAAGGACAAAGCGCTGACTTGTTCATCGGCTGGCCACCGCAAGTCATTGTATGGCCAAATACGCATTCATATCGCCTCCACGACATCCCGTACAAGTAGAATGCGAATGCATCCCAAAAGGGATTGAGTAACGCCGTCCTTTATCCTTAATCCTTATATGCCGTGCCGACAACGTCTACCATCTACACCATCTTCACATGTCCTAGCTGGTAGATCATTGTTACCTTGGAAGTGACGATCCGCAAACAAGACTCCACCATTTCGAATACAATTCAACTTCACCCAGAACAAACGGCGACATGGGATAACTTACGCTTTAGCCTTATCGGAACTGTAGTCCCACAGCTCCCCATAATTTCATTAACATTCGCGGAAACTGACGACCTCGTCTCCGTTGTGAAACCAGCTCATCGAGGACATCTAGCACTACAACTACAGTGCTCCACGATGAGAGTGCGGCATATTTCAACTGAACCTTTGCAAATAACGCCGGCAAGTGCAATCACGGATTACGCAAAGCGTTCTGCTCCTGTAGCCCCGGAAGCACATCACACCTCGTGCGACCGTCACCTCTCCCACACATGTTTCCAAAAACTTCCTGATCTTCTCTCACGATAACAAGGTATACGCCAAAACCAATGCGGATCCACTCTGCAACTACATCTCGTCGCTGAAGACATGAACACAACCGTTCGCCAATCCTGAGGCCGGATTCATCAACAATTAAACCCGTGGGTATGCAGGGTATAAGGGGTAGAGATAAGACAAGAGTCAGAGACGCAGGCTTCATCGGTATCTTTACCCCCTATACCTGCGGGTTAGACGTTGATGAATCCGACCCCTGCTCTGCGTGGATGGATTGGCACCGCTGGATCTCGCTCCTAGGAGGAGGGCAACGCGCGATTCGAGTGGCGATCGCTGAGCTCAGGTCAGCTCTAGAACTCGACGCGCCGAAGAAGTGAATTGCCGACTATTTCTGGACAATACCAGACCATTAGAAGGCCGAATCTGTGGGGAGTCGAAGTTACGTGGAGCTCGCCTTCGCTGTGGGGAGTCGAAGTTACGTGGAGCTCGCCCTCGTTAGTACGGCCACGTTCTTTGCGCTAGTCAGGGGAAGCAGCTCCAGAGGTAGGTTCGAATGCTGGTATTTACTCTTTGAAAACGGTACATTGGAGGGGGTTATTGGAAACCGGCGAAAACGGCGGTGTTTGCGTCTGTTCCGCCCAAAAACCAAAAGGCAGGAGCAGTGTTGTAATATTTTTTTGTTACGTCACTTAAGATGAACGCTAGGGAAAGGACGAACCTTAGCGCAACCTTTGAAAAGGATATTAATAAAACGAAATAATAAAAAGATTAAGACGAGATAAAGACCATAGAGGTGGATGTTGAATAGTAGAACTAGAGTACGAACAGTGAACGAACGTGGTAACTGAGACTTTGCAAAGATCATTCGCTTGAAGGAAGGATCTTTGCTGATGAATGCATTATCGTGCTTTTCAAAGACGTGTACAAGGACGTTGCCCTTTCATAAATGAATGACCTCGCATAGTAGTTCTAGGTCTTCGAGACGTCGACTTATAATTACTGAGATTAGGATTTATGGAAAATCGGACGTGTACATCAAAGAGGCTTCTTAGCAAGTCCAAAAATTATAATGTTTCACAATAATTATAACAGGCATTGCTGACGTGAGAGAAAAGCCGAAAAACGAAAATGAAAACTTTGGGGCAGAAGCGGATTCCCATGCGTATCACCTTCGTGAAAAGCAACAACGCCGGGCAACAAAATGAATTCGGTGAACGTGGCGGAAAATTGTGCTCGGCCTGGGAACAGACGCGGAGAGGGGGACGTCATCGAGCACGGAGGGACGACGACGACGACGTCGACGACGGGTCAATCTTCACGAGACACAACAAAATCTGCTCCCCGCTTCCGCGCGCGCTCACGCTGTCGAGCAGGAGGCGTCACAGTTCAGCACCGCCGCCAGCCAGCCTGCCAACCAGCCAGCCAGCCAGCCAGCCGACCAGCACGTCGGCTGGCTGGGCTGGCAGCAGCAGGAGCAGCCCAAGAGCAGTGCTCTGGGCGGGATGGAGACTTCTGAATCCGGCTGGCCGACGTGAGCAGCGCCACGACGCCGGCGAATCCCAGAGCCCATGCCCCCCCCCCCCGAAATTGTAATAAGCCAGGAATGTGACAGAATCCAGGTGCACGTGAACGATGTACGCAGCGCAGCGGCCGGGGATCGATCTGGAGGCGGGGCCACCCGCGACGGGTAGACGTGGAATGACGTCACTCACCTAACGCGCCAGCCATCGCGAATTGCTGCTTGCACATTTCTGAAGTAGAGAGCGAGCGCCTGGCCACACACACACACGTACACACACGCACACACACACGCGTACACACATGCGCACACACATGGGTATACACGTGCATCCCTATACACGTGCACGGGCCGAAATTTTAGGAATTCCTCAGAAATCAAAGATCACAGAGTTGCGGAAAATTTCCAAATTGTCATCTGAGGCATCCAAATTGTCATCTGAGGCTCGCACTTATTTCTAAGAGCACGAGAAAGCCTGCAGAGGCTTCATCAACGCCATCCGCTGTCATTCTTCCAATAGTGATGTCATAGAAGCGCTGGAGCATTGCATGAAGAAAAGCCGTTTCACAATATCGCCTCTATCCCTCTTGAGGTAAGTTTATTCTAACTCAAATCCAAATGGGAGTTATGCGATTCATAACTCCTAGAAAGTGCATGATCATATTCAAATTCAAATGAACTACAAAAACCTTATATGCGCATTTATAGGGGTTTTAAGTAGGGGAACTTTATGATGCAGGAAATAACAACCTTACGAGCTTTCATAAAAAGGCGATTATATGTAAATGTTCGGGAAAATTGCTGAAAAGTTACGTAGAGTTCGCCTTCGTTGCTACGGCCGCGTTCTCCGTGCTATTGATGACACCGTTCGGAAGATTGGCCTCAACATAGAAGTGCCGGAAAACGGCCTAAAGGACGGTCTAGGCAATGCTGACTTGATACGCTGCACATGGACTTAAAGGAAGCCGGTATCCACCGTGGTCAAGTACTTAATCGTGCGAAGTGGCGTCACCATACCAGAAGAGCGGACCCCGCCTCGAAGCGGAACAAACACTGAAGAAGACGAGGAAGAAGAAGAAGAAGAAGAATGTAAATGTATGTCCGGGAAAAGCATAGAAATTTATTGTTTCTCGAAAAAGGTATAGTTATTTGCTTAAGGAATTAAGGAATTCATATGTCATAACAAAATTCGTAGATATACCCAAATTCAATTAAATTATAAACAAATTTTATAAAAAGGAAAAAGTAAAAATTAAATTCATATGGTCATCGCTTGGAAATTTTCAGATCTATTCGGGTCGGAAGAAGGCACCATACAAATATTATAGTTCTAGATTGAACTAGATGCCATCTTATGTATTATCGCCTAGGTCATTAGAGAATGTCGTGTAGGCTGCTATGGCTGCCCCTGTAACTTTTAATTTCATATTATCTATTTTTATTGGTCCGATTTATTCTGACTGAATATTATACCGGCTACTAAAGGCTCGTCCTCTATCAATAGATCCAAACTTTTCACAGCCATCCACGGTATCAAATGTGCTACTAATTTCAAGATGAACAGAAAGTCTGCAAAAACCAAAATTTGATCAGCAACCCCTTTTCCAACGCACGTCCCGACAGTGATGTCATGTAGGCTTGAGACGTTCGCAAAAGAAAACCCGCTTCAATTAGGCTTCTCTGCTCATTGATGAAACTTATCCTTAGTTAACTATATGTTGACTCCAAGTACGATGAACAATTCTGAAGCTAAATCTACTGTGATGGCGACTTCTGGTTGAGTCAAAACCTAAATATCAGACCTAATCAACCTTGTTGAGAATTCGGCCACTGTTTCGATATTCCTGCGTTAGCGCACAGACTCAAGGTTCAGCCGATTAGACAGAGTGTCGCCTCATTTGCTAAAATTGCGGTAACACAGGCAAATGAAATCAACAGCCGAGTACAAAACAGTGTATCGTAACCATTAGGTATTGAATAGAAACGATTGGAAATTTTGGAATTTGAATGGCGCAAAAATTCATATCTTTGCTTACTTATGGAATTATGGAATGGAATCATTTACTAGTGGAATTCATAGGTAGTGATTTATATAGCTATACATGCACATATACAGAGAAGGGACGAGTGAAAATTTTGGAAAAGTTTCAGGAATCAAAATTGAGAAGAAGGGATTGTTTGTCAGAAAAAAAACGGAATTCCCAATAGGCCAGACAAACGTCATTATTAGGTTGCCTTCTAACAGTGACGTCGTGGATCTTCCCAAGTATATATCATAAGAATAAAAGACAGCGACAGTAAGCCCTGTTCGAGATGCGCCACGCACTCTACCTCCACGAATGTCCTGGAGACAGTTTAAATGTGTGCTATGAATAGTGCTGACCACTCGATTGGCAATTACTGCCTAAAAGAAGTTTCTCACGTCAGTAATAAGTTTATAAGCTGAACATGATATTTATTATTTAAACACATAGTAAGATTGACATCCGTTATGTGAAACAAAATTTAATGGCTAAGCATTTTACGAAATAATCCTAAAATGACTTATATAGTATTTTTTTATTTTTCGGTTAAAATAAGACAACCTGCTCACTTATTGAACCGCATGAAAGATGGTGCAACGAAGAATTTTGTCTCAGGGAAGGTGGCAGTGACTTAACTTTGGCTAGGATTTCATCAATTTGGAAACTATCAAAGTATCTGCGTTAATGTATTCTTGAATAAAGTGTAGGTTAATGGTAACTCAACCTCAATTTTGGCTTAAATATGGTGGTAAGTAGGAGCTACTTTGTTGTAGAATCCATGCAAGCAGTTGCATTCTAAGAAAACATATATATCTGTATAGATATAAGCGCATAAACTTGCATGCATCTATATCTGTATCTCGGTTGGATGGAAATTTTGGAAAATTTCCAGCGACCAAGAATCAAAAAAGGCATTCGTCAGAAAACGTCGAGAATAATTTTCATTGGTTGGTTATCTGAGGTATCCAGTGCGCTTACATTTATGCTCACAAGAGCAGGAAAAACCACCCTTCGACGGCTAATCAAACGCTCCTGTCAGCCCGTCTTCTAATGGTGATGTCATCGAGTCTCGAGAGCACTGCAAGGAGGACCTTTTCAGAACGCATACCTCTCTTCACCTATGCGCCTGAGCTTATGCGAACAAATCTCAGGTTAGTTCAAGGTCAATAAGCTGATTTCAACGCGAGCTACAGGAATATATGCATACGTCATGAGAATTTACACATAGTGGCTTCGAACGCCATGAAAATTTATACGAAGGAAAAAGGATAAAGGATGGCGTTACTCAATTCCTTGTAGGATACTCCATGCATTCAACTTCTACGGGATGTCGTATGCATGAGACTATTGGAATGCGTATTTGGCCATTCAATGACTCGCCGTGGCCAGCTGATGAACAAATCAGGGCCTTACCCTTCCGAGATAAGTCTGGGACCAATTCACCCATTTTGAAGGGATGAAAGGTCGAGAAAACTCAGGGGTTAGCGGAGTCCTATAAAGCTGTTTAAGCAGCCATGTAAGGCAGTCACTTAGCATTCGTTTCTTTTACAGAGGGAGATTAAGCAGGTAAAGGCTAAACCACATCACTATGATGGTGATGTCATGGGATAATGGAAAATCCCCAAAAAGGTCGCTTCCCGTTATCGCCTATACAGCTCTTGATAGAAGCTTCTCCTTACTCAACTCTAGTACTCTCAAGTATGGTAAGCATTAGCGACCATTGGAGGAAGTTCACTCAAGCGATACGTGCACCACGCATTCATAAAGGGCCTTTACAAATGTTGACTAGAAAGGTTGGAAATTTTGAATCCAATGGACAGTGAAATGGGTATCATTATTTGCTCAAGGAATCCATTTGTCCTGGCTCATGGGACTATATGCACGACGGATAGGAGGAAATTCTGGAGAGGTTTCAAGATTGAAACATCAGAAAAAAGCATTGATCCGAAAATAGAATATCTTTATCGCTTATCTAGGGTATCCAATGTGATTATTTTCAAGAGTAAAAGGTCTGCAAAAGTTGACTAATCGCGCTTCCCAGCACATAGTAGAGCACTGACGTCACTAGTATCACAGAGTAAAGCAGGAAGGAACATCTTCTCACGAGAAGACGTTCTGCATATATATGTAAACATATACTACACCAAGTGAAAATGAAATCTATATTTGTCTCAAACCATATTGCTAACAATGGTGATTTCGACATGACGTACGAGAATATATGCATACGTCATGTGAAATTTGCACAAAGTGCCTTCGAAGGCCGTAAGAATTTAGATGTGGAAATTTGGGCGGAGACTGCGGAAGATGGTAAGAAATCAAAGATTTCAAAAACTCAGTGGCAAGAGAAATTTACGGCGCTATCCACTCAAAAGTTATATAGCTAATAATATGATTATATGAGAAATCTGGAGCGCGTGGAGCACAGTCGGAGGAGGCGCCGGCTGTCGTGATACGAGGTTCCTGGTTCGGATTTCCCGCCAGGCCAACCAAGCCTTCCATCCCTCCGGGGTCGGTGAATTGGTACCAGACGTGTCTGGGAAGGATAAAACACTGACTTATTCATCGGCTGGCCACCGCAAGTCATTGTATGGCCAAATACGCATTCAGCTCGCCTCCATGACATCGAAGGAGAATGCGTGGCGCATCCCAAAGGGAATTGAATAACGCCGTCCTTTATCTTTATCCTTTATGAGGAATCTAAAAACACCCTTTGAGAAAAAGAAAGAAAATGAGCGCTATGATAGGGTCCCAGTGGTACACACGTGTGGTGTATAACCCTTGGTCATAGTATTGCTGGTGAGTGAAGTGCAATAAAATATAATGATATCTACGCCGGCAAGGTGTTGTTCATCCACAGCCGAATGACTCCGAGGCTCTCACCTAGGTTCTCATTTCAACGCATCAGCTTCTCCCGTCAGGTGAGCCTCCCTATCGTATCTACAACACTCAATTGAACTTTAATTTTTTTATTCCGTTGGACTGCGGGATTCCGGAGAGAGGCGTTTTTAGATTCCAGGATGTCTAAAAAATGTCTACACTGTTTGAAAGGTGATAACGTTGCTCACAATAAAGGTATTAAAAAAGTTAAGTGCATATTTGAAAGCTTATGAAAATAAAAATTTTCTGATACATGAGCGGCATGTGGAATGCGCTATGCAGTCGTCTGAAATTTTGTATTTTCACTCGATTGATTGTGTTTTATTTAAATACTTGCTATAATTTCTTCACAGAGTGGCCGTTTCGTTTGATTTCAGTTTCTTTTAAGGTCTAAAACATGAGAGCACACTACTGCTTGCGAAAAATGTAGTGTTCTAAAAAATGCAGGTAGTTTGTTGGAGAGCCAAGTTTCTGTAATAAACAGCAAATCTGGTTCATAACTAAGCCTTCCATAGTTATGAACCAATGCAGGTAGTATTTGAAAGGCTCTAATATTGTTGCTAGTAAATCTTTTGAAGATGTTTGAGACTCATATGAAAACGCAGGATAACGATGGCGGCAAATAGTCAAGATTGCGCCATTCTCCCGCCTAAAACTTTGCATTTCAGACTCGATTGATTGTGCTTGGGCTGAATGCTTATTACAGTCCTGTTACTACTTGGCCACATTAACCTCTGCTGCGCTTCTGTTAATGATATCCGTCACTCAGTGGACAATTATGCCGATTAATCTCTCCATTCAGCTTGAATGCTGCTTCATCAGTCCACAGAGTACATCTTCTAACAGGGGACTCCTGTTCACATTTAGATCGTGCAATCAATAAACTCACATACCATGTGTCTTTCACGTGATTGTCAGGTTCTAAATGTTGAAAGAAGTACAGCACAGGTTATTCTGACCAAGTAATAACAAGACTTTAATAGGCATTCAGCCCATGCACAATCAATCGAGCCTGAAATGCAAGGTTTCAGGCGAGGGCATGGCGCAATCTTGACTATTTGCACGTCACAGTAATCCGTTACCCTGCGATTCGTATGAGTTTCAAACATCTTCAAAGGCTTCACTAGCAGCAATGTTAGAACCTTCCAAACAGTACTTGCATTTTTTAGGATACCCTGCATTTTTCGTAAGCCATAGTGTGTTTTTGAGTTTACATGTATTCAAACGAAACACAATCAATCGAGTGAAAATGCAAAATTTCAGACGAGTGCATGGCGCATTCCATGTCGCTCATATATAAGAAAATTTTCATTTTCTTAAGCCTTCATATGAGCCCTCAACTTCTTCGCTCCCTTTATGTAATTAAAGTTATCACCTTTCAAACAGAGTACACAATTTTTGAGACACCTTGCACAATTATCTAATAAGCGGTGTAATATTTGTTTCGCCAAATCTCTGCGCCCACCATAGTCGGATAGCGCCAAATTTTTAGTAGTCACATAAGGCAACCGCCAAGCGTTCAGCTAACTTCCAGAAGAAGATCAAGACGGCGAAGGTTAAATGTAAGTGCACTTCTCAGCCCACACTCTGCAGTGATGCCATATGTGAGTTAAAGAAAATTCCTTAAAAAATTAGCTCCCGTTCACGCTCCTATAACTGCTGACATCAGCCTTTATTTACTTGGCTCTAAGTCGGTTTAACGTCTGATGGCACTATGGATGACTAGAGCAAGTGCACTCATGCAGTGCACGCGTCTTCATTACGCGCTTTTCCAGATGAAGACCCGAAAAGATGGGAAGTTTTAAATTCCGTGGACAGTGGGATAAAGGATCAAGGATAAAAGACGGCGTTACTCAATCCCTTTTGGGATGCCCCACACACACTACTTCTACGTGATGTCGTGGAGGCGATTTGAATGCGTATTTGGCCACACAATGACTTGCGGTGGCCAGCCGATGAACAAGTCAGCGCTTTGTCCTTCCCAGACAAGTCTGGTACCAATTCACCGACCCCGGAGGGATGGAAGGCTTGGTTGGCCTGGGCGGGAAATCCGAACCAGGAACCTGGTATCGGGTGGTATCGGGTCAGCGGCTCCTCCGACTGCGCGACACGCGCCCTGGACAGTGAAATAGGAGTCATTATTTACTTAAGGTTTTCATATGTACGTGCTCAAGTGGCAATGTATGGGACGGATGGGTGGAAATTTTGAAAGTTTCAGGAGTGAAACAGAATAACGCATTGGTTCAGAAACCGAATATTCCTCACTTTCTCATCCTTCGTTTCTCATTCTTATCTAAGGTATCCAAAAACCTCTATTATCAAGAGCAAAACAAAGCGTTCAGAGACGAAATGGGCTCATTTTTCAGTTAATAGAAAGATAATGACGTCACTGAGATTTCAGAGCATAACAGGAAAGAAGATCTTTTCAGGCGAAAATCCTATTCGTATGGTTATATTTTTCCTATTCCTGCGATGATCTATTTCTTTCGTTTTTTATTCGTATTCATGAACATGTATTCCACGCTGTACCAAGTAAAGTAAACGTGAAAACTATGAATGTTTCGAACTATAAGATCAAAAACGTGATTTTGGCAAGCGCTATAAGCATGCATACCTGGACATATTTTTATAAACACTGAGTGACTTTCAGATGCTGGAAAGTTCCTACGATTTCCAAGGAAAAAATCAACCACATATAGTTCTGTACTGAATTCATTTGCAGAGGAAAACGCTTTCATCAATAAACGACCGATGTTTATTTGGTCATTCATAGCATTTAATCTGCTCATCCTTGCTTTCAATATGGAGATAAAGTCTGCAGAGGCCAAATAAACGCCAGTCTCAGCCTGCAATCGAATAGTGATGTCATCGAAGCTGAAGACAACGGCAAATAAAGCCGCTTCACGGTAGCGCCGCTTTGCTTAGAAGATAAGCGCTGAATAAGCGTTTCCTTACACAGCTTCAAGTGATGGCAGTATAGCCATTAGAGGAATAACTGCATGTACTCGCATCAAAGGATGCCTACAAATATTATCCAGAAATGGCTGAAAGTCTTTGAATTCCAAGAACAACGAAACGGGTATTTTCATTTGTTCACGACCTCCATAGAAACGGAGTCGTTCAACTACACACACATTTGTTGACTGCAGATGAGGGAAACCTTTGGAAAATGTTCAAAAATTACGAAACAGACTTTGCTAAAAAATGGAAATATGTTTAATACTCGTCTAAGCCACTTAATTTCCGCGACTCTTTCTCAGGAGGAAAAGGTACCTATAAAGGCTGGAAAAAGCACTTCTAGGCCCATATTCTTAAAGTGATGTCATCGACAATCAAAAAAGGCAGCGATGGAAATAAATCCGTTCCACGTGAACGCCCCACCACTTAATAGTATACGTTTATTCAATCTCAAGCCTAAATATATACGTACATATTTAGTAAGATCAGAAGGCCAGCATCGGCCATTTCAACGCGGCTAACAGGCGCTAGACATTTGCCCAGAGCATAAAGGGGCATTTACACACATTAATGTGAATGGTGGGACAGCGGACGTATGGGATTCATATGTAGTTACGGATAGACATGAACATGCGCGGACCAAAGATAGATGGACATTTTGGAAAAACTCCAGGAACAAAATCCGCAAAAGACCAGAAAACAAAAAATTTCTGGCGGACAGCTAGGCGTAGATATGCAGTGTACATATGGCACGCTTCAAAAACTAGACACAAATCCAGTAAAGGCGGAACGAACACAGTTCTCAGCCCGTCATCTGATAATAATCTCATAAAAGTTTCGGTGTATCGCGAGAAAGAAAGCCGTTCCACGTGATCGCCCCTCTATCACTGATATAAGCCTGTTCGAGCTGAAATCTATTTTTGAGCCAAATCTGAAGGAGGCTAATATCGTCCATCGTAACATAAACAACAAGAAAACGTATATGCTTGCCCAAAGAACCGAAGAGCACTTGCGAATAATGAATAGAAGTGGATGAGAATTTTGGAGTCCCAAAAGCCTACCAAGATTAGATATGAGTACTTATGCGAGCGCATACGCATGAATTCATATGGCTGAGTGTACACATACGCAGTGGGGTTTGAAAGATTTCTAAATCAGGAAAAATCAGAAAATATGACGTTTTGAAAAAAAAGTTTGCCTCTACTCACTCTAAAGAAGAAGAGAAGGCACTTAATAATTGCACTGCCCGGTCCGTATTGTAATACTGCTGTTATGACAGCATTAAACTACTGATGATGTCATCTCCAACAGACGATCACAAGACTAATAATGTTCACTCCAAGTTTTATATTCAATGGCTGAACTGTTTAAATAGACAGAGGGACAAATTATGAAAAGAAAATCTAACAAAACAAAGAATCTGCTGCATAATTTTAGAGGTCCACAATGCAGTTATTTTAATATATCCATTTAAAAAAAGTGTCACCTACCTGTTCTATGAGTTACCGTGGAGATGAGCAGATAAGAAGGTTCATGTCAGGCAAAAAGGACCAATCAGCCTTTTTTGACGGCGGTTCATTTTGCTTTTTCTTCATCGAAATGAAGATGTCCATCACGTATTAATGGCTCTCCTTATTGGTACGGCTATACCACCAACTACATAGACCTCAGTCCATCGGTTCGTTTAAAAAAATGAAGGCCAGCGACGGCGATTTTGATGCAAATGGCAGGCATAAATATTTGCATAAGGCATGCAGGGAGATTGCACATATTGACTGGAAGTGGGTGGAAATTTTGGAAGAATTGCAAGAAAGCCGGGGAAGCAAAAACAGTTTTTTTTTTGTGAAATTCGCACCTAAGCCGGCCAAACATTGCGGGCCGGACAATTGGTATCTGAGTTGTCTAGGAAGGACAAAACACAGAATTTTTCACCGACAGGATGCCATAAATCATTGTTCAGGCAAAATAATACATAAAATAAATGACGGCGTTACTCAATCCCTTTTGTGATGCGCCACGCATTGCAGGATGTTGTGGAGGCGATATGAATGCGTATTTGGCCATACATAAAATGACTTGCGGTGGCCAGCAGATGAACATGCCAGCGCTTTGCCCTTTCCACACATGCCTGGTACCAAAACTCCGACACCGGAGTGATGTAAGGCTTGGTTGGCCCAGGCGGAAAATCCGAACCAAGAACCTGGTATCGATTACACCTGATAGCCGGCACCTCGTCCGACTGCGCTACATGCGCCCCAGGCAAAATACGCTTTATTACTGACGTGGTTGTGTGGAAATTTTGGGCACATGTAAGACATCAAAAATCTGAACGTCAACGGTGGTCAATAGGGATTTCTAGAATATTCAATTTGCGGTAACCTGATTTGCATAAAGACCGCGTGGTCAGAGTCGTCGCTCGTCGTGTGCACTCCGAAACCAGGTTCTTGGCTCGGTAGCCCAGACCATTGAAGCCTTCAGCTGGTCAACTGCTATCAGATGTCGAACAAGGGAAAAACACCGCATGCCAATCGGCTGGCAGCCACAATTCATTGTATCGTTCAAATGCGCAGTAAAATTGCCTTTGCGATATCGTGCAGAAGTAGAATGTGTGGCGCACCCCAGACAGGCATTGAATGATGCCGTTTTCATCAGCCTTCATCTTCTTGTTCTTGTTCTTCTTTTTTATCACACATGGGATATATAAATACTGGTATATTCTGAACCTCCCAAGTATAGAGGGGATCAAGGAGGAGTGGAAAACATGGAAAGATGCTCCACTGTCAGAAGAGCGAGTCAGAAAAACGCACGTTCCAAAATAGCCATTCAACGTATTCAACAAAGTTATCAAAAAATATTTACATATCGAATTTGCTGTACTCAGTGACGGTGATTTTTAGGCTTAGACATTCCCCAATTAAAACCGTTTTCGATAACGCTCTTGTTTTCACTGATAGTGTTCTTCTTCAAGCCGTTCAACTTCTTCAACTTGGGGAAGCTATTGTTTTTACTGATAATAGTCTAACTAAGCTGAAGATTGGGTACTACTAAAGCATGAAGTTCAGCAACTGCCATTTTCATTTTTATTTCGCCAAACAACTATAAACACGAACATATTTACACCAAGTAGCGGACGGACGGAAATTGTGGCCCAATTCCCAAGAGGCGTAAACGCGTATTTATATAAGTTTTTATCCTCTTAATTTTTGGAAGATCTAAATGCACTCATACTGTTTTGGATACTAAATGCAGGATTTTTTAAAGAAATTCGGAACAAACCATTTGTCCTACATGCTTTTGAAGGAGAACAAATTGAATGATGTAATTGTTGTTACATCTGAATTTTCTTACCTAGACGGAAGTGGTCGCTGAGCAATTTGTATTGCACATTACGTTAACATGTTCCACTTTGCTTCGAAGGGCTTAATAAATGGCCATGTGCAAAACCATGCTCACTGATAAGGAGGTTTGTGACAAAGCCCTTTTGTATGGCATCACGCTCGCATATGATTCCTTTTCTTTTGTGCAAGTGAAATAGAAGTAATGAAATCGGAAAGTGGGGAGTTTAGAGTACCGGATATGCAAGAATGTTGTGTCGAAAAAGGTAAACAAGGTGTAGAAGAAGAGGAAGGTGATGAAGATGAGGATGATGAGAAAGAAGAAGTTGTTGATGATGTTCCTACTGCTGCTGATAATGATGGTGACGATGATAATAATGGTAACGATGACAAGGATAATGAATAAAAAGGAGATGATGAAGAAAGAACAGGAGACTAGGGAGTTTGATTAAGTTGTTCAGAACAGAAATAGGGCTTTCTCGTTGAAAAATTTGGATGTTCTAAATCGAATGAGCTTTGAACTGTGCGCTTTGAACTGAAAGCGAAATTCATTTTTCCTTCGTGACGCCCGTCCAAAAAAGCTTATTTTAGTCCTGACTTGACGTAGAAAAAATCTTCCAGAAGCTTCATCAGTAAGCCAATTTAAGCGCTTTTTGAGCAAGGCATTGTTTATCTATCTATAAATGCTCCTGAGATGCGCACACGAGCCAGAATTACGGTAGCGATCAAAACAAGTACCGTAAAACATGGATAACTAAAGTAGAGAACAGGATATTAAAACGAACTGCAGCTGTGTGAGATTGCACTCACTGTCAAAGGACATCAAACCACAAAGCGAGCGTATAATGGAATAGTGTGGAATATTATTTTTAATAGTCGTTTAATGTAATGTTAGATATGATGTTTAACTGTTAATTAGTCTTAGCTATTGCTTCTGCGTTTTGCTCAGATTACTAAGATAGCATTTTTAATAATTGCTAATTGCAGTTGTAATGAACTGAATGTTGAATAAGTACAAAACGTCATGTAGATGAGAATCGTGTCTAACATATAGTACGTCCACGAGATTATCGTAACATTATTAAATGTTCAGTTCACTAAAATCGATATTGTACTATAATTACAAATGTAATACCTACACTTGTACTTGAATACGAAGGAGGACATTCGTATTTTTTCGATTTATTGTACTGCTGCGAAATACGTACGATGAACACGGTTCTAAAATTTCGTTTGATTTTTAGGGTCACTGCAGCCGTAGTTGTAATTGCTATGGTGTTTTATAAATGTTTATTAGCATTTTCTCAGCTCATTGACCCATGGGTTTCCGTTTTTATTTGTCATGATAGTATGAAAAGCAAATTGCTTATAATAGATATATCCAAGAATTAAAAAATCGCGGAGTGATCGCGACAAGGTTAACAATGCAGAGTATGAAATGAAGGACCAGGAAATCTTTAGTGTATGAGCTTTCTCTAAGTGTTCTTTTTTCTCGAACATGTTCATGACTCGGAATTTCGAGCTTGTGGCAGATTTTTAATCTTTGGGCAGTTCCACGGAACCGCCAGAAAGTCAGAAAACATAAACTCCACCCACCAGCGCTCTGCTACGGACATTTGCATACTGGTGGAACGTGCCTGTTTACGGTGAAATAAACAAACGAACACACACACGCACGTGCAGTCTTACATAGAATGTTCAAGTAGGATACGTCATAGTTCTGAACAAGCAATACCCTCCTGGACAGCCTGGGGCTTTTAAGGAGCCACACCTTCTTGGCGGCTGTGGCCGGACGGCGACGGCGTACAAACAAAATCAGCGGTGGGTCCTGTTGATTCAGGCATGGCGGCAGAAAAGGGGATCTATATCGAGCAGAAACTGAGCAACACCATTGCTCACCTATTTATACGAGGAGGTTCTAGATGGAATCAGAGGTGTGGGTGTGATGATAATGGCAGAGCAGAAAGAAGGCTTTGGTGTGAGAGTGTGTGCTGCAGCAGCAGATGATGACAAAGGAAGGCACAATCAAGCCGGCTAGGCACAAGAAACTTGTCCTCAGCGACCAGTCCCTAGAATTTCGGATGAGTTGCTGCACCCCCCCCCCCCCTCCCCTCCCGACTAATGCAGATGATGTCATTGCGCGTCATGGGCGTGGCGTCGTTGAAGCCCGACAAGCTCTCAATAATACGAGGAGGAGTCTCTGACTCTCACTCGGGACGGCCGACGACGCCGCCTGCCTCAGCGGCGACGACGTCGCAGCGACGTCGCCGCGGCGAGGGGCAATACAAGCCACCGCAGCACAAACAGTCGTAAATATACATTCAGCTGGTTGGTTCGTCGTTATCAGTAGGTGAAGTGGACACACGGGGCACGACGCACGCACGAAGACGACGGAAAATCAGGGATCGCTGCTCCTCTCCACGACTCGCACACTCTCGCCACTTCCGACGTGATACACTGCGTGTGACAAAACACAGACAGATCTGGCACTGAACATTTCAAGACACCTGAATTGGCCGTTATTCTGCGTTACAGGTAACGATAAGTACATCATGATGAAGGTACTCATAGTAGTGCCAACTTACTACGAATCTATTTGGTGAACCAAAAGCTTCCGCCGCTTTAACATTCAACATTTATTGCATGTGCACTAAGTACATTAATTTATTAATTTATCAGACACGAACGCAGTCATATATTAAATAAGTAATTCCACATAAACCTAACATAGCTTCTTACGAACCTTTAAGGACTTGAATGAACGCACAGACAAATGTATGATATTCTCATCCTCACCTAATAACAAGTTCAGCTCTTTGAGATATCTACAAGTGAGGAAGTTTGATCTCGTCTGCAATTTAGGAACAGGAAGGTCAAGCCTTAAGTTCCCTCTCCTATTCGTACCCACAAGGGAAGGGTCTGACGCGTATGTCTGAACTGGGGGAGCTGGTCATATAGGGTGAATCCTCACCCCTTAATTAATACAAAAGTGTGTTTATTTTCTGTCAATTCGTTAAACTCAAGGGGTATGGGGTCCTTGAAGTCACAATGGAATAGGGCGCATGACGAGTTTGGGGATCTTGTACGCCCGCGATGCCTCTGCCAGCAAGCGGCTCGGAGCGCGGTGGAAGTGGGGTTGCTTCATGCGAGGAAGGTCGGGGGTTTGGTTCTCGCACGCTGCTGCATTTTTGCATTTCAACTGACCGGTGTAGATTTGGGAATTCTGACATCTATACCATTTTCAGACGTTTTTATGCCTAATTTTCCAGCTGAACGCTGTGGTCTTCAATACTGTCAGAGTATTCGTATTCAACACTGTCAGAGGTGCACCAAAAAATATCATGGGATCTGTCGAAATTCTATTTGTAAGAGTCTTAAACATCATGGACATGTCGACTACCCTTCTTTGACGACAGAGACAAAGTAACCTAAACTGTTTAGTACAGTCTGAACCTCATAATTGTTCCAAAGCATCTCAAAAATAATCTCCGGGTGAAGTTGTTCTGAACGTTTTCCAGAAGAGCAATGTCTTTCTTTTTTGAGTGGATTGAACACTGAAGTACCGCTTTCTCAAACAGGCCTAACATACGTTTTATAAGCACAAAAAATTGCAAGAGAATCTTTGGTTTTGCGTAGTTTGAATAAGTTACAAATACGATAACTCGCCCTTTGAGCAGTTGCTTCATAGCACAAATCAAAGCTTAGATCACTAAACATACGAAAGCCTAAACCATTGGCGTTTCTAACGTACCGTAGATATGTGTCTATGAGCTTATACATAGGTTGGTGAATAGTGCTGATGTTTTGATTGTATGACAGGACAGATTTCTGCGATTTCTCTGCGGCCAATGGATGCGACCAAGTACATGAAAAGATAAGCAGCTAAACGCACTATAAAGCCAGGTAGATTCATGTAGAAGAGGTACTTGTGTTGCATTTAAATGCGAATAAACAAACGAAGCCCCAACTGAGAAGCACAACGTAGAGGATTAACATTTTCATAGCAAACTGCCATTACTGTACAGAGCCGATGCAACTAAATATCAAGGTTTGTGCACTTAAGTTCTGAACTATCTTCTTAAAATCATACCTCGAATTGAAGAGCATTTTGCCGTGATTTTGGAATATTCACTAGAACGAACTGTGAAAGCATTGCCCTTGAGGTATACCTCGGTCTATCTGCACTGACCTTAACACTACTGCCTCTGGCGTTAGAAGGAATAAATTACAAAGAATCGCATACACTCGCCTTTCTTTTACCTAATCTATGTTGAAAAACGTCACATGATTAAACTTTCTCCTCTCCTGCAATGCTTTCAAATTTTACACGTTATTCCTCTATTTATTTATACCTGAAGGTATACAACTGTAGCTGAATCCCATGGCGGGGATAATTAACTGTTTCGTAGAGCTACCTTTGAACAGTTTACAGTCTCTTGATGCTTTTTTGCCATGAGGGGAGAAAACTGTACTCCAAAATAGGGCGAACACATATTTTGTACGCCTTTTTGAGTAGGCACGGATCCTTGTTAACCAGTGTTACAAAAAGGATAAATAGTCATCCGTAGTTTTTGAACGAGCAATGTTGCTCAAAACTATGATTTCCAGTCTATTTCATTCCAGACCTTTAGTTTTAAATAAAGTTTTGAGATTTCTCTATAGTTTTCTATTTTCTTTTTTTATAAATTTAAATTTTTCCTCTACAAATAAATAGGTCGCTCACACTGGTAAGACAATTTGTTTGTTTATTGTACCTTTTTCATGTAAATTTAGATGTTTTTTAAATTAAGTAGGACACTCTTCTAAGCAAGGTTTACGTTTTTGAAATCGGACCTAACATCCTCCAAATCAAAATCAGCGTCTTCCACATTAAAATAGACGTCATTCGAAGCGGTTAGTGTAACTTTTTGTTAAAGGAAAACTTAGTACGACTTTCCTTGAAGCTTTTTAAACCAACTGCCCGAATAAGTGAACACGCTGTTAGAAATGTCATGAATTTTATTTTTGAAGAGCAATTGCGGGTTAAGACTTATTTTAGAGTACAGAAGCTCAGTATTTTTTAGCGTGTTGAAAGAAAAAATCGAGCCGTACTCTGGTCTAGCTCCCTACAATTTTAGTTTTGTTGACAGCGTAAATGCTGCTTACCTGCACCGGATGTTGTTTTGTACCATTGACTCTGCAACTTCAAATAAACAAAGATCTTCCTAACAACAAAACAAAATCGTAACGAACCAGTCATGTGCACGGCGCATTCTCTTTTTAACAATCTAAATGATTGCCTATTTCTTGCGCTTTAATGCAAAATGTTTTCCTAAAAAGATAAAATTTTATAAAATTGCAAGCACTGTGGTTCTTATTGGGTAGGCGAATTTAAAAATTTCAAAGAATGTCAGCCCAATTTTTCTTGGACAAAAGTTATTTTAATTGTTTCGCGGAAGGCTTCTCTATTTTAATGTGTAAAAAGCTCGATTAATTTTAGAAGATTTCAGGTTGATTTTAATGGCGTCAATCTAGCTTAGAAGTGTGTCCAGTTTGACGTGAAAATGAAAGTTTAGCCCAAGTGGGCAGTGTAAATGCTGCTTACCTGTTCTAACCAAACAGGATACTTTTGAAGAAAAACTCGTTAGAATAAAAATCCTAAAAATGGTAATTCCTTGCTCACAAAATTTTTAACCAACCAGCTACGCGCTGCTCTCTCTGCCAAAGGAAGTCGCCAACTTACCCCCGGATTTTTGCATTTTGTTAGGCGCTTTCTGTTAATAAAACCCAAAAGAAACCCAAATAAAACGAGAAAAGGATGATGGACGGCTTTAACTATTGAACATTTGGAATGCGCCAGAAATTCCATTTCTAGGGATATTATGGGAACATTTTGAATGCGTACTTGGACTACACAGTGATGTTTTACGATCTTCAGGAACTCTTTTAGAAACTAACATCGACTACAGAGGGATAGAAGGCTTGGTCGGTTTGGTAGGGTTCGAACCAATAAACCCTTTCTGAGCACCTGCGGTAAGCTACGCCTCCAGCTGCACTGTCTCGCAATTCCAAGCATCCAGCATCGAGCGCAGACAAGGAAGTGAGCTGTTCATCCCAAGGAAGGGCAGGGAAATTTTATCGATGCAAGCGGAACTCCAGGATGAAATATTTTCTCGAAGACGGGTTCGCGCACAACAGCCTAGTAGTCTGGGCTCACGTTCGCACGACTGACTGCTCAATTTACGACCTGTACCACGCAGCATGATCGCAGGTGAAATCCACTGATTTTCGGATTTTAATTAATAATGCAAAGATCTGGTGCACCTCATCAATCGAACCCTCGATCAAGCCGGCATGGGTTTAAGTTACTGCTCGTATGCGACACCATGCAAGCAGTAACTTAAACTCATGAGGGAAGATTTGATACTGCAGTTTCACTTTCGTCGGAAGAGTTTCATTTGTCCTCACCTGTAACTGAACCGAAAACTTCTGTATTTAGCACCCAGAAACCACCAGGCAAGGTTTGACAATTTGAAAAGTTCACGGCCAATTTGGTAACCTCTGGTTCGACTTATATAAAAGTGAAACGAAACGTTTTCTCATGCTGAACGAAGACATTGAGGCACTTACCCGGTTAATCGTTGAGTCTGCCTGACTGACAACGTAAATGGTGCATGCGATGCAGTTGTGAGATACATATTCTTGCGACGATTTTGTTCGGGTGTGCTGCTGATTTAGACGTCGGTACAAGTTGTTGGAATTTCAGTACAGGACGGCCTTTAAGTCTTGATTCAGCAATAAAATAAGGCGACCTTATTGGGGAATCTTTTCAATTACTCAGAACGACATACTAACTAGTAACAATGATTTTACACATTTGTTGAAACCTGGAGCGGCTGGTAGAGAGGCTATATGTTGTTACAGTATGTTTTGTTGCGATCAAAACTCTTGCGCCAGGTGGGACTCGAACCCGCATCTTCTACTTTCCGGGAAGCGATGCTACGCCTTACACCACAGGCGCTATTTGACCGCACGTAACATCCGCGATTTACTCGAGGTCCGCCTTCAGCACCCACACATGTTATCGGGCTGTTAAGTGCGATCAAGCAGCGTCGGTGGTGTAAGGCGTAGCATCGCTACCCGGAATGCAGACGCTGTGGGTTCAAGGCCCGCCTGGCACAAGGGTTTTGATCGCAACAAAACTTCCTCCAACAACGATTTACTAACTGTTATGTAGCACAATATTAATGTTACATTACTTGCAATTATGATGGTTGTAGCTACTCTCATTAGAAGGTAGTAGGCTCTCATGTAAGACAATGGTCTGCATTGGAGCACTCCCAATCTAAAGTTACGAAATTTCTGAATACTGCTCGTTGAACACTCATTGTTGCAGTAGCACTGGATTATTACGGTAGAAGACCCTTCTCTCATGAGTGCACATTAGATGAATGGATCTGAGTCACAGTTGAAGAACACTATTATGTAGCTTGCTGAACACACACAATGCAGCAACGAATTGGAACAAGGGCAATATTCAGTAGTGAGCGTATCCAATTATTATGCAGAATGTCGTTTTTTAAGAACTACAAGAACAGCTCTACAACACCGCAAGTGGGGCGAGAGCTCAACCATGAGGAGAAAAGCGTAAAACGTAAAAATTTGTAAGTGTAGCTAGAGCTCACCGCATAAGCTGAGTATTCAGTCATCGCTTCATCTATCGAAAACTTTCTCAGAGCTCTCAAAGCTGACCATAGAGAGGTCAAAATAGTGAATGGCCTAATGCTGCATCCCAAGGACCTTGTGGTGTGAAAAAATGGTTGCACATCGTAATTTTATTTATTTGTTTATTTGCCTACGCTGTATAAGACAGACATCCGATAAAACAACAACAACATGGAACATGAACTCACAAATGCTCAACGACATAACTATGCTGAGAGAATGAACTTTGCTGCGAGGTGTTTGAATGAGGCCACGGAATCAGCGATGGGAGCAGCTTTAAGGAGGTGAAGATACGCAAGTACTGCTCTAACAGTAGAAGTTGGCTCTGATTGTAGTTTCAGGTCTTGGGAAAAACAATTTTCATTGCACACCCCCTAGTTATAGAAGGGCGTAGAGAGTAAAATTGTGAAATATTAACTGCAGATTGCTCATCCAGAAGTATTCGAACCATTCGAACGTCAAATAGTTTACGTCTTGACTCAAGAGTTGGAAGCCCAAAGTACTTGTCCCTTACCTCGACGCTAGGAATTTTTGAATAGACGAAACTTCCCCGTCGAATTAGTATCTCCCTGGTGAAGTTGCTTTGAATCCTTTTAAATAATGCAGTATCCCTTTTTTTGTGCGGTGCAAACACAACACATTCAACAATAGGGCGAACGTCAGTCTTATATGCCGTAATAAGTACCTTGCTATCCTTTGTGGTGAAAGCTTTGAATATGTTGTACGTACGTTCAAAAGCTGTCTTGTACAATTCCTTATATTGAGGGGGAAAGTCGAGTGAATCTTGGTACCTGAACCCAAGGTCTTTGATTTCTTTACCCTTTGCAATTTCAGAGCCATTTACGTAGTATTTAATAGAAGTAAGAGATTTTCCAAGCCGCATGTAGAATGTTTTGTGCTGTGAAAGCGGCAACTGTCAATCTTCGGATCAATTGACCAAACTATCAATTCCTGCTTAGAGAATACAGAAATCCTAATTAATACTCACTTCCAAGCAGATTTTCAAGTCATCGGCAAATCGTTTGGCCGTAATGCTCGTTTTTCAAACTGTTGCATAGATCCGAGGTGAATATGTTGAAAAGTGTTAGTGAAAGGACTTCGCCCTGAGGAATCCCGCTAATGACCTTGTCCATCAGAAAAAGTGGAGTTGACGCGGACATGAAAGGCCCTGCCAGTGAGGAAACATTTCAGCCAGTCATCTATTTTTTGATGAAATCCAAACTTATCCAGTTTATACAAAAGCCTTTTGTGGTAACACTGTCAATGCTTTGGCAAAGTCCAATATATTACGTTCTCACCTTTCTTGTTGTCCATAAGCATTGTCCTGTTATTTAAGGATTCGAACATGTTGCTTTCAATAGACTTTCCTTTTACAAAGCCATGCTGAGCTGATGGAATCAGGGAGCTCTTCGCGAAATGTTCCATGACATGAGGCTTAAGAAGTTTCTCGAATACCCTACAAAACAAGGAAGTAACGCTAGCGGGTCTATAATTGGTAAGTTCAGGTGAGCGCTATAGTCGGCTTTAGAAAAATTCTTTTCAAAACGGGAAGCTTTGGACTCCACATCCCAGTGATTTGAATGAGAAACTGAAGTAGTCACTAACACCAACCGATGACAATAACGAGACGTTGGAAACAAGTTGGGAGTCGTTGTAAAACTACAAATCTAGGATGTTAGAGCCTCCAGTAGGGTCTTCTATGAATTCATAGCACATGGAAACATCTCAGACGTTTCCATGACATGAAAACATCTCAGACAGTCCAGTTGAAAGCACTGTGTTGGTATCCCAGTGCGCCCAGTTAATCTCCGGAACATTGAAATCCCTAAGAACAATGACTGGGGCGTCTATAGTTGACAAATCACTGATGGTCTTGACTAGTTGCTCCGTGAATGCCGCGGTGGCTGAAGGTGGTCTATATACCAGAATAATTCGAAATGGCAGATGTGGATGAAGTATGCCTGCAGCTAAGATTCCGTGCCCATTCTTTACCGATTCAGACAGAACCACTGAGTAAGACAAGGAGGACCTAAGGAATCAGTATGAATACCCAAGTGATGTAGCTGACGAACCTACGGAATATTGACGACCTAAGGAATATTGCTACTCCAGCCCGCTCTGCGACTCCTACCACAACACAGCACAGCATAATCATTAAGCCGGTCGCCTACCATGGATGTCACGACATGATGGTTTTTCAACCATCCTACTATATATAAGCGAGAACGGTCATTTGTCTATGTGTGAATGAGTGCGTGTGTGTTTGTTTGCACAGAAGTGCTGAAGGAGTGTGTTGGGAGGAAGTGTGGGGATGGGGGGGGGGGGGGGGGGAGGGGTTGTAGTTGTGTGGTGTCGCCTACGTCGTGTTGAGAGGGGTCAGAAGACGTGCGCCAGTGTCACGCAAAGGGCGTCCGAGTTCCGAACATGTGTCATCGACGTCGTGAAAGCGAGCGTCCGAGTTCAGAAGAGGTGTTTTCGACGTCGTTCAACAGGCGCCTGGATTTAGAAGACATGTCACCAATGTCGCGCAAAGGACGTTCAGGTTGAGAAGAGGTGTCACCGATGTCGCGAAAGGACTTCCACATTCAGACGACGTGTCACCGATGTCGCGCAAAGCACGTTCGGGTTGAGAACACATGTCACTGACGTTGTTCAACAGGTGTCCGGGTTCAGAAGAGGTGTCACCAATGTCGCGCGATGGTTCCGGATTCAGACGACGTGTTACCAGTGAAGGTGGGACCAGTAATGGGGGACCGGTGAAGGATAAGGATCCAGTAAAGGGGACCGGTAAACGGTTGACCAATAAAGGAGGGACCAGTGAAGGTGGGACCAGCAATGGGGACCTGTGAGGAGGAGGGAATCCAGTGAAGGAGGAACCGGAGAAGGAGAGGGGAGGGGTCCAGTGAAGGGTGGACCGTTGAGGGAGGGGGAGGGTCCAGTGATGGGGGAACCGGTAGAATGTTGACCAGAGAAGAGGAGATAAGGTGAAGGGGGAGGGGTCCAATGAAGGGGGGACCGGTAGAAGCTTGACCAGTGAGGAGGGATCAGGTGAAGGGGGACCGGTGGGGAAGGGACCAGTAATGAGGACCGGTAAGGTGGGGGAGGGGTTCAGTGAAGGGGAACCGATAGAAGGTTAACCAGTGAAAGAGGGAACCAGGTGAAGGGGGGACCGGTGAGGAAGGTACCAGTAATGGGGACCAGTGAATGGGGGGAAGTGGTCCAGTGAAGGGAGCCGGAAAGGGTTAATGAATAAAAGGGGACCAGTGAGGGTGAGACCAGTAATAGGGGTTGGTGAAGGATAGGATGACCAGCGAAAAGGGGACCAGTAAAGGGAGGTCCAGTGAAGGTGGGAGCAGTAGTAGGGACCGAAGGAGGAGGGGACCAGTGAAGGGTGAACCGGAAAAGGGCTCACAATAAAGGGAAACCAGTGATAAGGGACCAGTTTAGGGGGGTCAAGTGAAGATGATGGAACTGCTTTGCCCTATTCCGCTATACCATTCTATATAGCAAAACCAGTTTTACTGTAATGAATGAGAGAAGGCCTAAAGAGGAGAAGAAGACGTTCGCGGTGTTCTATTCTCCAGGTTAGGGGCGAAGCCCCAAACAGACGTTTGGCGGTCGGCAGGCCGTTGAACGTCTGGTGTTTCTGTAAATAAGAACAGGTCATGTCCTGAGGCCAATGAATTAAGGGAAACAGCAATCTCTGGAACGATCTAATGTTTGCATAAAAACATGATAGCGTTGAGTTGGAGAGACGAGAGGAATTAAATGGCAAGGAAAACCGAGGAAATGATTCTAGCTTCCTTGCTGAGTAGGAGCCATAACGAACAACTGCGATGGTTACGACACAACATCGCTAGTACGTTCTTCCCGACGCCGCTTCCTCTCCGAGTCGGTGAGGGACTCCCTTAAGAAGACCCCTTCTCGGGAAAGAAACGTAGTCTGAAAGCACTTCTAACAGCCATCCTTTGGAAATATGTCGCAGGCAGCACTATTTTGAGAAGCCTATTTCTGTCTACACTGGGACGACCAAGTCGATATACCGCAACAAGGACACATTCAATGTTCAAATGAAACAGTACATTCATGACACTTCTGTGATCGTACAATACGCGTTTCCTTACATTCGAACTGTTTTTCAGGAATACCAGAGAGAATTACCGATCTGGGTCTCTCAGAATCACGACAGTCGAGCTTATTGATAAGAGCGTGGTCAACATAATCACTACCAATCGAACTCAACGGGTTTGAAGTTAGATTGGAATTCGGAGAAATTCCGAGCGTCATGCGAAGAGTAAAGTTCTCCTTATGAAGCTTGTCACTCTCCTGTCGAACTAGACTTAGTTCTTTGACCAGTGAGTTGAAAGCCATCTTGACGCACTCCGGCATTTGTGGAGTCGTTAAGATCCGCATGGCATCCTCAAGACATGGCTGCTGTTCGGCTGAAGCTTTCAGCGAAGATGATGGGTACGATCTTTTGGTTCCCTTAAAATTCGAACGAAAAGGTGTGTTCATTGATTCAAGCTCGAAAAGAAGAATGATCCGATAGACCTGATGAGATGACCAATGAACCGCAGTATTGATCACGGGTCGTATGTGATCGTCGCAGAGAAATCTTCTAAACAGAATAACGTCAGATTCAGAGATCAAGTTAGTAAGTCGGTGGCAGTAAGTAAGGCCACAGTAGACGTATCCGACCGTATAGACAAATTGAGAATTTGACGAAGGGTAAGGAGGCAGAAACCGAATTGGCTCTGAGACTAGAGACGCGACCAACCCGTGCGCCACCCTGCGATCGAATCGATCAATAATTGGCCATCTTCTAAGATTCTCTAATCATGTCTTCCGACGCATCCTAGGCCCTCGTGTAAAAAATGAAGAAATCAGTGAAAAGCTTTGTTCTGTAGACACAACAGTATAACATCATCTTGAAAGAACACATCAGCTGTTTAAGAGCAAAATGCAGATTCACGTAAAGCGATTCCAACAGCAAAAAGAAAATACGTGGTAGCGGTTTCTTGTCCACCCGCTCAACTATGTACCTGCAGAAGACTAGCTAGGAAATGCCTCCATCTTCAGATTTTTCAGCCTCATTCATTGATGACAGGGTCGAGCATCAGCTTTGAAGCAAATGAGAAAAATTGTAAGAGTTGCTGTGATGTGGCCTGCAAAAGTAGCCATTTGATGATCTGAAGCCTCTTATCAGTTCTGAGATCTATTCTAATCGGAGGGATTCGCGTCTCCAATCACTTTCTTGAGCTTCTACAAGATCTTCAAGAGCTGTTCCATGGTGCGAGGGTTTTATTTCAATTCAGATAATGTTGATGTATGACATGGGATGATGCCCGCAGTTGACTCTGGTTGCTCCCTCCTGACTAGGATAAATCTCAAGACTGTACAATACCGCTCCTAATTCGTGTACAATCGACGCTTTGCAAAAGGTTTTTCTGTCGCAGACCGCCGCAACTCCATAACTTCATTCATAACGATTCTTTTAAAAGGTAAATTACGTGTTGCACCGTTGAAAGCGTGCAAGCGTGAAACTGCATGCAAACAGAAATTTCGCTATCAAGGAAATAAAAATCGCGAAGTTTCGGACGAGATCTTGGCGCAATCGCTGTTCTGGCAATAGGAAATGACCCTCTTCCTGCTCGTTAAAACAAACCTTGAATCGTTGTTTTTTCTCAAGAAATAAAATTTTAAATAAATTTTAAAGAACGTGTTCACTTATTGGGTAGATGAATTAAAACTTCAAAGAATGCTATGCTAAAATTTTGCTAAAACAAAAAATTATTCTAACATTTTTGGAAAGTCTTTAGTTTAATGTAAAGAGGGTTGATTTTGATTTGGAAGAGTTCAGTTTAATTTGAAAAGTTTAGGCAAGCTTAGAAGAGTGTCCGACTTGACGTGAAAAGTGTTCAATTTGATTTGAAAAGTGTCGAGTTTGATTTGCAGTGTCCAGTTTGACGTGAATATGGTATATATCGGTTTGCACTAACTCAGATGGTGAACACATTGGAATTTGTAAAGGATTGTTGAAAGATGAACTACAAAGGCGGTTTGTCAGGGAACGTAAACTCATAAATTTTGAGCATTTTCGGAAAACATGGCACCTTTTTTTCAAAATTCACTAAATTTCCCAAACTTTTTCTTCCCGAAATGTTTCTCCACCTTCATGTGCATGTATTCAACCATTTTTCGATGAGTGTTTGTGCGTATCCCATGATGGCATTCAGGACGATCAGGTATTCTGCTTGAGTAGTCAGTTGGGTGATCACTGAGTATATTCAGTTTCCTTTAAATTTAGAAACGTCTTTTGTGCAACTCAGTGGGTCTGGAGAAGGGTTGAGCAGTTGTCCAACCTTTAAAAACCACACAAAACGTAGTCTACTTTACGACACCATTTGGTACTCGCAGTACAGTGCGCCCCCATTAGAAAGATTTGAAGCTCTATTCCTTATGGAGTAGCGTAAAACATGGAATTCGTCAGAATTTCTTATTGGGATTTTTCGAAGTTACTGAAATTCATTGAGTCATCGTGATAAATAACTCTATGCCTTTCAAGAATTGTTGCCGTATATATATAGAACAAGTAGTACATACTACCGCATCACATCACTGCTACAAATTCGACGCCCTTCAGAGCTTTTTGAATTTTTCATCGCCCCTTATAATTTCCTTTCTTTCGTCTACAAACAACTCTAAATGAAAGGCAAATTCATGATATCCCAGAAAGTTACCGGTTTGCAGAAAGGTGCTTAGATTGTAACACGCTCATCAGCAAGTCATACAGATTCTTTGCTGAACACGTAAGAAATAAAAGCGGCATTCACATTGTTCGTGACGATGTTTTCTTAATTCATGACGAAAAGGGAATGAAAGGACTATTTTTTAACATTTCCGCATGCCTCGTTGGATTGAGCTTTGATTGGAACACCGATTTTCATTACCATTCGAAATAGATGCTTATACATAGATGACGCTGTATACCTGGACATTGCGAAGTCTACTCAAAATTAAAAACACGTTCCTAAGTCAATATGGAGTCCACCTTCTCAAGATTTATGGTGGTAGACATGAAAACCCTTTCTTTGAACTCCTTACTATACACTCAGGGATAGAACTCAGCAACCTCAATTTTTAACTTAAGAATTTTAAATGGAAAATAAATAAGAAGAGACACCTGAATTAGGATAAATTTTAGCGTTTGCTATTGCCTTTGTGGGAAGCGCCGCGCATTCTTCTTCAACTGGACATCGCGGATTCTATCTGAGCGCGTATGTGTCTTATACAATCACTTACGATCTTCAACACATAACCGGTTCAGTGTTTTATCACCTCCGGACAAATATGGCACCAACTCATCGAAGGAAAGCTTGCTTGGCTTGGGCGAAATCCGAACCATTAACCATGGCTCGTGATGCGTGTACGGGTAGACGCCCATGCCGACTGCACAGCACTTGTCCTAAATCACTGAGACAGCACAACTTCTTCGAGATGCCGCAAAACATGTTCAGAGAACTCAAAACGTCAGCAAAGCTCAGCATTGCCAGCGTAGGCGTCACAATTGAAGGCTATTTTGAGAAGGGCGCCGATGACGCCTTCAATCTGCGGGACTCGGGACATCACCAAGCAATTCGAGGTTAGACGCAACGCATTACCCTCTTCTTATTCCCTACTCCTGTTGTCCGAGAGGCGTCGATTCTCCTTGTCCTTCTGAGGGCTACTACTGAAAAGAGCATACTCAAAGTACTAAGTGGCAGCATCTTCTAATACATCTGACCTACCTACGTAACATGGTTGAAATAGACAACCATGCACATTTGTGTAAATGTGTATATGTGTAAACCAAAGTCGTAAGAAAGAAAGAAAAAAGAGAATCCTTCCTTTCATTTATATTGCGAGCCTGAATTTGGTTAAAGGAGGAAACGGCAGTATTGTATGAATGGACTACATCATTAATTCAACCGAATGGGCTATAGTAACCAGAAAAGGGTCTCCGGCGTATGTCTGAACGGCGAAGGTGAACAACAACAACGCTGCGAGAATCTCCACCCTTCAAATGGAAGAGAAATGTATTCCATTTCTGCAGTGCCCTTGAACCTTCTGAGCTAGGGGTCTTAATATTTCATTATGGAGTCGCACAGTCGCACAAGGCAGTACCTTCCAAACATCGAATGTGTAGAAAAATGCAAAATATTGCAAAACTAAGGAATAAGTGTCTGACTCTCGTCTATGAGGCTAAATTCCTGCATTTTTTCTGCATATTCAATCTTTGAAAGCTGTTGCCTTGTGAGAATGTGGAACTTTCTGCTAAGCGTTCACTCCTCTATCTCGACAGATCCAATGACATTGCAAAAATGATGGCTATTTTTCTACTATTTTTAGAGTGGAGATTTCAGTATTTGCATCCTTCTTGTACACTCAACGCTTGACAATGAGACCCTGATAAGAATAATAAGAATGGCGTATTCACTGAAACAAGGTCTAGCTTTATGGAAAGCTTTGGGAGTGTTCTGATCAACACATCAACAAGAGGCAGGTTTACGTGATGTGAATGCGTCTTTTGAAACGGCAAGGCGAAATGACACATGTGAGCCCTAGTTAACCACTCCTCTAACAAGGGAGGTCAATGAGCGTCCCGTGGCAATATGGGATGTGACCTATTGAGAGTTGTAGGGGACTGTAAGAGAAGCACCGTAGTGGTTTTCAAATTTCCTGCGGGCACCTGGACAGGTCAAAAATTGCAAAAAACCGTTTCACTTCAGTGCGGGCCGAGAAAGCAAAACCGACGTCTGGAACTGCCATGTCGTGGTTAGAATCTATCCTGCAAAAGGTTTGGGATTGAGCAGTAGCGGATTTACAACGATCTCACAATTTGCTTGTTAGCGATACAGTAACCGAAGTGGAACATTGAGATGCGCCGCTCACCACGAAGGTGCAGCCACCGGATGGCCGAGTGGTTATGGGGGCGGGCTTGCGGGAGAAGGCTCGGAGGTGCGGATCCGGAGGTGCTGCTACTGGATTTTGATCTTTCTCCATCCATTTTTGTCGATATAAAGCGTATCTTCACCACTGTGGTGTACCATACTGACATTATAACTTTATTTTAACCTGGATGATACGATATAAACACAAAAGTGAACGCCTAAAGCAATAGCGTTTATAATACAAATACATAACGATGTCTTGTTGCGATCAAAACTTCTAGCGCCAGGCGGGACTCGAACCCGCACCTCCCTCTGACCGGGCGGGAATGCTCTACGCCATTACACCACCGGCGCCGTTTGATCGGACGCAACATCCACACCTCGTGGGACCGATCAGCACCCACCCGTATCCGGGATGAGCTGGCCGCTGATATCAGCATGGAACCAGTTAAGCTGATGGTCTTGATAGAAACAATTCAAATCAGTTTCCTTAAGCCTCAAGTGGCTGGTATCGAGGTTGTAAGCTGTCACAACAAATACATAGTTCGGTTCGGCATTGAGGATGAGCAGGCGACCATTCTTTGCCTACAAAATGGGTAACTTCAGAACTCCAAAGATCGAGGAAAAATATTATTATTTTATTTTTATTTAATATTTTTTATTATTTTCATTTTCATTTTACTTAATTAACTAATATATTTATATTTGATTTTTTCGACCCCTCTTCGACTTCTGGAGAGAAAGTATAACAGTGCCAATCTGTCTTCTTCATCCTCAACCAACAGTATTGCTAGTGATCTCACGATCAATCATGATCGACAGCTACGTGGCACCAAACAGTCCTTGGAAGTTCCTGTTAAATCTTGAAAATTTTTTAAAATTTTTGGTGCAAGACTTTTTCACCAACCTAATAGTTCCATGTCCGAAACACTTCCACAAAATGTTTGGCAGCAGGAAGTCAAGGTTTATACATACATATGTTCCTTCAACCTGTGGTCGCTACCAAGTACTCAACAATTGGACGACTTTGAGGCTGCGGAAGAGAAAGTGAAATTTGATGTAGCAGCCAGATCAGGAACAAGGATGTCTGGAAGACGTGGGCTAACCATAAGACCTGCAATGGATATGTTATGTAGCATAGGAGATGTCTCAGTAGCAGAGCATAGAGAGGAACAGGGATTCTATATCCACTCGTCATGCCAACAGTGCAATTGCTTCTTCAGTAATGGTGCCATGGATCTGATAGTAAGGCTGAAATTCAAGAAAACTATGCGTATTCAACTGCGCCTAGTTCAAGTAAAGAAGACCTACATTCTTCAGGACGACCTAAGCAACATAGAAGACCCATGTCGAAGCTCACGTTTGGTATTCATTGGAGACTTTAATGCTTACACCAGGAGCAAGCTGGTTGGACGACGTTTCGAATACCCAAAGTGACAAAAACAAGCGACGTCATGAGAAATTGAACCGCGCCCACTGCTCGTAATCCGAGCAAGAATATTGCATTGTTTGAAAGAAGCGTGTAAATAATTATTTGTGGAAATGCAATAAAAAAGATGTAATCAATAAATACGTGATGGTCCTCACTGCAATTGTTGCAAAACTGGACCATGCAATAGTGGGATCAAAGATCGATAGGTAATGCACGGATAACTAGCAGATCATTCTTGATGATCGTCTACTGTGCCATAAATTTTGAAGCTGACTTAGCCAAGCAACTTAATTTAAAATGGGAGAAAATAAAAAAACGGAATTAAAAAAAACGGAAGAATTGGCAGCCCAATTTTCAGGCTCATCTAAGCGCTGTAGTTCTGAGCCAGGATTTTGTAAGTAATCTTGAATATATTCTTCGTCTTAATAGTGAAGCTTGAAAAAAGCCAAATATGCATTAGCTACATACGTTTCGGCCCTAAGCCCTTCTTTAAATCTAAAATAGCCATGATGCTTATAGAAATGAAATTCGCAAAACAAACATCATCAAAGATCTGGCCGCCACCAATTCTTGTTTGTATAAGCATCATGGTTATTTCAAACTTGAAGAAGGGCTTAGGTCAGTAAGTATGTATTTGGTTTTTTAAGCTTCACTATTAGGATGACGAATACTCAAATATAATGCTCAGGGAAACAACGATCATCGGCAATCCTGAATAATCATTGCAAACAATAATATTGAGCAACAGTGAGCAACATTTAATAATCATGACATTATTGCTTGAAATAAAGCAGAACTTAGCGCAAAAACTCGAATAATCATTCAAATAGAATATTTTACCTGACTGCTACTTTCACTACTATTAATCAAACAAGTGTCGTTATACAATAGCTGCATAGAGCGAAATCATATCCTAACTTGCCTAAAGACTCCCGATTCCCTGCAAAACAAGCAGCAAAATTTTTCCGAAGCTGAAAAAGGAATGAATTTTATAACCATTCAGTAGTGATAGCACTAGTTTGGGACACCCTGTGTTAAGCATTGGACTGCCTCGTCAACAGAGTGTATTGCACTCTCAGAGCAAAAGAAGCCTTTTAGTGCTTCATTACAACATCAATATTGGCCGATTTCGCCTAAGCCGCTAAACCGCCTAATCCGCTGTTCTACATAAAGTCATTCTAAGCTGGAATAAGTGAGGCTTGTCCTGCGATGATGTTCGAGTATTACACGTCATATGTGTGACATGAGGAGCAGCTCAACGTGAGAGGCCGTTCCCGTGCCGATAAGCCGTGCCTTCGGCTTATGTGGCTCCCAAGTCAGACGCATTTTAGTGCTTACTGAACGAGCTTAGTAGTGAGACTATGAAAGTAGAGAAAATACAGGGGAACAAAGGAGACCACCGTTAAGAGAAGGGTAAGGATATGTTGAACAGTCATAACAAATGTTTCAGAAAGAATAAAGGATAAAGGACGACGTTACTCTATCCATTTAGGGATGCGTTACGCATTCTATTACTTCTACGGGATGTCGTGGAGGCGATTTGAATGCATTTGAAAATAGAATCACTTGCGGTGGCCAGAAGATGAACAACTCAACACTTCATTCGTTCCAGACAAGTCCAGCACAAATTCACCTACGCTGGAGGGATGGAAGGCTTGGTTGGCCTGGCCGGGAAATTCGAACCAGAGACCTCGTCTCGAGAGCACGCGACAGCTGGCACCTCCTCCGACTTGCTACACGCACCCTTTCAATGTCTGATAATTATTGCTTCATGTATATGAGCGAGCGCGTGGTAGCAGAAAAGCCAGCAGTTGCTTGAACAACGATTCAAGTAGATTCACTGTTGTTCCCCCACCCCCAGACCAACTAAGTTTTCCACCTCGTGTGGGAAGGCGAACTGCTAACAGATCCCTCTGGGAAAAATAAAACATCGACTTGTCCATCAGCCGGCCACCGCAAGTCGTCGAATAGGTCAATAGGTCAATTCATATTGTCGGATCGATAGACGCGGAATGCGTGTCGCAATCCGACAAGGGGGCTGATTATCCCCTCTTTCGCGCTTTATATTATACGTTGTATGCTTAACTATAACACATACAATTTAGGATGAAGGAAACTCGGATCAGCTCCATGCACAAGGAGCTGATGCATCAGAGAGCATGACAAAGCACCACCTCAATATTTTACCGTTTGGCCTAAACACATTTTAGATAGTAGGAGAAGGCCTGCGCATTTTACCAGTACTTCATTCGGGCTCTTCACTTCTCCACTATTCAAAGTTAGATACTCCTTTCTAACAAAAACAAGGGGTGCTCATTAACAGTTTAACAAATCTTATGAATTAACGGATTTTTTCAGAGATTTAACGTAGTCTTCAACGAAACATTTTTCTAAATGAGCCTTCCACTTTCCTCTTATTTTTCTCTAATATTGTAGGCCTCCTCTTCCCAATTAGCACTGCTCTTGAAAAAGCATATTATTGAAAGCAAGAACAGTCAAAAACAAGCACATCGCGCTTCAATGACGATCCGTTTGAATTTGACCCAGAGGCTTTCTCTCGTGACGTCAGGCACAGCGTGCGATTCCTTTTTGTTTTTATTTCCATGCTATTTTTCATACATTGCGCATCTTAATTTTTAGAATTATCGGCTAGAAACGTTCTCCGCCGAGCCGCCAAACACGTCCACGAATCGAGTGAGATACGAATTTGACTCTGTCGTAAGATGTGCCTATCACCACTTGGCTGTGACCATCCAAAATTACCTTTGCTCGCTACCTGGAGTCGTCGAGACGAGAAATGTTTTCGGCCACTATAAGTAATTTAAATGATCCGCGAAAAACGCTAAGAGCATAAATTCTTGGAAAGCTACTTTTCCTGCCACGGATCTCCCTCGAAAGAGAGCCTTCGGGTTCTCTTGTTAAGAGAGATCTCGAGCCGCTTGTCGCAGAGCCACGTGGTGCGTCCCAGGGTGGTGGATAGGGGAATTAAACGCGAACCAAATGCGACCGTGTACTGCCCAAAGACGCAGCTGGGATGCAGGGGATGGACTCCTTGCTCCTGCTGTGTCGGGTCGACGCGTTCCTTGTGCGTGGGAGCGGCATGTTCATGCACAGTGTGCGTGGATGTGTCCGTGACTGCGCGGATTGTAACTGTGTCGGCCCGGCCAAAGCTTGCACTCGGTAGACTGGGAGTACACTTTAAGGCGATTCGAGGCCGCCTTAAGTCTCGCCCCGTCCCTTCGGGCAGTCTGGCTGGCTGCCCGGAGTTCTTTGCCTGCACGACAGAGCCCGACTAGCTACCCGTGTGTACTCCAGTCAAAAACAGCAGCACTAAAGTGCCTCACTCCCCTGACCCTGAAAGAGCCCCATTTCTGCAGCGATGGAAGGACGAGTACGGAGAGGCTGCTAAAATCTCAGGGCCTAACCAGGCTGCGCAAATTGAGAAGGACTAGGATGACGATCTGTATTTACAACGCCCGCACGCTCGCATCGGAAGCATCCGCCAAGGACCTGATGATGCAGGCCAGGAAGATCTAGTACGACGTCATCGGACTGAGCGAGACGAGAAGACACCACCCCCTACATGCCGCCTACAACTCCGGAGAAGAACTGTTCCTCAGAACATGCGACAGCAGGGGAGTAGGCGTCGTTGCTGTCCTCGTCATCACGCATTTGGCCATGAACGTCGATTCGTTGAAGTCTCTGACAACCCGAATCGGACGTCTGCGACCGAAGCGATGTGACTCCGTGCCAGCCTTGACTGTGTTCGTCGCGCCAACATTCGACTAGGATGACGAAGAGGTTGAAGCCTTCTATGTGCAGGTGGAGATGCTCTATAAGTAGAATCACACCTTCTCCAAGGTGATCGTCGGCAACTTCAACGTCAAAAACCGGCCACAAAGGTCGCCGGAAGAACTTCACATCGGAACCCACGGTTTGGAGTGGAACGAGCAAGGTGAAAGGCTGCCTGAGTTTATCATGTCGACCAAGACCATCCATGGAAACTCGCAGTCACTCACAGAGTTCCAAAACGACCATCAACTGGGACTTTTACACCTCTCTTGCCGGCCTTTGGGAAGATACCGTTATGGACAACATAGACGAGGAATACGACTACTTCGTGCACCATCTCCGCGATAGTGCTAAGGGAGCTGAAGGCTTGTAGACCACCAAGAGACGTTTGTCTCCGGAAACTCTCGGGCTGATACGCCAGCGTGGAGCAGTACGAGCGTCAGGCAATTACCAACTGACGTCCGAACTTGCGAAGCTATGCAGAGCGGCGATAAAGGAGGATCTGAAGGAGAGAAGGGTGAAAGTGTTGGCTGAAGCAGCAGAGGCAGGGTTGAGCACCCGCAATGCCCGCCGGAACTTCGCCAACTTCAAGACCAAGATGACCGCTCTTAGACGTCCTGAGGGAAACGTCACCTCTTCCAGAAGGACCATGGAGAGGGTCATCCACGACTTCTACTCCGATCTCTTCGATAGCCACGTCCACCTGCCCCATGCCATCTTCCGCAGGATGGATACGTCGTCCCATTTGTTCTCTCTTCAGAGATCCGACACGCCATCTCATCGGTGAAGAAACCTTCAGCACCCGGTCCCGACTGGATCAGACCTGAACGCCTGAAGAACCTCCCTCCAACGCTCATCAACACCCTGGCGCGGTTCTTCACGCGCTACCTGTCGGAGTGCAAGGTTCCATCTCAGTGGAAGACCAGCAGGACGGTCTTGCTGTACAAGAAGGGAGACGTGCACGACATTGGCAACTATCGCCCGATCTGCAGCTGTCCGTAGTCTACAAGCAGTTCACTTAAGTGATCCTGGATAGGATTAGCCGAACGCTGGACGAAGGACAGCCGTGTGAACGAGCACGATTTCGGAGAGGATTCAGCATGATCGAGCACATACACACCATTACAATGCTCATCGACGTGTCGCGCGAGTACAAGTTGCCGCTGTGCCTTACGTTCATCGACCTGAAGAAGGCATTCGACTCCGTCGAAACTGAAGCGGTCAACGACGCCCCGCTCACTCAGGGTGTTCCTACTCAGTACATCAGAGTCCTTCGAGAGCTGTACAGTGGATTCACGACCAAGACCTCACCATTCTACAACGACGGCGTCATCGACGTGAAGAGAGAGGTTCGGCAGGGGGATACTGAAGCTCTTCAGCGCCACCCTCAAAAACGTCATGCGCGAACTAGGATGGGAAGGCATGGGAGCGAAGGTCGACGGCCGGCAACTACATGATCTTCGCTTCGTTGACGACATCGTGCTCATAACACCGAGCATCAGTCAAGCAGAGCGAATGCTGGCCGACTTCGATCGTTTATGTGAGAACGTTGGACTGAAGCTGAATCTTACGAAGACGATATTTATGAGGAACGGACAAGTTTCTGATGCCCGATTCTCGCTCAACGGAACGAACATCTCCGAATGCTCCAACTACGTGTACCTGGGTCGCGAAGTCAATATGGCCAACGACCTAGCGCCAGAGCTGAGCAGGAGGAAACGAGCGGCTTGGGGAGCTTTCAAGAGCGTCGAAGAAGTCGCGAAGAAGACGAAGAACGTCCGACTCCGTGCCCTCCTATTCGACTCCACTGTTCTTCCTGCCCTAACATACGCCTCAGAGACCTGGGCTATACGAAAGCAGGATGAACACGCGATCAGAGTCGCCAGCGTGGAATCGAGAGGACGATGCTCGGAGTGACACGACTCACGCAAGTGAGAGAAAGCCTCCGGAGTTCGTTTAAAGATCAGAGGACGTTCGAAGATCAGAGGCGCTGTCGCGTGGGGCAAGTTGTCGAAAATTAGGTGGGCCGGCCACGTAATGCGCTTCGCAGACACCCGCTGGACGAGAGCCGTCACCGACTGGATTCCGCAGGATGTCCAGAGAACACCAGGACGCCCACCAACGCTCTTCGTGGTCGGACTTCTTCCTGAAAGCCCTGAATGACGCTCTTCGTGTCCCTCGAGCGAGGAAGATCCATTGGAGCACTCTGGCACGCGACAGGGACGAATGGAGACGCTGCTGGCGCCCGCTCGAGCAAGTCGATGATCAACTGGACGACAGGTGAATGCCAAAAGGGCGCGGATATTTGAACTCCATGCCCAGAGTCTCTCCCTTGGCTCCGATATCCTTCCCTGTATGGTAAGCACTTCCATACGATATATAGCGCGAAATTTTTACCCTCCATGATCATAAGATATGCTCATTCTCTTATAATCCTTGTCGTCGACTTAAGACAAACCCAGGATCTATATATACTAGAAGGGGGGGGGAGAGTTGGGGGCAGTGCCAGAAAAGTGAACCGAACCCACCATGGTGGCGTATCCTATCTAGGAGATTAAAAGACACTGTTCACTCATAAGACAATGTGGTGAGCTGCCTTTGTATAATACACAGTCTACATAAGATTTCGATGCTGCTGCCACACCAACAGCTTGCAATGCACCCTTCCAACTAGGACGTATTCTGACTTCAATGTCGGAGGGCTGACTAGTAATATCAAATGTGTAGCTCTGCCCCTGTTCTGTCGTTCTCTCGCATTAAAATCCAAATAACAAGGATATTGTGCCGCTAATTTAGGACATGGCTATATGCAAGTAGAATCAGCTAGCAGAACGTTGTTTATAGCTTCCCAGCCCCATGTGTTCGCCTCCAATGCTCCAAGCACCTCATGTCCTTCTTCTGTCATCCAGTCCTCTAGTGTTGATGCACAGATGCGCAACACATGTGGCCGTTTACTTCGGACTCTCTTTCAGTGCAAAACATTTAGTTGTTGTCCTAAAGAACCGCCAGAATTGGATGGATACCAGACACATATTAACCCTTAGATTGCTCGATTTCTGATTAGAATCATGATTTAATAACAGTTCGCAGCGGAGAACTAGACTGGATATCATATATCAGTAGGATGGCGACAGCCTACATACCTTCACTGTTATAGAAAAAATGACCATCCACAAGAAGATCTGATCATGTGATCTGTGAATCAAATATTCAGCGATTTTATGCACCACTGCATCCTCTCCACAGTTTTAGGAAGTTGTACTGTGAGCCCAGGCGAATGCATTCTCAGGACGAACTTCTGTTTTGAATACCATAAGGAAACACGATAACTAGAATTGTTCCCGTTCGCAGTTTTAAGCTGAACCCGTGCCATGAATGATTTCCACCTGACAAGAATAATCTGAGTTTGTCTTTGCAAATGACGATTCCTTTTGTTTTCCTTGAGTTGGCATACAATACCGCTCGCGCCGCACGGTCAAAAGTGGGCGAAAAAACGCCAACATAGCGTCGCAAAGCGTCGCACGCTCATAACTCCTTCAGTTTTAGGTTTCTTGAATAACGGTTGGCACCATTCGATTCGCCTCATTCAAGATCTACACAAATATGTGTAACACTTTACCGGAACACCCGTATTTTCGAAGTGGGTGGTCCAAATTTGACTGAACGGGCGGTTAGAGCAGCTTATTTCCCAGGATATGCGTGCTTTCGGAGTATCTCAAAGATGGCGTACGTCGCCAGTGCTCTGTCATGCCAGGAATGCCCCGAGAGTGTGCCGTGCACAATGCACACAGAACCTAACCTATCAATCGAGTGGCCGAGCGCATGTCCCCTGCGCTTCTATCTTCTCTCACTGGGAACTGCGACGTTTTCAAGACTATTTCGAGCCGTTTGGAGAATGTTATCAGAAATTTCCAGCCACCCCACTCAGGATTAGCTCCAATCTGTCCCAGCGAAACTTTGGTGTGCGCCGTGAACAATGCATAGAGAATCGAACCTTTCAATCGAGGGGGGGGGGGGGACAGCTTGCAGACTGATCGTTTGGGCAGTTTTATCAGAAATTTCTTGCCGCTCTACTCAGGAATTGCTCCAAGGCTGTCTAGCGAGCCTTTGGAGTGCACCGTGAACATGCATACAGAATCGAACCTTTCAATCGAGGGGGGGGAGCGACCGCACACAAATTGCACGCGCAGGCGTCTTCGGAGCACAATAGCTCCGTCAAGTTGGAACCTTTCAGGTTGCAGCTTGTAGGTTTTGTAGGCAGTCGAACGGTCTGCTAGCACGCCAAAGCAGAATGGTTTAGCATAGGAGGGGTGCGAAGATGCAGGTGAGGCTTGTGTGAAGCATTTTTTTCCGATTTCCGTGGTCCACTGCGAGAAGGCGCCACAAGCTAACGGCCTTAAAATGCGTACGCGAACAGAGCGCTTAAGGTACTTTACGACGACGTGCTCATAGCTCCTCAGCTGCCCAAACTGCCTAGCCTCAGCTGCCGTTTTAGAGCGGCGAAACCTAGCGGTTAGAGTTTCTTGCGCTCCTACTCGCCCAGATTTGAGTCATCGACAGTCGGAATGGCACCGTTCCGTTCAGCATGAAAAGCGCTATCGAACGGTATCAATTTCGACCGATTGTGGAAATATCAATTTTTTGGCTGTTTCACATCGAGGACGAGGCCGCGGCGGAAGGACGATGACGTCATCGAAAAATCGATATCTTCGAGTTGGGCTATGCTTGATACCATGCGATAGAGCTTTTCATGCTGAATTGAATGGTGTCACTTAGAGTGCGAAAAACTGTAATCTGGGCGAGAAACAGCGCGGAGAGCGTCTGCCGTTGTTGCGCTAAATTGCACGCGCGAGCGTGTTCGGAGCACAATAACTCTGTCAAGTTCGAATCATTTCGGCTGCAGCTTGTGGGTCTTGTAGGCAGTAGAACGGTCTATTGTAACGCTAAAGTAGAATGGCCTAGCTTAGGAGGGGGCAATGTTACAGCGGTGCGAAAATGCAGGTGAGGCTTGCGTGACGCATTTTTTCCGATTTCGGTGGACCACTGCGAGAAGAAACGGGGAGCTAACGGCGTCAGAATGCGTATGCGGACAGACCACTTAAGGTACTATACGGCGACGGGTTCAGAACTTCTCAGCTGCCTAAACTGCTTTAGCCCCATCTGCCGTTTTAGGGCGGCGGACTTAGTGGTTGACGTTTCCTGCACTGTTACTTGTCCATATTTGGGTTTTCGACACTCCCAATAACATCGTTCTGTTCTGCTTGAAGAGCGCTATTGAATTGTATCAATTTCGACCGATTTTGGAAACATCGATTTTTCGGCAATATCCTATCGAGGACGTGGGCGCCCTAGGCCGAGCTGCGCGGATGATGACGTCATCGAAAACCGATATTTTCGAAATGGGCCAATTTTCCTCGTGCAAACTGCGTCCAAAATCGTCTAGGGGTTATTTGGGGAGCTGATTACGAATCCGACGTCCGTTTTTGAAAATTCCGTCGACTTCGGTAGGTTTTGGATTTTTTCTGGATAACTGATGGTGGTCGGGTCAGGGTCATCGATTTTGCTCCAAATTTGTATAGGGTCGAAGACCTATTCGGGGTGCCGAACACGATGCCGAAGTACATTTGGACGATTACGGGAGGGGACCGCTCATACCGATAACTGAGGGTGATCAGTGATCCTGACACGACCACCCTCAAACGGGAAGTAACCTACTGCAATCGGCGGAATTTTCAAAAAAGGATGTCGGATTCGTAATCAGCGCCCCAAATAACCCCTAGATTTTGGACGAAGTTTGCACGAGGAAATTTGACCAATTTCGAAAATACCGGTTTTCGATGACGTCATCGTCCGCGCAGCTCGGCCTAAAACACCCATATCCTCGGTATTGTCGAAAAATCGATTTTTTTTTGAAATTGGTCGAGAGTGACACCTTTCGATAGAGTTTTCCGTTATGAATAAAACGGTGTCACCGGGAGTGTCGGCAACCCAAATATGGGCGAGTAAGGGGGCAGGAAACTTCAACCGCTAAGTCCGCCGCCCTAAAACGGCAGATGGGGCTAAGGCAATTTAGGCAGCTGAGAAGTTTTGATCCCGGCGCCGTAAAGTACCTTAAGTGCTCTGTTCGCATATGGATTCTGATGCCGTTAGCTCGCTGCGTCTTCTCGCAGTGGTCCACCGAAATCGGAAAAAATGCTTCACACAAGCCTCACCTGCATTTTCGCACCCCTATAACATTGCCCACTCCCAAGCTAAACCATTCTACTTTAGCGTACTAACAGACCGCTCGACTGCCTACAAAACCTACACGCTGCAACCTGAAAGGTTCCTACTTGACAGAACCATTGCGCTCCGAACACGCCCGTGAGTGCAATTTGCGAGCGATCGCCCCCTCGATTTAAAGGTTCGAATCTGTATGCATTGTTCACGGCGCACTCCAAAGGCTCTCTGGACAGCTTAGAGTAACTCCTGACTTGTGGGCGGCTGCAAATTTCTGACAAAACTCCCAAAACGCTCAGTCTACAAGCTGTCCCCCCCCCCCCTCGATTGAAAGGTTCGATTCTGTATGCATTGTTCACGGCGCACACCAAAGTTTCGCTGGGACAGATTGGAATTAATCCTGAGTGTAGTGACTGGAAATTTCTGAGAACCTTCTTCAAACGGTTCGAAATAGTCTTGTGGATTTCGCATTTCCCAGTGAGAGAAGATAGAAGCGCAAGGGACATGTGCTCGCCCACTCGATTGATAGGTTAGATTCTGTGTGCATTGTGCACGGCGCACTCTCGGGGCATTCCTGGCATGCCAGAGCACTGGCGACGAACGCCATGGCTGAGATACTCCGAAAGTACGCATATCCTGGGAAATAAGCTGCTCTAACCGCCTGTTCAGTCAAATTTGGACCACCCACGGCGAAAATATGGATGTTCCGGTAAAGTTTTATATACGTTTGTGTAGATCTCGAAGAGACGAATTGAATGGTGCCAACATTTTCTCAAAAAACCTAAAACTGAAGGAGTTATGAGCGTGCGACGCCTTGCGACGCTATGTTGGCGTTTTTTCGCCCACTTTTGACCGTGCGGCGCGAGCGGTATTGTAGGATCGCATTCCAGCAAACTAAATACGATTACGCCAAAAAGCCTTCGGGACCGTCAAATACCGGTCTTCTCCATAACTTATTTTAAATAGCTTGTCGACTAGTGAAAAGAACTGTAAGCAATAAAGAGCTTTAGCAGCCAAATGGAGCGCTGATGTTGCTTCGCCTTACTAAATAGAACATTTCTATATACAGTAGCGAACACTGCTACGGGTTGGTCCTGAAGACCAGTCAACAAAGTCTTTGAACCTGATTCACTACGCTCGCTTAGATCGACTAAAGCTTTCATCCCTGTGGGGCCTGAGAAGCATCGGAGTTTTTTTCGGTAGGGCAAAGAACTAACTCGACGTTCGATGCCTCGAGTCATTGTAAAGTCGAATAGACAATCCGATATTCACCACCATATCTCGTCAAGCGATAAACGAACGCACGGGTGTTCTCCAGAAAAGGATTGATTGACTTCACCCTTCATTGTTTTAGAGCTTAAACCCCAATAAATCCGAGTAAGCTTCAACAAACTTTCCCATGGTTGGAAGCCATAAACTCTTCGAAGAGGCAAGAAGGGGAACTGAGCGTCCGGTGGGATGGAAGCTTCGGTTGGTCTGGCAGGTGCCGTCCATGCCTCAGCTTTGATATGTGGTTTAAACACGAGTCTCCCACTGAGCTGCTACCGCTCAGAATCTCATGTGGACTTTTTCAATAAAACATTCTTAACTACATAAGGGATGGAAAATTTCAATTAAAAATCTCCCACACTGGCCAAATTCGTCATAAATATGGAATGCATATAAAGGATAAAAAGCTTAGATACGGTGTTAGTCAATCCCTTTTACGCCACTCATTCTACTTCTACGAGACATCCTACAGGCAATATGAATGCGAACATAGTTGGCTGGCTGACCGATGGTGGCTAACCGATGGACAATTTGGTGTTTTGTTCTTCTCGAACAATTCTGGTACCAATTCACCGGCCCTGTGGCGATGAAAGGCTTAGTCTTCCTGGGCAGGAAATCCGAATCAGGAGTCTAGAATTGGATGTTTGCGAAGGCAGGCGTTCCTACCACGTTTCTGCCCCTTAAATGGCATAGTACAGCAGCATACTTATTGAAGAGAGAAGCAACGAAAATAATGCAAATAACAGCAGATATGTCGAATACTTTGTGGTCAACTCTTTGTGGTCACTTACATAGAGGAAAAAATAATGGAAGACGTTGCTCAATCCCTTTTGGAATGTGCCACGCATTCTACTGCTACGGGATATCGTGGAGGCTATTCGAATGCGTATTTGGCAATACAATGACTTGCAATGGCCATCCAATGAACCGGTGAGTTCTTTATCCTTCCCAGAAAAGTCTATTACCAAATTGTTGACCCGGAGGGATAGAAGGCTTGGTTGCCCAGGCGGAGAATCTGAACCAGGAACCAGGTATCGGGTGCACGCTACAGCCGGCACCTCCTCCGGCTGTGCTACACGCGCCATCAAGTCACGTGCATGCATAAATTCAATCCCACCGTCATGTGGGAAAGTTCTAAAGGGAATGGGTATAGCCGTCTGAATAGGAATGCTCTATTGTTGTTTGATATGATTAATATAATCTTCCTCTTGCTGCATCTCGAACGACATCTAGAGTACAAGTATCTCTAAAGATCAGGCATGTCAGCATTTCCTGAGGAAAAATTCAGGGCTTTTGACCATAGAGGCCCAACTTCTCGGAGTTTCAAGTTTTTTTGAGTGATACTGCCTATATCATATTGAAATCCGGATGGATGCCTGAAGCGCGAGTGCCTTCAAATTTTTGCAAGCTTAGCCCGAAGTGAAAATAAATAAAATTGTTTCTGAATTCGGATATAAAATTTGCTAAAGAGCTAAGCGCACTTCTAGGAAACTCAAATACTTCCACCATAGGGTCCACTCCAAGAAATATCAAAAAAAAATCAGCTCATCATCTGTTTCACAGTTCGATCGCAGAAATCGCTCATACGGCACGTTGTGTTGTTCATATATGTATATCATTTTCACGTCAAATTAGACACTTTTCAAAGCATGCTGGATACTTGAAACAAAGCTTGAAACAAAACTAATAACCAAATCTTTAAACCAATACCATCCTCTCTCAGATTGATACAGGCTCTCTCTAAGAAGGTCAAAATAAATTTTTACCAGGTATACAACAAGAGGCGCGTGTGGCGCAGTCAGAGGAGGTGCCGGCTGTCACGTCCATTCGACACCAGGTTTCTGGCTCGGTCTTCCCAACCAGACCAGCCTTACCTCCGGGTTGATGAATTGCTATCAGACTTGTCTGGGAAGGATAAAACGCTGACTTGTTTATCGGCTGGCCATCGCAAGTCATTGTATGGCCAAATACTGTGTACGCATTCAAACCGCCTCCACGACATCCCGTAGAAGTAGAATGCATGGCACGTCTCAAAGGAGATTGGGATAACGAAAAAGGAAAAAAGAGATTGGAGACGACGCTGTCCTTTATCCTTTATCCTTATTATACCAACAACAAAGTCCTTCACTTGTCCCAACATTCAAAAGAAATTTTCAAATTCAGCACACCCGGAAGGTTGAGATGTTGTACTACAAACACTGATTTTTACTTGACGTCATGTGAATAGAACAAATCCATTGCGTCAGCGCTTAGCGTTGTCTCTTATCTAGCCAACCCATATGTGCTCAGGGTCGCAATTGTGCGTCTTCCCTGATGTGTTTATTGTTTACTCTCGGCTGATTTCGCACGAAACTGTTTTATTTATCTTTACCAGTGACCTTATGCAAACGTAATAAACATAGGCAAAAGCACACGACTGGCGTCACCTATGCTGGCAAACACCTGCTTTGCCATCTGTGTAGACCTCTTTTATGGCGATGCATAAGATGAAGATCCTGACAGACCGCATTCTGCGGTTCGCATCTAGAGTTCTAGAGTTTTTTGCTCTTAGTAATACACCATACGGCCTTTTCTATAGTTAAAGTGGTAAGAATTTTATGATCTTTCTTATCTTTTTTTCAGTAACAACATTTTAGGAGCATTATTTATGTAATAAGTATATGTGGTGGTGGCACATCATTTTTTGAGAAATTCTGCGGATGATACGAATAAGGAAACGGAGACAGTCTTTGGTGAACTGCAACGCCATTTTGATCCGAGTCGGTCCTATTCGTAGCAAAGGAATGCGGAAAGAAGCACCTTCATTCTGAAGAGCTCACAGAGGTGGGTGGGCCAAAAATGTAGGCGTCTCTGTGGACCTATCCCAGTCGGGGGGGGGGGGGGGGGGGGGAGGGGAGGGATATGCGGATGCGGTGTTTGACCTCCGTCCCTTTCCATGAATTTGTCCCGGAGCTTTAAATATTTACTGCCAGATGATACGATGGAGAGGTTATGCGGACTCAAAGGCTGTGGTCTCGTGTCGTGGGATGCTCGACTTCACTGGCGCCCTGCGGTGCCTCTCCCGAATAGGATAAACGCAATTTTTAACGCTGTTTCTACAGTTCGGCTACTGTACTGTCTCCAGGAGGAAGAACGAAACCTCCCCCGCCTCTCGTCCTCCCTGAAAAACGCCACCGCGAACGCCATCGTGAAATAGGGTATGAGAACGACCTTGTTACCGTTCGGACAACCTGGTAGTTGCTGGAGAAATCTACCGTTCAGATCAATGACAGCTCCATCTCAGGGCCGTTCTCCGGTCGTAGTGTCGCCACCGCCGAAGACGGCGAGGCGGCAGCCGATGGCGGTGGCGGCGGCGGTGGCGGCGGCGGATGCGGAGGGATGCAAGTTGGTCGCTCGACTCGCGGCTAAGGGCCTCGTCCCCGCGAAACCGACCGACCGGCTCCCATTATCGACTGTACCATCTCGGGGAACCGAACCCGACGTGTAATAGTGTTATATCGATCCGCTGACCTTGTCGACTGTCGAACCCAACACGTTTCGATCGTTTGATGATGTGGTTCCAGCCATTACTTTTCTCAGGCCTACCTACCAGAGACGAAGACTTCAACCAGTTGTTACCGGGTTGTTTTTTCCATCTTCCACCTCTAAGTTTTCCATCTTCATAGCAGTGAGAGCTTTGAATATTTTAATCTGATAGAACATGAGCAGCTAGTCGAGAGCTGTTGGATTCCGCTAATATTACACCTACTGAAGTCCAACCCAGTCGCCAAACTATACTCCGCACGTGTTGTCGGATTCCACTCTGTCAGACCGGTTTGGATCAGTTGCAACACATTCTGAAACCTATAAACGCTGTTCGTCTTTGATGCTATTGCTTTTCGACCCTCGTACCGTCCAAGCTTTATCCTCACTGTGCTTGCTTGGCCTGGACGGGACACGAACTAACGATAAGAACCTCAATTCCGTGGTGTACGCGGAAAATAACGCGTCGTCGGATAACACTACCACGCACGCGTTTAAATTTTCTTGAAGAAGGAATCCTCATTAAAAGATCGGTCCATTTTACGGAGCGATCTCAACATTCCAGTTTTACACCACTGCACTGTGTCGTTTATTTTTAATTGTTGTTCAGTATCTCTTATTTGGGCGCGTGTAGCGCCGACGGAGAAGGGGCCGATGGTCGCGTGCACCCGATGCTAGGTTCCTGGTTCGGATTTTCCGCCCAGGCCAACCAAGCCTTCCATCCCTCCGGGGTCGGTGTGTACCAGACGTGTCTAAGCCTAGAATTCCATAAACTGATGTGCTTCAGAGTGGACCCTACTGAAGTGACTTTTGTGAACACGATTCTACTGAAGTCGTGCCAGCAGTGGGTTTATTAACCCCGTCGCACGCAGTTTGAGAGTAAACATTCTGTGACAGAGCGCGAGGTCCGGCGTGAGACTTGTGGGTTTTTTCTCTCTTTGAGTGACCTGCTTGTTTGGTTTGCGACTTGTATTCCGCACGGTCGCTTCTTTTTTCTGAGACCCTCTTTGAAGAACGTCTTAGCATTCTATCGTACCGTGACAAGCTGACCGAGCACCCCTTATACAGTTTACGGTCTGCGATCCCAGCTCTAATGCGGGCTCAGTGAATCATTCCTGTCCAAATGCAATTGGGCATTTTTCAAATGGAATTAGCCAGCACTTTCAATCCAAATTAGACACTTTTCAAATCAATTGTGTTCTCTTTTAAGCCTAACCTAAGACTTCTGAAATCAAAGCAACCTCTTCCAAATTGAAATGAGCTTCTTCTACTTTCTGCTAGAAACTCTCCAAAAAGCTTAGAATAACTTTTTGTTCAAGGAAAATTTGAATATAACTTTCCTTAAAGTTTTAACTCATCTACTCAATAATTGGTCACATCGTTTGTGCCTTCATAAAAAAATAATTTTGGGAAAAATAATGGTTTTGAGGGGGCTTGTTTTAAAGAGCAGGAAGGCGGCCATAAAAGAAGTATTTTCTCCATAAAATTAGTTCCAGTGGCAACCCAATGAGCACTTTGCCGCGAGATCCTTCGAAATACAATAACTGCTAATCGGCCTGTTCAGGAGGGACGAAAAACTTGGTTGGTCTGAACCATGAACCAATTCGTGGTCCGATATTCCCCTCCAATGAAATGCTCCAACGTAGCACCTGATGCCCTACCATTGCGAGCTTGCGAAATTTTGAAACACTATATGTACAGCACCATATTATGGTTACAAGTATCTAGCTGAACTTACCATACCTTAAAGTAAAAGTATTTTCCGATTTTTCGACAAAGATTTACCTACTGGCGGTAGCTCGATCAACCGTTCGAAAATTTCGGCCGATTTTTCGTTCGATTAACCGAAAATCACAAATCGTTGCTGTTTGATAATTGTTCTAGTGTTGTTAGAATTCTTCTGCAATGCAGAAAATCGACTACCCTAACGCAGCAGAAACCTCGAATTTTGGACGAAATTGATGGTCGAAACTCGTTTATTTACTATTACCTTTACTTACTACTACCTTTACGTTTACCTCTACTTGGCATATTTCCTAATAAATTTATTCCCTCGCTCGATTGAAAAAAACTTTCATTTGTTTGAATTACTCGAAATTCAAAGGACCTATTTACTCGTTTGTTACAGTGTTCCAAAGCTGAACAAATGGATTTATTCATTGCCTTGACTATTTGAAAATTCGAAAATCTATTTTGGATTTTTTAATTAAGAATTTCGGCATTTTAAAAACTGGGTTTGTTGTATTGTTCAGTCCTTCGTTTGAAGCAAAAGCAGAAAAGCTCAATCCTTCCGAGCAGTAACATTACAATTACCATAAACGGTTATCGTTCACTATTAGAAAACATCAGAAATAGGATGACGTCGATTGACGTGAGTCTAAGGGGCTAACCACTAGGATCTTAAATAATTGGTTCCGCTAAAAGTAACTTTGCTCATGAGCAACCATTTTAGATTGAGTTGTTCGGCCATGAGTTTTCACATCACTATGTCATGATCCACCTTCCCGTCATAAATGTCTTGTGAGAACGAGCAATGTTGTCCGAACGACTTTGTCGGCGTCGACCCAAAACAGGGTGTCTGACGACGATACGCCTGAGCTATGACTGTGCACAACTCAGAAGCAGCTCGTGGTAGAATCCGCGTTGACAGTTCATTGAAAGTTTGGTATCACCCTTCTCTCACTTAACTCATAATTTTGGTCGGCGCAATGAGCGGACTGGGGGGGGGGGGGGACAGTCCATCAGAACTCAAAAAGTTACAGGTTTTCACCCGTTTGATCTAGGCCCCTCTCGTCGTAATTTGCATTACACGTACGTACGTATCAGTTTGTGTCAGTTTGTGTACAATGTGGGAAATTCCACGTCACCGTATCCGACTGCTACGCTCAAGGCGGTCGAAACCCATGGGCCTCTCCCCCCCCCCCCCCACCTCCGTCCTAACTAGCATTTCCTTGCACCTTCTGGACCGGATTCATCAACAATTAAACCCGCGAGTAGAAGGGGTATAAGGTGTAGAGATAAAGTAAGAGGCAGAGACGCAGGTTTCATCGTGGGGATCTCTACTACCCCCTATACCTATGGGTTAGTCGTCGTTGATGAATCCTGCCCCTGGTCTACATAGTTCTACGCACCTTCTTTCCCTTGAGTCACTGATTAGTTATTTTGTAATCCATGTGGTTGCGTCACGAAGCTACCGTACAGTGGAGATTGTGATCCGGTCGTTTGACGTTACGCTAAGCTTACAAGCAACGCTCGAATTGCTGTTAAGAAGACGAGCACCAAGGACAATGGGAGGGGAGCTAGACTTAAGTATTATATAATCGCTTTCATTAACAAACAGCAGGATGGACATTCTCAGGAGCATGAAGGGCATAGGAAGTAATCAAAGGCAGCTCAAAAATATTCCATAGGTTCTCAAAACTGTAGCAGAGTTTTGACGTTTTGAAGTTCACAAACCTCATAAGTGTTTTCAAATTCAAGCACAAAGCAAGAAAATGCTAGTCACGTCGTTAAATGTTTCGATGCAACTGTAATACATGTAAATGCATCGTGGGTACAATAATTACATTATTTAAATTTTAAAAACTAATTGTTATGCATGCTTCAGAGTTTTGGATTCTCTTCAGATGAGATAATAATTATATTACATACACTTAATCATTCTCTTGAGATGCGTAACAGTGAAGAACTGGTAAAGGAAATTGAATGAGCATCAGAAAAGATGGCAAGACTATTACGTTTGATAATTCACCGCCTACAAGCACAATTGGGAAAAATGTTCCAGCAATGGATATTTATTTATTTATTTATTTACTTATTTAAAGCAAGCAATACACGCGCAACCATACATTATACATTTGCGATATATGTGTTAGGTTGTCCCATAAGTCCCCGGCGTTTTTTTTTCAACTCAACGATTCATTGCGGATTTCGCCGGTGGTCTCTTGCATAGCGCTATAGAGCTTCCAAAAGAGAATGATTTGCTCTATCAGAGCATGCATTGCACTTCTTTTTCATCCTGAATTTTATCAATTTTTAGGTCGTTAAATTGAAAAAGTGAAAAGTGGCCATCTGCGGCAGTTGCTTCTTTCCGCTTAGGCCTGGAATTTTTGTGAAATTTTTCATAGCATTTGGAAGACAATGTTCTGTGCTACAAGAATACGTGTTGGCGCTATTTGCTGATTTGTTCTCTATTGGTTTTTAGGTAATCAAGTTGGGACGTCCGACTTTTCCGTCCGATTTTTTACCGACAGCTCCTGCTTTGGGGTGGACTTTTTTGCTCGGTGATATATAGCGTTCGGAAGAGAAAGTCTTGCTCAATAAGAATTTGTGTCTCGTTCATTGGCTCATGCTGATTTCTGTCGAATGCCAACAAAATTCCAAAAAGGGGAAAATCATCTTCACCAACAACTCCTTCTCCTTGTTCAGTTGTTGATATTCGACAGAAATCAGCATGAGCCAAAAAACGCGACACAAATTCTTATCGACCAAGAAATTCTCTTCCGAACGACATATAACACAAACCAAAAAAGTCCAACCACAGAGTAGGAGTTTCGAAAAAATTCGGACGGAAAAGTCGGGCGTCCCAATTTGATCACCTAAAAGTCAATAAAGGACAAATGAGCAAATAGGACCAACACGTATTCTTGTAACACAGAAGATTGCCTTTCAAATGCTATGAAAAACTGCGCAAAAAATTCCAAACCTAAGCGAGGGAAACCTAAGCGCGAATGGCTACTTTTTCACTTTTTCACTTTTCATTTTAGCGACCCAAAAATTGACAAAGTTCAGCATGAAAAAAGAAATGCAATAAACGGTTTGATAGAGCAAATCACTCTCTTTCGAACTCTATGTAGCGGTATGCGAGAGACCGCGGGCGAAATCCGCAATGAATCGTTGAAAAAAAAAACGGCGGGGACTTATGGGACAACCTAATAGTTTCTGCAATTTATTCTACCAAAAGGAAACAAAAACCAAATTCTAGCAGGAGGAAACGAGCGGCTTGGGGAGCTTTCAAGAGCGTTGAAGAAGTCGCGAAGAAGACGAAGAACGTCCGACTACGTGCCCACTATAGTTGTGCTTTTTCGAAATTTTATCGAACGAATGAACGATCGAATTTATTCGACGTCAAAAATTTCCGATCGAATGATCGAGCGAATTTATTCGATGTCGAAAATTTCCGAACGAATGAAACTCGATGTCGAAAATTTCCAAACGAACGAACGATCGAATTTATTCGACGTCGAGATTTTTCGAATGAATGAACGATCGAATTTATTCGATGTCTAAAATTTTCGAATGATCGAATAGTCGAATTTATTCGATGTCGAAAATTTTCGAATGATCGAATAGTCGAATAATTTGTTCGAATAAACGAATCCTACAATATATAAAAGAGTAATGCGCGTGTGTTTCCGTACTTCACTCCGTCCGTCACACTGGCGTATTGGCGATACTCAACAATTGATGGCGATCGACAGCGGCTCGAAGCTTCAGCTCTGGGGCAATCGAGGTCGCTGAACACGAATCTGAAGTTCGTTTATGGAGTATGGATCGCCACCAATCGATATGGATAAAATTATCGATTTTTTGTTGATGCCGTTCAAGCGGCCAGAAGCTTCAGCCCTTGGGGCAATCGTGGTCGCTGAACACGAATCGGAAGTTCGATTTTCGAGTATGGATCGCCACCAAACGATATGGATCACATTATCGATTTTTTGTTGATGTCGTTCAAGCGGCCCGAAGCTTCAGCCCTGCGGCAATCGAAGTCGCTGAGCACGAATCTGAAGTTCGTTTTTCGAGTATGGATCGCCACCAATCGATATGGATCAAATTATCGATTTTTTGTTGATCTCTAGTTTAACATGATTCTACTAAGATTTACTACTTCTTCATAAAAACAACAGATCTTCGGAATCATATTCACGAACACAACAACTGCTTCACGTGAAAGTTAATAATGATTTACTGTTTACTAAAAATTTACTACTTCTTCAGAAAAACAACAGATCTTCGGAATCATATTCAAGAACACAACAACTGCTTCACGTGAAAGCTAATATCTAATATTATCTAATATCCTCGAGTACTCTTTAGTGTTTCTTCATAAAGTTACTTGCAATCCATGATTGAAGGTCGAACTACAAAAATGTCTGCCTTTGAAAAAAAGCTCACGGAAGCCCGTTTTCAACTAGAGTAAACCCTCGAGATTTAAAGAAGGTAGTAGTATTACAACGTGAAGTACTAAAAGGAATACTGGTGGAGGTCTAGAGCGAACCCTCGCTCTAGACCTCCACCAGTATTCCTCCTAGTACTTCACGTTGCGTCAATTTCGCTGTCGGAGTCGTCAGACTCCAACTCGGTGTGCTCCTCGAGTTCACTTTCCGACGAGATGATGGGTTCCAATTCTTGTTCTTCCTCCTCTTTCTCCTCGAAACTCGCGTACCTTCGCATTTCCGCAGCAGACCATGATTTGCAGTCTCTGAAGGTTTCCAAGCAATCGTTTATTGATTTCGGCTAATATTTGACTCTAAACCTACCTCCCCAAATCTTTATTTTCGCTTGCCTTTGTCATCATCAATAGTCGCGCGTTTTCACCACTTAATCGGCCTCGACGTTTGTGACCGTAGATCACACCAGCCAAACTAAACGATCGTTCAATATCGTGATGCTTCGGCAATCAAACGAAACACCTTCCAAACCAGAACGAGCTTCCATTAAATTTGGCTCTCCGGGGCCTCTCTGGTTACAATATGTTTTGTTCAAGGAAATTATGGTGAGACTTTCATTGAATTTCATGATTGCTACCGTTCTGCTTTAAAGTGCAGAAAGGCAGCAAACATTTAGTGCATTGAAATAAAGGCCGCGCCACGCACTTGATTATATAGTCACGATTTTTATTTGATTGATGGCAAAAATTATGCTTTCGTGGAGTTGCACAGACTGAAGCGGTACCACAAGAACAGTTATTAAAAAACACATATCCTCAAATCGTTTTTTTTTTTCAAGTAAGTAGTGCTTACACCATCAGTCAAATGAAAATCGCGCCGATCCATTCATGTGCATGGCGCAACCCCTTTTCCTTTTCCCCAAGCAAATTTTAGTTCATTGTTTTTCTTTAAAAATTAAAACAAGTGTTTACGCTAATTGGGGAACATGAGCTAATAACATTCAAAAAAGTCATACTAAATTTTCCTTAAACAGGGTCGGAGAGTCTCAGAAGTCGGGGAAAGGTCGAAAAAAAATTGCCCAAACTTCGCTCAAGGGGGTTATCTGGGGCGCTGATCACGAATCTAACATTCGCTTTTGAAATTTCGGCCGATTGCGGATGGTGTCCGAACTTAGTTTGTAAGTACAGGTGACAAAGACTGTCGAGGTCTCAGATTTCGCCCAAACTTCGGCTAAGGGGGTTATGTAAGGTGCTGATCACTAATGTAACATCCGTTTTCAGTACTATGCTGGAGTAAGGTAGCTACGGATACGGAACGCTTTAGAATATCTGAAGAGGTATCCTACTTTTCGGTGGCCATGACGTTAGTTACCCGTACCTATCGTAACATAACGAACTTCAGCGTAATGCGGAAAAAGGATGTCAGATTCGTGATCATAACCCCAAGTAACCCGCCTCCCCTGTACGAGGTTTGGGCAAAAAAAATCGATCTTTTTTCGACATCAGGAGTCCTGAAACTACAATAGTGCAGACAAAAACGAAGACAGCCAAAAAAGCCCAACCTGAACAATCTTTCACAATCTACGGCGCTTGCGGGTATAACCAAGTATTTGGCTGCTTCTTGACGAAGGAGAGGAAACTCGTGTGCATGCTGAGACCACCATTTGTGTGGATCGTCGTTCTCGTTGGGACGCTCTTTTCTTAACAGCATGGAATATCGCCGAAGCTCAATCTGGGAGCCAAAGAATCGATGAGAAAGCAGATTAAGTGAGCCGAAGGTTCAAGTCACGAGGGCGGGTGCAATTTCGTATTGGCCGACCTTTCCGTCCTATCCTCTGTGGTTCCGCGACCTCAATATGCTTGATTGGGCTGCAAAAATAAAAAAGGAATCCTTTTAATCATATGCTGTTGTGAAGCATATGATTAAAAGCATTCCATCTTATTTATGCAAACAAATATCGCAGCATAGTAGCGACTGAATACGAGCAAATAGGTTTAATCCAGATTAAATAAGTAAGCGACACTTCCACAATTATTTAGTTAAGGTGTAAATACTGGGGGTGCAAATACTACGCATTCTTTTCATTATATCCAAAATATCCTTGGCTTCAGAGCTAGAAGGTTTTGCTGCTGTTACTGCCCGGTAAGCTTGGTAGCAGTTCACCAACACTAGAGTTTTGGTTGGCTTGGGAGCAAATCGAACTTGAATTTGGTTCGGATGTAGATTTTTCCTGCTTATAGGCTTAGAAAATGTGCACCGTATCATGCAATAAGAACAGCAGCGACGAAAAAATGAACTGAAGACCTAAGAACATACCAGAGCTTCAGCAAGGGCCTCTCACACAGCGCAGATCTGGGCAACGTGAACTCCACCGCTCACTCGGATTCTGATATCTACGTCCTGGCAGAGCTATTTTCCGACGACGAGGGTGGGGCACCTAAACATACCAAAAGCAATGCAACGACGCACTTCAGACGGTTCAGTAATCTCGTTGCTTGGGCGAATCACGCGAATCAATGCCTGCGGAAAGGAACAAAGGAACGTCACTTCCAAGCTCCAATCAATGATCGCGCATCGGCGGCCACGCTGTGACGTCCGACCGATGTCTTGTGCGCCCGCGATGGCACCGTGGGCAAGTGGGTCGTGGTGCAGTAGGTAGAGGGTTCGCTTCGTGCGAGGGATGTGGGGGGTTCGGTTCTCGGCCGTCGCGGCGTTCTTGCACTTCAGCTGAGTATCTGAGATCTGGGCTGTTTCGACGTTGCACGTTTTTTGCGCATTGTTTCAGCCGTATACGCTTCGCTGCTCGAAGAGCGCAGAACCCAGCCGCGAACTCCTCCTGAGCGAAGAAAGCAGTCTCCATACGAGCAGCTTGCATGGCACACACCCTGGAGTCCCTTCATTAGCCTGGCTGTGCGCTCGAAGAGCGCAGAACCCAGCCGCGAACTCCCCCTGAGCGAAGAAAGCAGTCTCCATACGAGCAGCTTGCATGGCACACACCCTGGAGTCCCTTCATTAGCCTGGCTGGTGATTTGGAAAGTGATTTGTTTAGTTCGACGAGTGAAGAAAAAAGCATTGGTTGTTGATACAACATTGCAGAAGTGTGTAATTAGACATTATAATCCGTCAGGAGATGAACTCAACTCGTCACATGAACGAGGAAGTTTGATATCTGACTATGAACGCTTCTGAACGGGAAGCGAAAGATTCATTCAGTTCTTTGTCAAGAAAGGTGTACCAAAAGCGCAGTGTGAACAAATAATAAACAAACTATCATTTAAACAACAACAACAAACAACAATAATAAACAAATAATCATCTTTTTGAGAGACCAGGTTTGGTTGAAGCATAACAAGCAACAGGGAGCGGTTCCCCAGATAAACGCGGTGCATCATCCACTTGACGAGCATACGGCTCCATATCGATCGTGCGACGCGATGAATCGATAAGGGAGCTTATCATTAGGCGTTGCTGGGGGTGAGTGATGGTATAACGTAGGCCTTAACCCCTTCGCGTCAATGTCGGAGAATGCTGTCCGACGCAGATTTGAGGCATCGGCCAACTCGAGACAATGTCAAACAAAAGCATAGTGGTTTTTCCTTGAGCAGTTCTTTCCTGTTCTTACACTATACACTGTCCAAATATTAGGCAGTGTAGTTTTCTCCTTTAGTTTTGCTCACCACGAAATTTACCAAAAAACATTGACGGGCATGATGGGCAAGCGAAAAAAACAACATTACTATACTACTCTACAATGAAAGGGGTTTTTTGTGGAATAGAAACTCAAACGTTAATTCAACGCTTTGAGAGCCAAAAGATGATGACGGAGCCAAAACGCAGGCCTGAATGAGGACCTACGCCAATGTTGGCCAAAGAGAAGCCGACAATCCAACAATTCTTGAGAAAATTACGGAGCAATAGACAACGAGCCAGGAATATGTGGGAACCGGTCCACGTTTCTTCGCTAACAGACACAAAATCCTTACCGAAGTTGTCGAAGGTCCTCTAATCTTACAGATACCCCATGGAACCAAATCTAAGCCGAGCTGATCTTCGAAATAAGGAAGCCCTGCGTCCACTATGTACTGGTATTCACGTCCTTGGGAATATCTCAGAGTTTGAGTGATTCCCCGAATGGAGGATGAGTGCTTACGGAATGTTGCTAAGACCTCGAAGCACTTCACACCACCCGAAACATAGCCAGCCATCTGCCCATTAAAAATTGACCATAGAGCAAAAAGAAACACCCCGCAACGCTGGAATTAACAATAGTAATAACAGCACCGCCCACGCGTGATAAGATAATGGAGTTGGTGTACTGTCACGCGCAGGTGGTGTTTTTTCTGCACACACTGTCACGGATACAGTACGTATCTTAATAGAAAAAGGCTGGCCGGCGCAATGTGACTATGAAGGGGTTGGATAAATTTAAAAAATGTATATGCCTAGATAGGCATTTATGTAAGCAAAACAAAACCACTTACCATGAATCACGCTCCTTTCATGTTGCTTGGGGGGGGGATCGCCCGGGTTGCCTAACGCCTGGGCAAGGGAAGGGACTCCGGGGTGTAGGCAATTTTAAACGCGGGTGCGTAACTGGGCCACACCCCGGAGTCCCTTCCCTTGCCCTATCTGCACTCTCCTGACCGCTGACGCGGAGGAGAGCACAGAACATATTCAGTCCCCCCTCGGCGGAACTCCCCTTCCTCCGGAATTCACCTCACTCCCTCCTCGCCCTCACTCCTTCCACACCCCCCCCCCCCGGCGCCCACATATCATACATAAATAAAGGAAACTTTAAAAAACCTCGAATAAAGGAAACTTTAAAAAACCCATAAGAACTCACCTCCGTCGCTCGTCGCGCGGTCCAGCCGGTCGAATGGTCCGCTTGGAATCATTTTCCGTCTCGTCGTCTGGCGCACTCCACGCCTCCCTACTCTCTCCTCTGCAATATCCTTCTTTCGCTGCAGGACCTAGGTCCAATAGCAGGAGAACGCCCTTTAAATTACCGGCCGAAACTGTCGTAAAGCGAGCTAGGTGAGTCTTTTTCCCTTTCCCTACCGTTTTGCATTAATCCTTTCATTTCAACGAATCACCTAGGATGTGCTGAGTCCCATCCTAGGTGATTCGTTGAATTTATCCAACCCCTTCATAGTCACATTGCGCCGGCTGGCCCTGCTAGAAGGGTGATACTCCCCTTCTTCTGTTCGATGGGGTGACGATGGAAGTGATCACCGTTAAAGAGAACGAAGAGAACACACAGTGGGCACTAGTTAAAAGTTCCGACTCCACCGACACGAGTTCGATCGAAAATATTTTTTTTGCGGAAACTTTGTCTAGGGGGTTATTTGGGGTGCCGATCATGAATCTGACATCCGTTTTTCACGATTCGGTCGGAGACCACCCGTACCGTTAACAAGGGTAGTCCAGGCAAGGTCACCCATTTTGCTGAAATTTTGTGTAGGGGGTTATTTGGGATGCTGATCACCAATCTGACATCCGACATCCAAACTTCTCAACCATTCTTGATTCTTGAGCTTGAATTGCCATAGTTGTAGCGTATTCAACGAACGACTAGAAACAGCAGTCACTCGTTTTCTTTTTTTCGCCAATACCGCGGATTTCGTAGCTCGACGAACCGACCACTTACCCATACCAACCTCTACTGGCCGTCATCGGCAGAAACTTTAATAATGTAATCCACTGTCTTCCTGTATCTATATTATGCAGCCGAATCGTGGAAAGCGTGTGTCAGATTCATGATCAGCACCTCAAATAACCCTCCTAGACGAAGTTTCAGCGAAATCGACAATCCTGCCTGGACCACCCTTGTTAACGGTATGGGTGGTCTCCGACCGAGTTGTGAAAAACGGATGTCAAATTCGTGATCAGCACTCCAAATAACCCCTAGACGAAGCAAACGACTTTTTCGACCGAAGTCCTGTCTGTGGAGTCGGAACTTTATCTAGTGCCCACATAGTGCAAGCAGCTCCAGAGATATCATGTATTCAGTGATTATACACCTTCTTCAGAATGGAAACGAATATCCATCCACAGCATCAGAAGTGGTTCTGCACAATCCATAATAGTGGTACATTGGACAACTGAGACATAAAAGTTTATTTTGGGCAGCAGTGGATACAATATGAAACAGTTTCTCAGCTTTCCTACTGCCTACTATTCAAAGGAGCCGCTACCGTAATTTGTCGTTGGGGCGCGCCAACTATCTCACGGCGGCGGTCCTTTAATTAGGCGCGCCGTCCCGACCGTGACATTGTGCCGGCTTTATGTGCTTAACCCAGCGAACTACGAATGAGAGTTTTACTTATTGAATACAAAGTTAGGCCAAGACGGCTAGGGGGAGGCTCTCCGTGTGTTAAGTGGTTATCCGCCTTGGTAAGAAGGCACATAAGTGCCCAATCATATCAGAGGTGGCTTAGCTCAGTTCACAGCTGGGTATAACCAGTAGAACACATCAATGTTGTGTAAAAATTTTGATTTAGTGCAACACAGAACATCGTATAAGGCACACTGCCTTCCCCCGAGCCGCTTTGCGCCAGAATTTATGGGGAACAAGGTCCTTGTTTTGACTCCTTTCGCTGTGAATGAGTACGACTTGTATGCGAGTTTTTTGGATATGATACTACGACTTCAGCGCAGATAGGCTCGGGGAGGGGGTTACCATGTAGGAACGGGACGGTGCATGTGAGAGGGAGCCGCATGCCCGTGACGGATGCCTCCCCGCCACGACGGCCGGGGTGCGGCGCGGAGAGGAGCACCCGCAGGCTGTGTTCGCGCGTTCGCGGTCGAGTGGTCCCAACGGGAAAATATTTGAATCGCGTGATTTTCAGGTAATCTGTCAAGTGCGTCGACCTCTAAAGGTTACGGGTTTTTTGTCAAGTGGCGCAAATCCATCCTTCCGGCTGCAGGTTTATGGGGAGCAAGCTGAACATACAAAAGCGCGCGGCGGCCGCGGCGACCGCTGCGACATGCGCGACGTCTACATAGTTGTGTTGCTGCACTCACGGATTCTAAAGCTCTTGTAACTGCATAAACCTCATTTGCTGCCCCTGCTCAGCTATTTGAGAGTCCTACGGTGCACTTATTCAAAGAAAATTAATATTTCGAGAAGGAATTGGATCACCTAATCGAAGAAATGTTGTTGTTTGTTGTTTTCAGTTGTTTCCATTGTGAAAAGATTTAGGGTCCCTTTGTGACAAGAAGCTCCATTTCTTAAAGCCACATATCTAGATACAATATAGCATACCTCGGGAGTTAGTTAGAGCTCCATTTCCTCCTGACAGCCCACCTAGAGAGCCCTGCGTCAGTGGCGGTTCGCCGCACGTGCGACAGAGGCCGCCGCGCGGGCGACCAAAATCTGTATGTTCGTACTACCAGCCCAGGTTTATCCGATATTCGAATAAAATTATTCGATCGAATAGAGTTTGACTATTCGATTCGAATAATATTCGAATATGGCTCCCTCGATGTTCGAATTCGAACGAATATTCGACTTTTGAAAATCATCGATAATCAAATTCGAACGAATATTCGACCTTTCAAAATCATCGATGATCGAATTCGAACGAATATTCGACTTTTCGAAATTATCGATAATCGAATTCGAACGAATATTCGAAAATCAAGAAAACCGAATGATCGAATAATTCGAATGAATATTCGAATAAATTATTCGAATAATTATTCGAATATATTCGTTTGGGCACAACTATAGTGCCCACCTATTCGCCTCTACTGTTCTTCCTGCCCTAACATACGCCTCAGAGACCTGGGCTGTACGCACGCAATCCGCGTCGCCAGCGTGGAATCGAAAGGACGATGCTCGGAGTGACACGACTCACGCAAGTGAGAGAAGGCCTCCGGAGTTCCGAGCTTCGCCGACGTTCGAATATCAGAGACGCTGTCGCATGGGCCAAGTTGTCGAAAATTAGGTGGGCCGGCCATGTAATACGCTTCGCAGACACCCGCTGGACGGAGCCGTTATCGACTGGATTCCGCGGGATGTCAAAAGAGCACCAGTACGCCCACCAACGCGTTGGTCGGACTTCTACGTGAAAGCCCTGAACGACCGATATGACGCTCTTCGTGTCCCTCGAGCGAGGAGTATCCATTGGAGCACTCTGGCACGCGACAGGGACAAATGGAAACGCTGCTGACGAACGCTCGAGCAAGTCGATGATCAACGGGACGACAGGTGATACAGGTGATTCTACCAAGTTCCGCTGTGAGCCAGTAGATGACTTTGGAAATGTAACGAACCACAGATCTCTAAACATGAAAAATCATTGTACGATAACGTTTTGCGATGGCTGGTGGAAACTAGCTTTTCTCGAAACATTTCAGCAACACTTATCACATTTTCGTACACATTACCACGCTTAAAGAAAAAGGCTGACCATTTCAGTTAAGACAAGGGCTACATGCTTCCACTGACCTATCGAAGCAAACGTCGGGAAAAGACAATCATTTTTCTTGCCATATTCTTCACCACGCTTCTGCAGTGAACACACAAGATTGAAACCGAATTTTTATTGTTATGTAAAACAAGGCCAAAAAGTAAGTAATCACAGGAGACAACTCAAATGTTCACTTGTGACATCGTTCACTGATCCCTTACTCTATCCTGCAATAGGGAGTTGGGAATTGTGGACATTGCGGCAACGTTCCCAGCTTCAGAAGAGAGTATATTTGTGATCTATCACGAATAAGGGAAGGGTCTGAAGCGTATGTCCGAACGAGGGGAGCGAGTCATATAGGGAGAATCCTCATCCCTCGGTTGGTTTGAAAATGTGTTTATTTTTAGCCAAACCCAAGGAGTAGGGGGTCACAATGGGATACGGCGCAGCACGCGTTTGGGGGCCTTGTACGCCCGCGATGCGTGTGCAACCAGTAGATCGAAGCGCAGGTGGGTAGAGGGTTGACTCGTGCGAGGGAGATCAGGGGGTTGGTTCCTCTGCGCTGCTGCATTTTCGCATTTCAACTGATTGCTTGAGATTTTTGTATGACGTCGGCTATTCTCATCTAGTATATCAGTTATTGCTCCACCTCCTCCCATTTTTCCATATGTTTTTTGTAATATTTCCACCTCTATTTATTTACGGTTCATTCTGCTATTCATCGTCCTTGCCTTCTTATCGTCGCTTTCTGGTTCCTTCCTTTGTTGCTCTCTCTCTCGTTCGCTCTTTCTTTTTTCTAGATCGCCACCACATAGCGCCGATGGCAGTGGCACTGCTCAGGAAAGCTGGATATCGCAACTTTAGAATGTGCCCTGCGTTAGAACATACCTGCCTGTGCCTGTGGTGCGCACTACATTTATGATGATGTGACCAGTTACGATCACAATCGACAACATCAAACGACATCTAGTTGGAAACATGCTCTACGAGGTGTTCTCATACTGCGTTGATTTTCATTACCGTAGAGCAGGAGATTCTGTCGAAGTTGGGTGATCCACGAGCTCAAATATGCATAGCGCGTGCAACGAAGCGTACACTGAGCAAACCAGAAGGGTATTTGATATTCCTGTCATTGAACATCTAGCCTGTATAATCTGTTATAACCACTAAAAATTTTCCAATTTTTTTAAATAAAAATTTTATTTTATGTTTGAGTTCTTTACTTTCTTGTTTATTTCTGGGTATTAGTCAATTTGTACTAATACTTGCTTATGCTCTTTTGTAAGGGCACTTTGGCGTGCACAAATAAATATTAAATAATCACGACGATAAAGACTTTGGTGAGAAGTGCCCACTATCTTGTCTGCATCCTACAGAGAAGCGCTGAAATCCAATTTCACCTATCCCCTTTGCTGACCGAGTTGCTCGAGCGGGGGTCGGCAGCGTCTCCATTCGTCACTGTCGCGTGCCAGAGTGCTCCAATGGATCATCCTCGCCCGAGGGACAACAAGTGCGTCATATCGTTCGTTCAGGGCTTTCACGAAGAAATCTGACCAACGCGTTGGTGGGCACACGGGCGTTCTAGTTACATTGATAATGCAGCTGGTTACAGCTCTTGTCCAGCAGGTGTCTGCGGAACAGTTAACGTAGCAGGCCTACCTAATTTCCGGCCGCTTGACCCATGCGACTGCGTCTCTGATTCTTGAACGTCGACGAGGCTCGGAAATCCAGAGGTCTCCTATCACATGCGAATCGTATCACTCCGAGCATCGCCCCCTCGATTCCTCGTATTGCGACGTTCATTTTGCTTCTGTATGAAATACATAGGCGTACAGTGTATAGTAGCACAGAAAAAAAAACGGTCGAGCCGAAGAGAGGAGCACGTATGAGAACCTTCTTCTTTTTCTCTTCTTTCTGGATGCTCTTTAAAGCTTCCCAAGCCGTTCACGTCCTCCTGTTCTGGGTTTAATCCCGAAATCCACGAACGAACAGCAGAAATGAGTGTCCTTTGGTCCCAGATGACATTCTGCCGTTTCTTTCACTCTGCGAGCTACAGAATGTCATCTTCTGACAACCAACGCTATCGCTCACAGATCCAGGCTTTCCGATATACCTCAAGAGGATATAGGAAAAAGCTAGTGCGATTGTTTGTTCAGATGGGTCGAAACATTGGCTTTCTTCAGCCACTTTTATAAAAGGTTGAAGGACAGCGCTTATCAATCCCTTTTGGATGCACCAAGCATTCAACATATTAGGGGGCATTATTCGAAACAGCTACGTCTGTCCAACATGCCAAAAGAAGGAGCTAGCCCTGTCGGAGTGTATTCAGAATATCTTCACTTGTCGGCTGGCATGAAAGGTTCTAGTCTGGGTTGTGAGCCGATACTTTGAGGTGTGCATATGTATCACTTGTACGGGATACAGAGCACGAGAACGTGTAGTAGAGGACAAAGAAACGATCTTTATATGGCCTTTCAGATCTGAACGAGAAGAGTTCTACAAAATAATGCAAGATTTTTCATCTCAGCCCTGTTCAGAACTATTTAGAAATGGCCCAACTAAATTTAGGGTTTTGCCTGTCCAGAACACATCACCGTGCTAAATTCTTCTCCGTCAAAGTGATACCATAGCTCAACAAAATTTGGACCTCAAATTAGGTAAACATGCCTTGGCACAGTTTTACGAGTGGGGCATAGAATCCTGCATATGCAGATTTCCGATAACGGCATGTTTGCTTCTGTTATCTCCTCATGCTATTGGTTTACAGTGTTATTTGTTTTCCAGTTTAATTTGATTATTTTCCTATTTGTCTGATTTACTCTATAATTTGAGCCTCTGTATAACTCGCATAGCTTTTGTGACGTGCCTGTTCTGGTTACTATCACATTTGGTGTTCACGGTTACGTTTTTACGGGGTGTAACCGTAGGTTTTGCCCATACAACCAAATAAGCTAAATATTCAGTGCTTCTACGAGATGTCGCGGAGGCAATTTGAATGCGTATTTACAATGATTTGCCATCGTCAACCAATAAACAGCTCAGTGTTTTATCCTCCCCAGACGTTGCCTACCAATTCACCGAACTCGGATGGATGGAAGGCTTGGTTGGTCTCGGTGGGATATCCGAACCAAAATCTGGAATGGGGTGAACGCAACAGCCGGCGCCTTCTCCGACTGCGCTATCATGCGCCCTTTTAGACATACGAAAGCGATGAATGTGGTGATTCAGCTCCAGCTCCTGGTTCACCCAATCTCAATTCAATTTACACAGTTCAATCAGAAATGACGCTGGTATTGCTAGGCTCAGTTGTATGTAGACGTTTCTTCTTTACTCACAGAACACTATCCTCGTATGTGAGTTTCGTAAGAAGCAGTGCTTCCCATTGTGCTACAAAACGTTTCTAAAATTACATCTCGGTCCATAATACTCAGGGATGTGCGGAATTTCCGTTTCCGTGTTCCGAATTCCGGTTTCCGGCCATTTTGGGCTTTTCCGTTCCGTTCCGTGTTCCGCCTGTTTTTGCACCGGAATGCGGAAACGGAAATGGGTACTGTTCAGCACTAGTTTTCTATTGAACAAAATCAGCTCATCAATTAAGGAGAGTTCTCCTTCATATAATGGTGAAAGAAATGTTTGACAACTTTAGTATTAATGATCTCGAAATTGGTAAGACCACCAAAAAACACTCAGAAATGGCAGCGGCAGGGTGCAGAGCAAAATTAATGTGCCACAAAGGCAATATGTATATGCATTGTTTGCTAAGAAAGTGCGCTCAACATTTGAATGGTCCTAAAATTCTTGATCCACTAGTTACAAATAGCTATAAAAACTTAGTAAGCATAGAGCGCAATATCATGAAACAAAGAGTTCAGTGAAGATTGTGGCATGCGGTTGTCTGCTCCAGAATTACATCAGTGTTCCTGACCAAGGGTGCAAATTTCAATTTTTAATTTCGGGTGTGATATTCGTCCATATGGAGCTATGCGATCCATTTTTTAATGAATCACCACGAATATCTAGCATGAGCTGTTATTTTGGTTCACTATGGTGACTTAGTGAATTCTGTCACAAAAGTATTGCTTCGAGAACCATCTTGGAACTGTCCAGCTGTGTTGGGCGTTCTGTGGAAGTGTGGATCCACGATGACTAATCACTCATCCAGTTATCGTCTTATTGTTAGATCCCAAAATCAATTCCGAGTACTAGTTTTGGTGATTACAATGTAACGGCTAATGTTGAATATGCAGATATTTATCTGTGCAATCACCACGTCATCCATGATGCCACAGGTTTCTAAAAGTGTTGAGAGGAATCCCTTTCCTGGTCGGAAAATGATCTAGGTGGCTACTCCAGTTTTAGACTTCACCCGAGTCACTTTTTTTTCAAATGCGGGTCTGTTAATAACCTCAAGTGATTAAGTCGGTTAAGTCTAATGTTCAAAAAATATCAGCATCAAAAGAGTCTGCGAAAAACCCGTCGTAGGGACCAGATATCTAAAGACAACATGCTGAAGTAGTGAGAAATAGTGAAATAAGCCCCTGAATTTGTTTTCGTTGATTGCTCAGCCATAGCTAAAAGGTTATCATAGCAATATTATGAATTCGTGCTTCGTTATGTTATGTTATGATGAGGATGAGCACTAATCTGGTGAAGATTCTGCTGCTCGCAAAGTTCTGAGCAAGAAAAAGTGCAATAGAAGCCGCTTCTGACGCCGTTTCAGATACAATTTATGATAAAATGGCGAACATAAATATGTCATTTCCGTTTCCACGTTTCGTATTCCGGTTTCCGGCCATTTTTGAGCGTTTCCGTTCCGCCTTTCGTCTTCCAAATTTTCCAGAAAAAATTCCGCACATCCCCGATAATACTGCTGCAGCCTTAAATGTCGTTCCTTGAATCGACCACCGCGTTTCCTCTTTCTTAAAGTTTGATTTGCACTTGTCTCTGTTACTAATCCAACGTGTTTACTAAGCTTTTCACCGAGATTATTAAACACGTATTACGTTAAGATTTGGGCGCGTGTAGCGCAGTCGGAGGAGGCGCGACTGTCGCGTGCACCAGATACCAGGTTCCTGGTTCGGATTTCCCGCCCAGGCCAACCAAGCCTTCCATCCCTCCGGGGTCGGTGAATTGGTACCAGACTTGTCTGGGAAGGATAAAGCGCTGACTTGTTCATCGGCTGGCCACCGCAAGTCATTGTATGGCCAAATACGCATTCATGTCGCCTCCACGACATCCCGTAGAAGTAGAATGCGCTGGCGCATCCCAGAAGGGATTGAGTAACGCCGTCCTTTATCCTTTTATCCTTTACGTTAAGATTTATCTAAGGTCGGTCTTGGGCTTCTTCTATTGTTTAATTTATCTTTATTGTTGGGTTTTTATAGATCGCTTTTTTTGCTAACGATAACTTTGTTCGTTGTTTTTTGATACAGCAGCTCTATTCGTGTAATAAAAAATATATGCAATTTTCACGTTAAATCGGACACTCTTCTAAACAAGCCTTTTTGAAATCAAACTAAACATTTTCCAAAGCGAAATTTGGAAAAAATTTTCATTCAAGGAATATTTTCGTATAACTTCGTTTGAAGGCTTAGTTCACTTAACCGGTACGTGAACACATTGTTTGAATTTTTGTAAAATTCTCGTTTTTCAAGGAAAAGTAATGATTTAGAGCTTGTTTAAAAGGTATTATAACAAGAAAGGTTCACGAACCGCTTTGGAGTAAGAAACGGTTTGTAATTTTATGTTTTTGGCTTTCATTATTCTTTATTATAGAGGAGGAAGCCAGTCATTTTTTAGAGCCAAAAAAGAGATTGTGCCATGCCTTCGTTCAGAACGTCGCGAAGTTTATTCGATTGATAATAAAAATGTCTGTTTGCATGGAGTTCTCACCTGCGAAATTTCTTCTTTTAGCACTAAAAAATGGCCGCTCGCTCTTTAAACTAAGCTTTAAGGATAAAGGATAAAGGGCTGCGTTACTCATTCCCTTTTGGTATACGCCATGCATTCTACTTCTACGAGATGCCATGGAGCTTGCTGTGGCCAGCCGATGAACAAGTCAGTCCTTCCCACAGAAGTCTAGCACCAATTCTCCGTCCCCGGAGGTATGGAAGCCTTGGTCGGCCTGGGCGGGAAATCCGAACCAAGAACCTGGTATTAAGTGCATGCGACAGCTGGCACCCCATCTACTGCGCTACGCGCACCTAAAACGAGCTTTAAACCATTATTTTTCCTAAAAAAACGAGAATTTTGTAAAATTTCAAACAACGTGTTCATTTATTGGGCTAGTGAGTTTAAACTTCAAGGAAAGTCACTCCAAACTTTCTTTGAACAAAAAATTGCTTCAATCTTTTTGGAGAGTCTCTAGTTTATTCTAGAAAAGGTCGTTTTGATTTGGAAGATGTTCAGTTTGATTTCAAAATCGTTAGGCGTCTTCAGAAGAGAGTCCGATTTAATATGAAAAGCGTCCAATTTGATTTGAGCAGTGTCCAATTTGGCGTGCAAATTGTATATGAAAAACTAGATTTACATCGTTACATCTCATCACATTCTGGGGGCAGATTCATCAACCGCTTACCGGCCGGTAACGATATATCGGTTGTCGCATCTGTATCTCTGCATCACATACTACGTAGGCTGGTATGGTGAATCCGCGGTAAGATGATACCAACTGTATCGTTGATGAATGTACCCCTGGATATCCTCATGCTGGTCCGCAGCTTCTACACCATCAATTTCTGAACCTCTTCAAAGGATCAGGTCCTCATCGAGCACACGCTTCACGCACGGGAAGTTCGACGATCGTCTTTCAGCCGGCGCCGCCGCAGTCGCCGGCTGCTATCGGTATCTGGGCGGCTTATAGCAGCGCCTTCGGAGCGCTCTCTGACATAAGCACATATGAGGACGCAACACTGCGCGGATCAACACACAGGAGGCCCCGAGAGAGTCGGTCGGTCGAGTAGGAGATGGCCGGGCGACGTCGCGCGACGGAGCACGGACGGACGGGGCGGCGGTGGTGCGCGGACCCGTCAGCCTCCCGCGCAGGGGGCGCCACGCGGAGGGAGCGACGGGTCGTCGTCGTCGTCGGGCACTGGGGACGTCGGACGAGGGCGAGGGCGCTCGGCCAGCCTTTTGTACATACTCGCGCTCCCCTCCCACCCCTCTCCACCGGCCGTCCGTCCGTCGTCCGGCCGTGCGTTCCGATCGTCGCCAGTGACACTGCGCGGCGACGCAGCAGCCAGCGATTTGACCCCTGTCATCTTCTCCGATGCCCCCACCGTGGCTCACCGGCAATCCGTGTCGGCTCTCTAGCCTTGGCCTCCATCCGTCCACCCGCGCACACGACGTTCTCACCAGCCCGCTGATCCTCCCCCAGCCATTTTTCATACGATCATCGCCACTTCCGCTTAATCGCACTCCACACAACAACTGCTCTCCTGTGCTGCGGTGCAGCCGTTCGTATTCTGCCACCTCTCCTTGAAAATGAGATCGAATGATCGTCTGTGAGCGGTTCGCGCCTTTTTTCCTCCAACATTACTTAGATTTTCTGGTTTTGCCGTTTTGTTCCAAGTGAAGTTATCTGGCCAGGCAAGAACTTTCCCTCAACCTCATTATGCATGTTTTTGTCGCTGGTAGAGGTTAGTACCTCAGTCTTCCTTTTTAAGGCAAAAGATTTGATTTGGTTAGATTTATTTCGATGAACTCCGCTGCATCAGACCGATACCATAAGAAGAGAACTGAAAAATAATGGTGCAATCCTTGTAGGAGGGAGCTGCATCTTTACGATGTCATAGTAGATGAACGCATTCAGTGTAGCCGTATAACCGACTCACTCGTTCCTTAGAAAACAACTGCATTATCGAAATCATAAAAAATATGTAGAAATGGATGAAAACATAGAAGATTAGAGGCTTGAGTTCAAACGCTTGCAATTGAGTAAAAATGAAGTACAGTGTCGTGTTACGAACCTCATATCGTATTCAAAAACTAATTCACTTCAGGCCTCATGGCACAAATTTCAGTTTTATTTTATTGATTTCTACTTGTTTATATGCTAAAAAGCACACTCTCTTGCTTTTTTACACGTTGTTTACACATTACCAAGCAGGCATTCGTGTTTTTTTTTAGCAAGCTCGCTTGCGATGCAAAACAATTTTAAAGGTGCTCTCCCAATTAGGAATTCACAAACTTCTACTATCCGAGCAGTCAGGCTGTCCTAGTTTGCTAGTTTCGATGTGAGATTGCTTACTTGTTATGTTACTTTTCGTTGCATATCGTTAAGACACCACCCCCTCCAACAGGGTTTGCACCAAAATGGAAACGATAAATGATGACAGAAATTAATAAAAACCTGATGCCTTACAGCCTTGTAATGTAAGAAGAAAAAAAGAATGTATTATAATAACTTGCAATGAGAAAATTTTCTAGAAGAGGATGAGGAGAGAATACTTGCCTGGTCAGATAGTTGTTCACTCTTTGTTTCATGTGGTTTTTCGTATAGATTTTTCAATGAATTACGGTGCAGTCATGCAATCCTGGTTTTGAGGGAGGGCAAGGGGGACAAACGCTTTTTGCTCCTCCACAACTTACCCTGAATCTGTTTGGGGGCTCAGCAGCTTCTTCAAGGTGTACAGGCCCTGAAGACCTCCATTTTAGTGCTATTTGCTGTGCTGCTTGTTTCTTTTGCGTTCTTCCGAATTTTTATATAATTTGAATTGTACTTTAATGTTCGCATTTACAATAGATGCTTCTTTGAGCCAGTCAGAAAATAGCTCTGTACATCGTATGTAGCTCACAGAAAGTAACCTTGTACATCGTAGCTCTCCCGAATTTATAGCTTGCAGTTGAATTTTACTATCGATTTTTTTACTATTTTACTATTTTACCTCGTTTTCTTTGTTGTTCCATTTTTTATATTTTTATGTAGGAGGAGAACATGGGGTAGCCATATCCTACAATTCCTTATTGTAGAAAATGGAAAGGAGCTGAACATGGATGAGTGCAATTGTAAAAAGCGGCGCTAATTAGCTCCGGGAGTGTCATTTTATATTCATTGATCATAAATTTTCGACAGAAGGCAATTGAATATCCTTGTAGATCAGAAGTGCTACTAAACAGGAGTAGAACGATCCAGTATTGCATACTCTTCAATTTCTTGCAGCGCAACATGCTATAGTGACACCTACCCTCAGAAGAACGTCAGAAGTTCAAGCTATAGAAGCTGTAACACGGAAACTAGAAGCCAACGAATGAATTTGATAGGCTTTTCGCCGTGAACTTATATATCGCTTTCTTTTTTCATTAAAAATAACTCCAACTAGGATTCTTCGAACAGTGTTTTGAACTGCTGAGTTGTATACTTCATTTCGAATTTTGCTTTGATTTTGATCTTCGTGGGCTGTCTGAAAGACTTAATGCTCGAGCTGATTTCGAAACAACTGTGAAATTTTTTATAAAATGTAGGCTCCTTCCCAATAGATTTTTCCTGAACAATAATAAAACTTATCTAGTGGTATTTTTACAACACCGAAAATGCTTAAAATTTAGGCTGTTTTGAAAATGCCAAAATTCCAGTGCCAATAGCGCTAACATTCTTCTTATCTCAGCGAGATATCTCATCTCGAAATCTCTCATCTGTGCTGATCGTCTGTATTGCGATTTTTTTTACCAACGACGTTCCCAGCCAGTGTCTTTGTTGTATGCCTTGTTTCTTTGACCGTACCGCCATCGTAAAGGATTCGAAATGAATGAAACCATTATGTTTTCTACTTACCAAGAACTCCTTCCGTGTTAGTGTTTTATTTATTTTATTTTCAATCGTTTCTTTTTCTTCATCAGAAGTAGCGCCCTCAAGAGACTGTGAGCATACAGTATGACAGTATGAATTGAGCTGAAAGCCTCGTTAAAACATTAGTGCAAATCTATAGTGAAAAACCCTTATTTCTTCGAAAATTTTTATCACCCTGTCTACCAGTGATGTAGATGAACTCAAGGAGGTCTATGTTATATGTCTACCATCATGAGCTTATGTGAACGATGTAGAGCCTAAATCATGCAATAATGACGAAGAACATAGTCAAGGATGGTAATGCAAAGAATATTTCTATGGTAAATAGCACGTAGGATTTTTTATTTTCAACTTTGCTGTCGCTTGGATGTCTATTTGTTTATTTATTTCAACACGTGGTACAGATGTGATAAAAAAGGAAAATATAAAAACAACAACATAGAAGCATTAACTTTTGAACGCGCATGGTGTTAGTGAAAAGAAAGAAGAAAATGAAAGTGTCTAACAGGAAGCTATCTCAACGGTAGGTCGGACCGGCCCAAGTGCTATATGGATAGAATCGCCTCTGTCTGGGAAACAGCAAAATGCAAATATCTCGACCCCAATACAACGCTGCGCAGAGTTAAGGACGACGGAAGTTGGGCCGTTGGCGGCGTTAGCCCTAAGCCTGCAGGCGGAGGGCGGGCTCAAGTTGGCTGAAAACAGCGATGACGAGCGAGCGATTGTGGCGCAGTGGGTAGATGGACGGCGTAATTCTCATAATCGCTGTTTCCAGCCAACTTCAGCTCACCCTCCGCGTGCAGGCGTAGGGCTAACGCCGCCAACGGCCAACTTCTGTTGTCCATAACTCTGCGCAGTTGTATTTTGGTCGAGATATTTGCATTTTGTTTCTTCCCAGAGAGAGCCGATTCTGCCTGCATACAACACTTAGGCAGTTCCGACCTACCGTTGAGATAGTTTCCTGGTGAGGTAGTGGTAAAACAAAAGAAGTGAGACTAGGTAGAGGCATCCTATGTAGATAAGTCCGATAGTGAAACAACCGTTAAATATAAGAAATTGGCAAGGATCCTAGAAGCAATCGTAATTGGAGTGCGTAACGTAGCTACAAAATTTGCTCAAAGCTATCTTAAATGAAGTGGATGAAGTTAAAAGTTAAATGGAGAATAAAGTTGATGTGCAGCGATATGGTGGCATAAGCTATTTTTGGGCTGTCTAGTAATGGAATTACATGCAGAAAAAGTATTTGCTTTTTGATGAACGAGTTTGTCTAAGGCTTTGTGTGCACCACTATTGCTATGAAGTCGATTTCCCTCCTATGTAGTATGACCGGCCGCAATCCAAGCATAGAATTTTGTGAACGATTTTTAGGGACGATTGACTAGCTAAAACTGCCACTGCTTACTAGGGACGTGTATGAACTTACCCTTATTCTCAACAAGGCGGCCTACATGGTTTTGTGGGGCATCGAACAAGGAGCGCGTAGGTGAAGTTCGCTTTTGTTGAGGGCCACTGTGTAGTCCAAAAATGGCAAATAGTTGTCGCCAAGTGGACCCGTTTGGACTTGCAGCGGGCTCGGAAGGAGTGGACACCACCGAGTTAACCGGTCTGCTGGAGCAATTCTGGCCCACACTTCGGTTGAACTGAAAGGCCTACACGAATTCGGTTTAAAGTGAACGCTGCAAAATGACCAGCACTAGCTGCGTGGGAGAGTTTACGTGCCCCCGTGTCCACGAGTTGCTTGGCTACAAATTTTTGCCATTTTTGGACCACCCGGCCCACAGACGCAACGAACTTAACCACTGTGCGCCTTGTAGTCGTTGAGATAAGTTGAAAAACGTCTTTTCTCAGAATCAGCATACCAAAGAACCTGTTTTGGGCCCTCATCAAGCCTTACCAGCTTTTCAATCTGTCGTTCAAATTTGAGTAAATTGCATTTTTCTTCTTTCTGCGCCTACTCGAGTATGGGTCGGATATACATTTTATTATGTAGCATCAAGTGGTGATCTTTAGACGACACAGATCTGAGCAACCAGAGCATCATTGTCGTCACTTTTCTTGAGATCTCATGTATTTTTTCTTCTCTCAACTGTCTTATTTCACTGATCTTCTCTCCTCGAGTTTTATTTACCTTTTCAATATGTTGCTCCAATTTGAGGAAATTCCAATGCAATCCCAGGGGGTCCACCCCCGCCTGGCTTCCTCTAACGTGTAAGTCTAGTGGCTGCCATGTGTTGTACATTATGTTGCATGTGTTTCCATTTCAACTATTATTTAGATGTGTGTACAAGGTGATCCTCCCTATTGGGAATGCAACGAAATTCCATTTCCATTTCTGTTCGAACTTGTGCGACGTGAATTTTAGACTTCATTCGCATTCATGGCGCAATACAAGTTGGGGTGAAGGCTACTATGACGATCAGTTTTTTTTTGCTTCGTATCTGTGTGACCTACTGTGAAAGCATTTCGTGTTTCTCATGATCTACCTCGAGCTGCGACTTCAATCGCCTCTCAATGAGTTCTCCCACTCCAGAACGACATCCTCCAGCTCATCTCCTCCGCACTGCGCATGGTGCGCATCAATTGATTCACATCGCACATTCCTCTCGTTCGGCGGCGACTTGGAAACTGTGAGGTCAAGGTGGCGAATCGATGAATGTCCTACTACTTATCGGTACGTGTGGTCTGTTAGCACGTCTCCGTGTGGTCGCCGTCTAATCGTGTATTTCGTGTCAGCGCTGCTGCTGTTGCCGTTGGTGCTCGGACTTGGAGTTGGAGTCGAGTCGGACGACGACCTCGTGCTTCACTTCTCCGATCTTCAACACGGTCGAGCGGTATGGATCGTCGACGAGTCCACTCTGCCGTGGATCGGCTCCTATGATTATCTGAGGTCAGTAATTAGCCGTGTTCCAATTAGAGCGAGCTGTGAAGCACTTGCGCGGCCTGGTTCAATTGTTGCTCGCAAGATTAACCTCGTCGGTGTGGGAACGCGACGATCATCACATGGCGCGATGTCATTCGTCTTGGTGTTTTTCCCTTCCACCTCACCATTGCCCGCGATTTCGTTTCTCCTTCCGTTTTGGAAATGCAAGGTCGAGGTCTACAAACGAAATAATACTCCCTATCTCACATTTGCAACTAGACGAGGAAAATCCATAGGATTCTTTGGCACTAGTTAAAAGTTCCGACTCCACCGACACGACTTCGGTCGAAAAAAATTTTTCGCTGAAACTTTGTCTAGGGGGGGGGGGGGTTAGTTGGGGTGCTGATCATGAATCTGACATCCGTTTTTCACGATTCGGTCGAGACCACCTATACCGTTAACAAGGGTGGGCTAGGCAGAGCCACCGATTTCGCTGAAACTTCGTCTAGGGGGGGGGGGTATTTGGGGTGCTGATCAATCTGACGTCCATTTTTGTATTACTGCAGGTACGGATGACTAAGGTCATGGCCACCGAAAAGAAAGATACATCTTCAGATATTCTAAAGCGCTCCTGACCAGCAGCACAGTGCATACTCCAGCGTAATAACAAAAACGTATGTCAGATTCATGATCAGCACCCCCAAATAACCCCCCCTAGACGAAGTTTCAGCTAAATCGGTGACCCTGCCTGGACCACCCTTTTTAACGGTATGGGTGGTCTCCGACCCAATCGTGAAAAACGGATGTCAGATTCGTGATCAGCGCCCAAAATAATCCCCGGAGACAAAGTTTCAGTGAAATTTTTTTCGACCGAAGACGTGTCGGTGGAGTCAGAACTTTTAACTAGTGCCGATTCTTCAAATGTTTGATCTTTTGGAGTGAGTTATAACTAAGTGCCATTCTGAAGGTCATTTGGGGGGGGGGGGGGTGGTCAGAAGGTTAGCCACTCTAATTCTGTAACTTCAAAGTATACGTTTATTTTTTTTTTGCTCAAGACATGTCATATACAATAGAATGCAGTGACGGAAAACGAATAAACAACAAAAGAATAAAAATATGGTAACCAACGAGATGAATAATATACGAGTACTCCTAAGATTCAAAATGAAGTTCGAGTCTTTGCGTTTGAGTCATTCAAGATTGAAAGGGAAAGGTGTGTTCTTAGTGAGTTTGAGATACATGGAACCAATTCTGTTTACCAGAAAAATTGGACCTGAGTGAGGTCTAAACTCTGCCAAAGGCGATTTTTTTTCTGCCCACCACAAGTGACAGACAGAACAATCCTATAGTTCGTAAAGTCCAATTTATTAACTGAAGAAGAAGAAGAAGACACAGAATTCGTGTACCATGCAGACGTCAAACAGGTCTCTTTCTGAACTGATCGAGAAAATGTTGAGGTATTTATTCCTAATTGACGCTCGAGGCATTCCAAAGTAGTTGAAGTAGCCATCAACTATAGTAAGAAGTTTCCGCGTTCAATAATTCTGAACTTTTTTTGAAGATTTATTTCCTTTTTATGGGAGTTGACAAACACTTCTCTCTATCTTCACGATCAACCTGAGCTAAGCAGCTTAAGCCAATGCAAACACCTTTTAGTTTAGTTTATTTATTTATTCGTGGACGATCACTGTTAGTCAACAGAGTTTGAATTTTATTTTGTGAGCAGGTGCTGGCTGATTAGGCCCAATTTTTATGTAGATGTGACACGGGCTTTGACCTCTAACGCACCGTTGGTTGGAGTGAGAGGGCAGCCTTTGTTTGCTGAAGCGAGCGCATCTTGGGATACTCCTGGGCCTTTTTTGAGATCCATCTGGGTTGACTGCATTAGCCCCTATTTGGAAGATGTGCGCCTCTCAACTCAAAGCGACTTATCATAGAAGCTGAATAAGTAATGTGGATGTCATTGTCAAGGATTTCATGTTGATCCCTTTCCAAAATCGAACAAAAACAATTGGGAATGGGTGTTGCCTGTAAAAAATGTAGCGCCCGTAATACCTCGTGGACCAACTTTCTCGGAAAGAAGTCAAGTCTGTTGTAAGCTTCTGAGAAGGTCTTCATGCAACATCCGCTCACATATCCATTGTCTGTCCGTACCTTCACCTTTTTCGTTGTTTTCGTCGTTTTCTGCCGGTAATGGCTTGAGAACGTGCTTTACGCATGTTGCACATTCATTCCTAGGAACGGTAATAGATGACCCCACCGTCGAGTGGTAGAGGAGAGATGTTGCTTTGATGTTTTCGCACATTCCTCACCTACTGTGACTTTATTTCACTGTCATACATGGAAAGTGCGAAGTCGAACGCCAAAAATGGAACAATGACACGTCTGCGCGTTTACTGCCGACTGAGGAAAATTCGTAGCTTTCTAGTTTCCCGTTCTGGTTGCGCTCTTCGAGAAACAATCTCATAGGAGCCGCTGGGGGAGCTGGAATGCAAAAATCCAAAGCAAGGTAGCTCAGTCGGAGAAGGAGTCGGTTGTCGCAAGCGCCCCGAATTGGCAACATCTGGTTTGAGCCCGGCGAGCCAACCAACCTTTCCGTTCCCCTTGCGGTTGATGATTTGGTACTGGACCTGGAAGGGTAAAGCAGCACTATATCGTCCATCAGTGGGGTCTGCAAATTTTTATATTGGCCCCAAAAAGGCCTCCAAGATATCGCTTGTAGGTACGTAGAGATCGTGGTGCGACTGAGGCAAAGATTACCTGGCGCTCTCATTGCGGTGTTTTTTGCGATCAAAACTCTAGCGCCAGGCGGGGCTCGAACCCTCATCTCCTGCTGACCCGACGGGAATGCTCTACGCCATTACACCACCGGCGCTGTTTGATCGAACGTAACGTTCGAGTCCCTCCTGGCGCTAGAGTTTTGATCGCAACGAAACATCGCCATGGGAGATTACCACATCATTTGAGGATTAAAGAATTTGAATTGAATTAACCACCGCCCTCTTCATCCTTTATTCCTAGTCAACAAAATAGTATCAGTAGCTGAAAATATAATTCTATCAATAGCGCAATAGCGGAAAGGGATGGAGGCCTTCTGTATAAGAAAACGCAGTGGGGAGAACAGTATTAGAAAAGTAGACGGGAAAATACACATTATATTTCTTTCGTTTTCAGAATTCTTATTGCCAGTCTTTTGCATTGAAATCGTACCTGCTCATAGTACACTAGGAATGGTAATAAATTATCCTTCCAGTGTGATAGAAGAGAGATGCTGTTTGGTGTTTTTTGCTGACTCCTCCCTTGCTGTAATTTTGTTTCACCATCCGACTCTGAAAATTCGATGTCGATGGCTAAAAACGGAACGCTGAGGACTGTGCAGGAAACATTCCTAGATTTTTGTTTTCTAAAAAGTGTTAGCCTTCATGTGCGTCTCGTCTATAGCTCTTTTTCCGAGTTGGTACATGTCGCCAAGGTGGGCAGCATTAGGAGGTGGGATAGCGCCACCCAATCGGGCCATATCGAGTGGGTGTGTCATTGAGAGAGGGTGTGCACGGTCGGTATCCTGATTGGCTGGCTTTCGTTTGATCGGTGCTTTGGTTGGTCATGATTGGCTGGCGTGCTCACAACTCCCAATCCTGCCTACCTTCGTGACATGAACTAAAAAACTTTTAAGAAATTAGTAAATTATTAGGAGGCGCTTCAGGTTTTCCTAGGGTTACTCCTAGAAAGGTGTCCTTTCCACACTAAGTTGAATAATATTAGTATTCTACCGGTATTACACATCGGTTAGGATGTACCCTTGCATCTCAAGTTCGTTCTGATGGGGGTTGTTCAGTAGTCATGTAAGACAGGATTGCATCTTAGACTTGAGGAAGAGATTGAAGCCGCCATGTCTGTAAAAAACGGTAACTGCCAAGTCGAACGTGGAAAATGGAACGTCGAACCGGTTCGCTCTCATTACTAATGATCGTTCTTATACGCATCGATATCAAACGACTGTTTTTGAACATCGCTCACCTCCGGATGCCTGCAGACTCTTTGCTGTGAAACGGGATCATTTTTATCAAATATTACCTTTCTTCATTGAATGTTTGAAGTCCAATGTCATTGAGTCTCAGAAACCCATGGCTAATGATAGCTTGTTTTCTAACAATTGTTATTTGCAAAAAGCAAAGTTTTACGATTCCTGAACAGGTGAGTAGCTCCATGAACATGATAACTTGTGCAGTTCCAAAAATTGTATTCGGCCCAAAGAAATTTACGACTGGTGGATAAGAAACTAGGAAACCATTGCTCCGGCGAAACTACAGTCATCGAGAGTCTTCGGCAGAAAAAGCTTTCCAATTTTGAAGAAACAAATTGGTTTGCCGTTCGTGAACGTAGTATTGGAGATAAACCCGATTAGTTCCGGCAAAAAATACATTTTGTCACTTGACTTCGAGCGAAATTTTGACCTTTTTAACGGTATTGTTGATAGCTGTGGGCGCGCGTAGCGCAGTCGTGTAGGAACCGGCTGTTTGGTACAACCGACACCAGGTTCTTGGTTCGGATTTCCTGCCGGGGCCAACCAATCCTTCCATCCATCAGAGGCCGGTGAAATGGAGTCGCACTGGTTTGGAAAGGACAAAGCGCTTACTTGTTCGTCAGCTGACCACCGCAATTCATTGTTTGGTCAAATACACATTTTATTGCCTCCACGATACTTTATAGAAGTAAACTGCCTGGCGTGTCCCAAAACGGGCTAAGCCATCCTTAATCCTTTATCCTTTACGTTGATAGCTGCAACGGGTAGAGTAGTGGACAGAAATCGTAATCTGGCTCTGCACCATGAATCGATTGCAGGTTCTTTCCGTGCCCAAAATGATGGCATGCGTATCCGGAACGGATAAAATCAATCCGGTATGGACTTGTCCATCGATTGGCCTGCGCAAGTCATTGCACAGACCAAACACCTGTTCAAACCAAATGTGCGATATTGACCGGTAGTACTTCATTATGTTCTATGGATTTACGCTGACTGTTTCTTTTTTAACGTTTTGTTGTCGTTTTTTCTTTTCCACATGTGGTATCACGTGTAAGAAATCAATCAATCAATCAATCAATTCCAAGCGGGGGTTGTCAATACCGATTCATCATTTCAAAACCACACAGAAATCACGGGTCACCACAAGAAAGTCTGATGAAAGGACTCAATGAGATGTTTTCCTGAAGATATTTTAAACAAAATAATAGATCAGTCAAAGGTTACATTGAATCTTAGTAAATGAACAATTTAATTTCTATGCTCGTGGTAGGCTTTCTCAATACTTGGTCGCTCTTTCGCAGTTTGTTTTCCTTAGTTTCTCCTCTTTTACCGCGTTTTGAATTAATTTGATTTCATTTTAATTTTAGCACTCAATGTTAGCTAGAGGGCCGCACAAGCAATGCTGGAAGTTGGTGAAACTTAGAGATTCGCTACTTCGATTTAGATTCGTTTGCGTCTAGGTGCGAGAAATACGAGCCTGTCACGTTGACATGATTTTTGTACGAAAAGGATCGTCCGCACGCGGCCTTCCACTCGAAGCCATTCTCGAGTGGATATCAAGGCCATCTTGACACGCGGCATTCTCAGCGCGAACGTTCGAATATGTTCGAATAAGCCGGAGAATCTTGTATATCTCGCTTTTGTAGGGATCGTGCCTCTTCTGCAAGAAGTTCATTCTTTCTGTCAAAACTGTGCTACATCACCTAATTGAAGACCGCCACCGGAAGTGAGGACACTTGTTCCTCTTCTCCATTCGTGAGCGTTTTTTAGGCTTCACACTGTGCTCATAGAGTGCTCTTTGTGACGGCGCGAGGTGTGAAGAGGCGAGGCGTAAAAGCTGACGCCTGTCTCGGACACCTGAGAGAGCGAGAAAAAAATACCCGGAAATTACGACGAATTTGCGTCGACCACAGTTGACCGAAGCCGTGAGCCCGTGAGTTCAATGTGTGCTATCTAAGTGTCATCCTGAGTGTTGACTTTATCGGCTGCTCGTGACTCTGACCAATCGCTCGTCAGCGATTCTCCGACGAATTAATGGCCGTACGAAAATGCACTTGAACCCGCCTGCGGAATCGGGAAGTAGCTTCCGTTGTAGGAAAGCGGATAGAAGTAGATCAAAGGCTGGAGAACAGTTGTGGCGCCCACCTGCACTTCCGCCCATAGGTTTCTTTAACATCTGATTCTTTAAATGTGTGTTAGGTCGGACTAACATTTTTTACCGTTTCGACTTTTTACTTTAAATTATTAATCGACTATAATTAGCTTTTTCAATCAAATTGAGAACTATTCTATTTGGCATATCCCTGCCGATAAAACCCATTGATGATAATTTTCTAGGGATCTATCCTAGTGGGGGGAGGGCATTCCGCTCTGACTCTTTGACAACGGCAATAAAACTGAAAGCAAGCTACAGAGGAACACGGTGAATAAGAAAGGACCTTTTTCTGCGATTTCTTAACGAGAAATCCAACACTGGTTGCAGTTATTTCACTTTTCTAGCGTGGCTCACCTTCGACTAGAATAGATCCGTTTCTAGTTGTGAACAATTGGGCAGTTAATATTCAATAAATGTCGGAAACCATTTCTGATACCCTCTCGCTCATGATTGGAATTCGTCTCTGAAACCTCTACAAAAAACCGACGAAATAGCTTTGTAAAACAGACGTGTTTGTGGATTATTCAGAATAAGAAATTGCCTTCAAATCCAAGTTCTACAGTTTTTGCACAGATTAGTTTAAAGATCGAGTTATTTAGAATTGCTGCTCGAACGAACAAAAAAATCATAGATCAAAATAGCCAAAAAGAATTTCGACAAGTGTTATGAAGGGGGGATGGGAGGGGAGACAGTGCGTTACAGCATATTTTAGTTCTTAAACAATTTCAGCGATAGATCATCAAATATCGAAATTATCCTTTTAGAGTGATATAACCGATTTGCGGTGGTTCCAGAGGTCAACTTTTCTCCAAAAAAAATTTAACAACTCAGTTTATGTTACTGCACATAGTTCGTTCCTTATAACACAACAGATTTTTTTGAAAAAGGTTTTGTTCTTTAGTTTTTCTAGCAAGGGAAGGACCCTGAAGTTACTGTTGGCAACCGCACGCACCTTCTAGACGCACTGTGCTATGGAATTCCATTTTGCGATGCACCACGCATTCAACTTCTACGTAATGTCCGTGGAGGCAATTTAAATGCGAATTTGGTCTAAACAATGAATTGCGGTGGCCAGCCGATGAGCAAGTCAGCGCTTTATCCTCCCAGATAAGTCTCGTACCAATTCACCGACCCCGGATGCATGTAGTGCTTGCTTGCCCGAGCAGGGAAATCGAACCAAGAACCTGGTATCGGGTGCACGCGACAGCCGGTATCTCTTTCGACTGCGCTTCACGCGCCCAACTCGTTAATAGTAATCGAGAATGTACCCAAATAACTCACTTTCTTCACCAATGTATATGCATTGGTGAAGAAATTGAGTTTCGAAGTTGTTTTTTAACAGTTAAAAATGAAAATACAAATTTTAAAACGAAAGATTATTTTGACTTCGTAGTCTACATCTGCGGAACATTGTGAAAACACAATTACCGTATAAGTTGGATGAAGTCGCTGGCTAATGAACAATTCGGTATTTTATCCTCTCCAGAAAAGTCTGTGGGTCCTAGTTTACCTACCCTTGGGAAGTGGAATTCTTAGCTGATCTGAGCGGTAATCGAACCTTGACCCTGTGGACCGCGTTTGCTCCTATGCGTAGCCAGGTAAACGTAAATTACTACAAAAAGTCCTGTTGTCCGAGGTATTTTTCTTGCTACGTGAATAAAGAATCTGAAATAATAGGATGTGAGTGCGAAACTGAGTAAAACTGAGTATCAATGTTATTTCAGGTTGAACAATACCGCAAAAACTGTCCTGTTGACGGTCGTTGACAGTTCGACCGGCCGGACATTAGGAGAATGTTCCGAAGTAACTGGAGGTACTATAAGAACAATTTCTATTTATTTTCCAACGCTTTATGTTTTTTCAACTTTTTTACCTCATTTTTTACCTATGCGCAATTTTTTGCTGTTGATGTCTCTTAACATTATTCCTTATGGTAGCATCGGTTTTGCCATGGGATTACAAGGTGGAGAGAGATGTACCTGTGTAGTCGTGACTTTCGGAAAGTGCTGCTACACCATTGTATCACGTTCATTGATACAGCTATTTGTAGAAATTCTTCAATTGGGGCAAATTGTTCTCATTCTCAAACCTTAACCGTTTTCCGTTCCATGTCCTTTGCAGTTTCGCATTCTCGTAAAATAAGCGTCCTAGTTGTTAATGTGTGCAGCATGGCAGGCGGATGTCGGCAACCAATTACAGCCAATCAAAGAACTGAACCGAACACGCGCGGCGTGTTTGCTAGGTAGGGCCTATGTTATACTTCGGCGACACGTCGGCGACGCTGTGTCGCGCGGGCTGCTACGAACTGTGCAGTAGCCCGCGTAACACTGTCGCCGACGTCGCCGACAACAGCGTCGCCGAAGTATAACATAGGCCTAAGTGGTAGCCAATCACGGCAAAAAGCATTAACACTGTTATAAGAGGCACGTGGTACTTGATGGGGCCTTGCTGGCTCTCGTACTCCCGCCTCCTCATGCTGCCCACATTAAGGATTAGCAGCAAATAAACTGCTGTATTCGCCCAATTTCTAGAAGAACCCCGTTGAGAAGGTACAAACGCATAAACGTATGCGAAGCCTATTAATTTATGTGTTTGTTACAATAGTTGCCTGCAATCCAAATTTGGCACTTTCCGGTTTTACTACTTTCACGGAAACAGCTCTTTTTCAACTTGTTTAGCTAATCAATTTGATGCAGTTTGCTGCCGCATGCACTTAGAAGCCAATGTCTTCAAATCGCTTTTTACTTCTTTTCTTCCCGATGGCGCTTGGCAAAGTTCGTAATAGCGAAATTGCAGAGAGCGGCTGGAGCTCTATCCGGTGGCTGCTGAAGCCGGACAGTTTGCTGTGTACGATATCACCGAACAACTCCTCACGGGCAGTGTTTCCACTGTCCAGTGGCTCGAGGTCATTCTCTGTGCGAATAAAAGCCGGTACGTCTTCAGGATGTGTTGCTCCGCTCGTCTGTCTTTTGTTGCCGCTCGCTGCTTCCTTCCTGTATATCCATCCGAGTTTTCAGACAGCGGGCCGTTGTGCATCCGCGACTTGAGGATCCAGAATGAGCGTTCGGTGGGCTGTCCGCCGCACTTGGCCGTGAGCTCTTTTTCTTCGCTTCACTTGAACTGCAGCTGCCCCTTCGAAGGTCCGTGTCTTGACGTTTTTCAGACGTTTTTGCAGCTGAACGGCGCTTTGTCTCTACTTCTCTCAAGCTATTCAACGTTTCAGCTGCGACCGATCCTCCGTTTCCACTGTTTGAACTGGGTGGCTCAGAACCCTCTGCGATGCCAGTGTGGACTGTTAGCCCTTGTGCCGATTTCATTTGTATGAACAATGGGACCTGCGTTGTGGCTCAGGAGGGCACTGTAAGTCTCAGTCATGTCAAATTTCATCTTAAAGTGAAGAGTTCAGGCAAAAATATATTTTTCCGCTTAAAGTCTTTCCTTAGTTTCCTCTATTTCTCTTCAAAAACGTAAAATCACTTATAATTATGTGATTGTATTACTCTCTAGCATATGGGCGCGCTAGCAGCACAGTCGAAGGAGGCGTCGGCTGTTGGATGAAACGATTCAGGGCCCTTGGTTAGGATTCCCCCCCCCCCCCCCTAGGGCAACCACGGCTTCCATTCCTTTGGGGTCGGTGAATTGGTACTAGACTTCTCAGAGAAGAATAAATCACTTGTCCGTTTGCGAGCCACCACAAATCATTGTATGCGCCAAAAGCGTAATCAGATTGCCTCGACGACATCGAATAAAAGTAGAACACGTGGCGCATCCCACAAAGTGATTGGGTCTCACTCGTCATCAAGACTGAACTTTTATTATTGCCTTCCCACTTCTGTGAGCCACATGTTCTAAACGATCCTAGAAAAGCCTCCATTCGTGGAGCACAGTTCCGGAGCCCACCTTGAACACTATTCTGATTTTGAAGTTTTTATGAGTGTTTTCGTCATTTCTATTTTTTACCCAGCAGTTCCAGAACTGTTTCACTTGGATGCTTTTTATATGCATAGCATTTGAAAAAATCCCCCATTTCACACCCCAATTTAAATACACTCATTTAGTAATCCGTTTTGATTTTAATAATATCTGGTTTGTGGTAAAGGGTTGACGCTCCTGCCGGTTGTCCACTAGAAAGCGCAGAACGTTTGCCCTCCAGGTTCCTCTATGTATGTTGAATGCGTAGCGCATTTAGGAAACCGTCAATTAGCGTCGGCTCCTGCTTAATAATATTAGGTTGGAGACTAATTTTCGCCTTTTTTACATTTTATTTTGAACTTCACCGAAACTTTTGCCGTGTTATAGACCATTCGAAGGAGAATGGTTTGCTCTATCAGAAATCACGTTTCCTTTTTTTCCGTATCAATTCTTGCCAATTTTTATGCCATTAAAATTGAAAGTCGAAAAATAAGAATGGCCTTTACTAACAGCTTCTTCTCTCTTAACATTCCGCTAAAAATTGGTAAGAATCCGCATGGGAAAATAAAAGCAACACACGCTCGGACAGACCAAAACGTTGACATTGGAAGCTGCCGGTTTATAAGGAAATTGTAGTTTCGTTGTTTTAGGCAGCGTGTCTTTGTCGGGACGGCTTCATCGGTGCTATATGTGAGATCGACCTCTGCTCCTCGGTCCCATGTCAGAATGGTGGACGCTGTCAGGCGACGGGTGGTGAAGCTCGATGCGAGTGTCTGCCGAACTTCACCGGAATCTTGTGCGAATCGGTATGTTCGAGCCAGTAGTCACCATGTTCCTCATCATGTCTGTAACTTTCAGGTCGCCGAGGTATGTCAAATGCCCTGCATGAATGGCATGTGTGTGATCGAAGACAACAAGGAAAGATGCGAATGTAGGCAAGGATTTATGGGAGTCTCTTGTAGCGTCGTGGATGTTTGCTTGGGGTAAGTCGATTTAGTTGTCGTCAAAATCTGTTTGCCTACAGCCAATTTATTAATTAATACATTCTTCTTCTTCTTCTTCAGCGTTTGTCCCGCTTCATGACGGGGTCCGCTTTTCTGGTGCCATGTCGCCATCTTTCCCGATCCCGTGCTAGATCAGGGTGGACACCAGCTACTTTAAGGTCCTTGTGTAACGTATCAGCCCAGCGCTGCTTCGGGCGCCCTCTAGGCCGTTTTCCAGACACTACGAAGTTAAGGCCTATCTTACGGACGCTGTCTTCCTTTCCACGCAGAACGTGGCCGTACCATCGTAAGCGAGCTTCACGCATCTTGTCCGCTATCGGCGCGACACCGAACTTCTGCCGGATAGCCTCGTTTCGGATGCGGTCCAGGCGCGTGACTCCAGCCATCCAGCGCAGCATCTTCGTTTCCATTACGCTGAGGCGACTTTCCGTTTCCTTTGTCGCAGGCCAACACTCAGCTCCGTACATCGCTACCGGCCGGACGACGGTTTTGTAGATCTTCGACTTTAAGCGCTCTGGCATCTTCTTGTCGCAGAGCACCCCAGTCAACGAGCGCCACTTCGACCAAGCTGCACTCACGCGTGAGTTCACTTCAACCATCAGACTGCCATCAGAGGCTATTGCTGATCCCAGGTATTTAAACACCGAAGTGCGTGCAAGCTCAGTACCGTTAATCTTAATGGAGCCGGACTCATTTACGTCAGTCGTGAAATACTCGGTCTTCTTGACGTTCAATTTGAATCCGAACATGGCCAGGCGGTCGCACCAAGCTTGCACCTCTCGCTCGAGCTCACCTTTGTCTTCGCAGGCGAGCATCACGTCATCAGCATATAGCAGCGTCCAAGGGACGGGCTTCTGAAGATCTCGCGTAATGGCATCCATTACGACAACAAAGAGGAGTGGGGAAAGCGCAGATCCTTGGTGCACCCCAACAGAGATGGGAAACTCCGTCGAGGTTCCTGCTGCCGCTTGCACACGACTCTTTGGACAAGAGTATAGCATTCGCACCCACTCTACAAGTTCTTCGGGAACACCGTGCTGTCGTAGGGCGTACCATATAACCTCACGCGGTACGCGATCGAAGGCCTTCTCCAAGTCGAGAAAGGCAAGATGCACCGGCCTCTGTTTCTCGCGATGCTTCTCTACCAGAAGACGGGCGGCATGTATGGCATCGATAGTGCCACAACCAGCCACGAAGCCGCACTGATTGCTTGAAAGCTTGACGATTTCGCGAATTCGGCTATCGAGGATTCGCTCGAAGATCTTCATACTGTGCGAGAGCAACCGAATCGGACGGTAATTTGAGCAGTCTGCAGGGCTGCCCTTCTTCTTCCAAATCGGAATCGTCGTACTTTCCTGCCAAACATCAGGCACCTTCTTCTCCGCTACAACCTGGTTGAAAAACTTGGCCAACCACTCAGCAGAGTACCAGAACTTCGACTTCCATAAGTCAGCTGGCAAGTCATCTGGACCAGTCGCCTTGCCCGGTCTCATCTTCCTCAGAGCCGCGTCAGTTTCCTCCACAGTGATTTTGTGGACGGGACCGTGGATAGGAGCCACAGAAGGGACGGCCGGATGAGGGAACTCTTCAGTCGAAATTCCCTCGAAATAATCGCACCATCGCTTCAATGCCTTTTTGCGCTCTGTCAGAAGATGGCCGTTCTCATCATTGATGCCAAAGAACTTCTCTATATCCTCGGATTGGCGATGACGGTTTTTCGCAAGTCGGTACAAATACCGCTCGCCATCGCGCGACTCAAGCTTTTCGTAGACATCATTGTAATGAGTGGCTTTTGCTACGGCCACAGCCTTCTTGGCAGCTTTTTTCGCTTCGTGGTACTTTTGCCAGTTATTGGCGGTCTTGTCGCCGAGAAACACATGATAAAGCGCTTTCTTCTCTCGAACTTTTTCTTTCACATCGTTCGTCCACAGCCATGCCTGCATGTCGACCTTTCGTCGTCCAGGCTTCGTAGTGCCAAGTTCTGACCTCGCAGCTTGAAATATCGCGTCGGTCGCTTTCTTCCAAGTTTCGTCGACAGTCGTGACTGTCGGTAACCGTACGCGAGAAATCACAGCTGCTTCTTTCTCTTTCATTCGCCACCACTTGATTCTTGCAGCACCGCATCGCTCAACCTGCTGCAGCCTCGGAGGAGCGATCTTCAAAGTACAGATCAGCGGACGATGCTGTGGGGCGACCGTTTCATACGGCACGATCTTCGCGTCTGTGACGAGATTTCGGTCACGATCTCTCACAAGGACGAAGTCTATCTGCGTCTTGGTGTTCCCACTATAGAACGAGATAAGGTGGGAGTTGCGTTTGCGAAACACGGTGTTCATTATGGTGAGGTTATGCGAATCCGCATATTCAAGGATACGCTCACCATCTGTGTTACGCAACCCATAGCCGAATCCACCATGACAGCTGTACCCGTCTTTCGTAGCGCCTACGTGCCCATTGAGGTCACCAGCGACGATGATGACGTCCTTCGACGGTACCTCTGCTGTCTTCTCATCAAGCAGGCTCCAAAACTCATCCTTGGCTTGATCGGAACAGCCAGTCTGCGGAGCACATGCAGAGAAGAAGTGGAAGAGTCGCTCCTTAGCGGCGACAACGATCTTCATCAATCGATCGTCAAAGCGCTCGACGCTTACAATCGAGTCTCGGAAACGCTCGGAGACGATTATACCAACACCACTGGTGGTCCTGGGACTTCCACATAGAACGGCCTTGAAGCCACGTCCTATATCTCTCGACTTGCGGCAGGACCACCTCGTCTCCTGCACCGCACAGAAATCAACTCTTCTACGCTCCAGTGCTTCTACCAACTCGCACGAGCGGCCCGTCAACGTACCCACATTCAGCGTTGCTACACGGGTCCTGCTTACGTTACGGGACTTTCGGACTAGCTCAGTTGCCCCCCGATGCCGTCCTCGCACCAGGGACCCTCGCATACTTCTCACACTCGCCGGGCTTTGCGAGTGCGCGTCGGTTCCCGCGGACGCCGTAGCATTATCTCGAAAAACATGAACTGACATACACCCATACGATGTGACATTGGGTTGTTCGTAGGCCGGCCTGTCACCAGGGCCTGTCGCCTGCATTCGAATGTCCGTGCTTGGCTTAGCTCGCAGAAGCGAGCAGTTTCCAGTGGCACCACGAGGAGGAACGGACATCGCCACCTTATTATTAATTAATACATTGTAAAATATTAATGTCCAACGTACGTTACAATTGATATTACAAACAATTGTATTAACAGTGTATTCTCAAACCATCCCACATTATCATATGAATTGTCTAATGGATGTAAATCTCGGTCGCTTCATCCAATTTGAACTGCACTACTTCCCGTAAGAACCTCTCGGTAGCTCATAATCATAAAAATAGAGATGAAGGACGGCGTTACCTATCCCACGCATTCTACTTCTAAGAGATGTCGTGAATGCGATTTGAATGCGAGTTGGGCCATACAATGACTTACGGTGGCCAGCTGATGGAGAAGTTAGCGCAGTATCCTTCCCAGACAAGTCCGGTACCATTTCTCCAACCTTGCAGGGATGAAAGGCTTGGTTGACCTGGGCGGGAAATCCGAACCAGGAACCTGGTATCGAGTGCACGCTGACAGCCGGCACCTCCGCCGATTGCGCTACACGCTACACGCTCCCAGATCATATGATCCTATAGTGCATATGTATAGAAACTGACCATTCGCGCTCTCGAAGTCGCCATCTGGTTTGGCAGATCGTGAGAAGCTGATAGAAAGAGACAAGAATGCACTGTATCAGTCGGTCGGTAAAGTGTGAAGTTCGGAGTTGGCCGGTCACTACCGTCTTGTTAGCTCTTCCTGTCGAAACCTCGATACGTTGTCTAGTAAATATGGCTTGGTTTCGTAGCAGATAGTTAACAGGTAATACATTTACCACTCATCATGGATAATTAGCCTTTTGTGACCGTTTCTATCTGCTCCTGAGACTATATGTAGCACTTTTCTCTGGAGCTGTCGTCAAAACTTCACATTATATGCTAAAAAGATATGTTCTTTCACTGCAACGGTTTGCTCACAAATTCATTCATGCGGAGTGCAGTGAACTGTAATCGAGATGTCATGCGTGCAGTCTCAAATCTAATTAGGGAATGAATTAGGTCAAACCCGTAATCTTGCGCATCGTATGAATAGTTTATCTCAAAAAAAAATTCCGGTTGAGGTTTTCTGGAAAGCACGCTGCACTTGGGTTTTACAACCTTTTCACGCAGACTGGACACTTTTCAATTCCAGTTGGACAATTTTCAAATCAAGATGAACAACTTCCAAGTCAAAACGGGCACCTTCAAATTCCAGTCAATTTACCGTGACCTGCACAACACAATACACGTTGTGGAAAAGTTACAATAACACTTCGGCTAAAAAAACAATTTGCCCTTCTTTAAACTTGTATTAATTCTCAAAAATAGAGAGTCCACAAAATATTTTTTTTTCACAAGCATGTTGCACATCTATCTAGGAAAGGGTTTCGAACTCCCATGGAACTTCAAGTTGAAACCAGGATCATTAGAAAGAGCTCGGAATGCTGATTACGAATATAGGTGTAAAAATTGCAAAATGAAATTGCTGAACGAGTTATGGTCTGGCGAAATCGGGAGCCTCGCCACAGACTGGCTGTGCGACACACCTGGCGCGAGAGTGGTGAGTCATCGGAGCTCCGTAAGAATAGCTCGCAAGCTGCGGCGGTGGCGCGGGGGTAGTGCTCGCGATCGTCAGGTGCGACGTCGTTGGTTTGATTCTCGCTGCTGCCGGTTTTTTTGCAAATCATAATTTATCTTCGAAATGACCTTTTGTTCTGAATAATGACACGTGCTTGATTAAGTAGCCGGGAGAACTACCTACACGCTTTTAAAAATGCTTGGAAGCAAAAAACTGCTATGGTGACATTTTTATTTACTATTTTGCACAAATAGAGTCCAAGTCATATATTGAATAACTTGAGATCCTGGTCTCTACTTGAAGTTCCATGGGAGATCGAAACCCTTCCCTAGTAAGCGAATAAACTTCAACTATTGATGACGACTGGCTTAATTAACTTAGAGATGTATTTTCTTTAATGACGTTGTAAATAATATGTTAATGGAGTAGGTGGAGTTATTTAATGCTATGTTACCCAAGTGAAGGGAAGGGTAAGGATTTTTATTTTCTATAGGTCATTAATTTTATTCTTTTCTTGGAAATGAATCATCATCACTAGTTAAAGCTTTGTTTATAGCACAGTGGGTATAGCATTTATCAGCGCTTCTAGTATATGCCATATGACCTTAAGTGATACAGTGGACGCACTTTTCAATGCCTCTGTGGATGGGCCGTGCATTCCACTTTTACACGATGGCATGAGTGTGGCATCAATGCATATTTAGCCTATACAGTAGCGTGCAGTGGCCAGCTGATGAACGTTTGAGTGTTTCTACGTTCATGGCTAGTCTGGTACTAACATGCGGGCCTCAAAGGTTCATCACTCGCTGGGTTGGCAACACAGAACCTGCACCATGGACCGATTTGGGCGAATGCTGGAATCGGCTCCTCCTCCGACAGCGCTACACGCGTACTGTTTACCTAGATAATATGATAGAAATATTTTCCTATTGTTTGTGATCCCCTTACCCACCGTCGTATCCTAAACAGACCAGCTAGTATACTTGTGCTCGAATGACCCACTCGATTGGATATGCTCAATTGATTTTTATTCGAATTTGAATATTCGAAATTGAATATTCGAAAAATCTCTATTTTTGAATTTATTCGAATCCGAATGTTCAAAAAGTCGCGGTTTCCGAATGTATTCTAATTCAAATATTCAGAAAAATCGTGTTTTTTGAAGAGTTTCGGTATCATATACTCGAAAAACATCAGTATTCGAAACCATTCGAATATTCGAAAACTTTGCGAGAGCATAATTATACTAGCTAGTAGGTACTTGTGAGCTTTTTCCATCTCACTAGCAGATAATGCGAATATACATTTTTTTGAAATTGTGAAAAATTGTCAAAAGGCTGCATCACTTCTTTTCTTCAGCATTTTAACCTGAATACATAGGTGTTAGACTAAGGGAACGCTTCCAAAGGTTCATAATTCTAGCTGAACAAATCTTGAGCTTGTTAATTAACCAAATCCAAATTCATATTCATTTTCAATAATTCAAATTTAAATGCGATTTTTTTCAAATTTAGCATTCAATTCAACATCATTCCAATTCAGTTCAACCTGTCGTCTCTTAATTCGAAAAATTTCTGGAATTACCTTACGTTTAGCCTAAATTATCCTTGTATTTTATATGTAAAATGTGTTTTAAATTTCCGCTTTTGTCATGGTACCCCAGAATCGTTCTCAATTATAAAATAGAAGATTTGATAAAAAAGAAGAATAAGATTTGATAAATAATTGCTTTGATAAAAAACCGTACCAGGTCACCCGAAATCCAACAAGTACATGTATTCCTATCTCGTTCTCCACTTACCACTTACAGGGATGGTGCCTGTGCTTTGTTTGGTCCAGATGCGAGGTGTGTTGTCGATGAGGCGAGCTTTGCGGTGACCAGCACACATCTGCAGAACGCCACCTACGAATGTCGTTGTCCTCATCCAGTGAACGGTGGTAAGCATTTATTCGTACATTCCCGGTTGACCACCATTTATGTACCACCCAGTGCTGTTGTTCCTACAGAATATGTCGACTGCCTTGCGCTTCACCTGTCAACTTCCGTTTCTGAATCCATTACGGATGTCTCCACGCCAATGAGCGTGAACATAGGATTTGGGCAGACGACCTTTGTGCCTTCTGAAGCTGCGGCCACTACTGCTACCATGGAAGAAACTGAAGGTATGTCGAATGTTGTTTGTTTCTCAAATTATAAGCACTTTTCAAATAGCTTCTGTCTGGGAATTATGCTGTAAATGTGATGCTAAACGTAAAGTCAGCTTTTGACTTCCACTTCACTAAAATTGCATAACTGTCGTTGATACTCCAAATTCTACCAGTCTGTAGCCCCACATGTTTACCAGCAGCAGTTGGTCTTTGGGTCCATGTCGCGAAGGGCAGCATTTAGAGTTGGGAACATGCCAGCCAATCAGGTTGCATAAAATGGACGTGTCATCAGAGAAGGTGTACGGTTGATGTCCTGATTGATTCTGCTTTTCTATGATTGGCAGGCGCGTGTCCACCTCTCAATGCTGCCCAATTTCGCGACATAAACCGTCTTTGTTACGTCCACTACATCCATCTAATGACCAAAAATGGTGACAAAAGTCATGCCTTTTCACAAATGCTGAAAAACAGAGGTTTACTAAGCATCCTTAGAGATGCTGTTTTTACAAGGGATCATGATAATGCAACATAGAAAGAAAACCTTAAAAGGTAAAGGGATTACAATCTCGTCTACCTTGACAGTTCTGGCTAAATTATTAATCTGATTAGTTGTTTACTTATGGAATGATTACGCCTGAAACAGTAAGAAAGTAAAAAAGCACATCTAGAAAACTCAAATTTCAAGACAGCTTCTGGAAGATGGAATAGAAAGTGTGCATCCGAAGCTCTTAAAACAAACACAACAATAATTTAGTCAACAGCGAATTTTTGATTGCATCCACATTAAGAGAGGGATTTTCGTTTTCCGCTAGCCATAAGTTGATCTCTTCTACGTCAAAAACGAAGATGTGACTTCGGCGGTTGCAACAGGAATATGAAGCCGAAGCCTACGTTTTCTTGTTCGGTTCTAATTGTCTAACAGATGTTGCATTCTTAGATCCTGCTTGGCTTACTTCACTCCTTCCACAGACACCCTTTCTCCACAGGGTCACCTTTCCAGTGAGTCATTTGACATCTTCTTAGGTGTCATGTCAAACGTTGTATCCAGCACTGTCACCATCTTTCAGCCCTCCATGCCTCCGACGGGACATCCATCCTTCCAAACTTCTCAAGAGCAAACAACACCCATGAAGTTCGCTGTTCATCCCACGACAGGTGACTTCAGTAAAGAGCTACAACCTCGCTTCACAGTGTCTGGGCGCAGTCCTGCAGTTCTTTCGAAAAAATCATAAAATGGTTGTTCAACTTGGTCTTATCAACGGACATACTGGGCTTTGAATAAGGCAGTGTGCCCGACGGAGAAAAGTTTCTCTGGTGATCAAGGTTGCCGAATCATTCTTACAATGGGAGGAATACGAAGTGTTCTATTGAAAGAGACTGCATATATGGGATTACGTAAAGGGCCAGTTTTAGGTCAGTCCTTGGAAGGAGCTCTTTGTGTAATCCCTAGAGCTTTACTAGTTTTTGCCTAGACCACTTTGGTGAACTGATCCCTGACTAGTAGTGGTCATTAGCTCTTCAAAGGTGTTGCAAGATTGCGTAGTAATCAGTTCCTTACTAATCATAAGAGCAACCCATGTAAGACATAATGGTATTATGTCTTATGGACTGGCTGTGCATATGATGACGACGGCAGGCATTCTTGGTTAAATCTTGAATCGATGTTATGTTCGATTTGCGGCCGATTCAATTAAGCCTTCTATCCCTCGGGGTCAGTGAACTGGTGTAAACGTTGCCAAATAGGTGTAAAGCAGCGGATTTTCTATCAGTTCCCCACAACGGCTCAACAACGTTCGACAGAGCATTAGGTTTCAATTTATTGAATTGGGAGGGGTAGAAGGCTTAGTTGAACCGGGCGAAACCGTTCCACACTGGCAAACTATACCAAACCATTAGGAGCTGATTTTAGCAAGAGACCGCTTGTTATGGATTCTCACGACATACCGTAGAAGTAAGATGCTTGGCCCATTACAAGAATGCCTATCCTGATTCTTAATTTCCACTCTTCTCCAGTAGCTAACGTGTACTACGCTAGACTATTACAGTTTCTACCAAGAGAAAAGGAGGATATATCTTAGTCGGGAGGGGGCAATCATAAGGTGACTGTTCGCGTTCGCCATTCTATTCCACGTAACCATATCCCCTGAATTTAAATAAAAGCCCTCGCATAAAGGGACAGCAGCGTATGCCGCCGTGGAGAGTCAAGGGAATGGAGACGCAAATCTCTATACGCTCCTCATCGATTAGGATATATCCGAAGAGGATTTGAAATTGATGTTGTGAGCTCTACCGCTTCTTCCTATATGAAGACGATCATACGATTCTGCTAAAATGTGATCTATGTTGAACATGTAGAGTGATTACATATATGTATAACGAGTGTCACCAATCTGTGGTCGGAAAAGTCCTTCAGCATTAAGAACAGCAATAAAGGAAGGTGTTAACCAATCCCTTTGCGGCATGCTGTTACCTTCACGATATCCCGTAGTAGTATAATGTGTGGCACACTCCAAACAAGTATTTTTAGCGCTGTCCATTATTTGTTATTATCCCAACGCAGTTCCCATCTTCAGAAGTGAAATCTGGACGGATAAAAATGTCGTCGAGATCAGTAGATTCATGTGGTTTTCTTCTTGAAACGTTCATCTAGGGGCCCTACATGTGCACGTATGTCCACTTCAGTCCAAAATGATCGATGAAATAATTCCATAAGTGAGCTGTAAAGCCATTCGAGCGGCCTCTAATTTTCTACTAACGAACATACGGGCAAATGAACCGGGTAACGCGTTTATATGGAGTAGGATGTAAGAAAAAGAATAAAGATCGCCGTAACTCAATTCTTGCCTGGGAAGTGCCGCGCTTCCTACTTCTCTGGGTTACTAAAGGAGCCATTTAAAGCGTGTTTGGTCTACAAAATGATTTGTGGTAGCCAGCCCTTGGAAAAGTCAGCGCTTCGAGCATCGCAACCACATTTAGTACGAATTCAACTATCCCTGGGGTATTGAAGGCATCGATGGTTTGGGTGGGATCCGAACCTCCAATCAGTTCGGGGGATATTTGGGAGTTGGCGCCTCCTTCGATTGCGCTAACACAAGTTATTTCGCACATGAAAATGCAATGATACATTATATCTAATTACAGAAGAGGAGCAGTTAACGACCTCGTTTGCTGTGACGGAAAACAGAGAGAACATGGTCACTTCCGCGAGCCGCACTATTCCATCTGGCAGTCACAGCATTCCAAGCAATTCCTCGTTTGCTGGTTTTATTTCAACTCAACTTTTACCCACGACGGTGAGTTTTCTTATTGCATGCTCAGCATTCGAGTGCCACCTTGTAATTCTGAAGCTCCCATGGGTATGATTTAGTACACCCTCATGACACCGTTATGCTACTGTCCACGTCGAGCTACTGGTATTTTTGATAGCATCATGTCATCTGCCACAGTTTTCTGGCATCTCCTCATAGATTTCATGCCAGACTGAGATTAGGCAGGGATAACTATAATGCCCGGCTTTAGACAACCACTAAGGTAGTTGCTGGAATAAGAATGCTGGAATAGAAATGCACGTGACAGCCACCACATCTCCCGATTCCACTTCTACGGGATGCAGTGTGCGCAATTTGAATGCATGTTTGGATCACGATCACTTGTGCTGACCAGCCGGTGGACAAGTCAGCGTTTAATCCTTCCCAGACAATTTAGTACCAATTCCCCGACGGCGGAGGGATGGAAGGTTTGTCCTGGCAGGAAATCCGAACCGAGAACCTGGAATAGGAATGCACGTGACAGCCGGCGCACCCCCGTCTGTGCAACCATGCGCCCAGGGTTAGGTCTTTCACAAAATTTCCTCTTCTGTTACTACTAGAACTAATAACTTCTCATACGGGATAGTGTAGGGCGCGTGTAGCGCAGTCGGAGGAGGAGCCAGCTGTCGCGTGCACCCGATACCAGGTTTCTGGGATCGGATTTTCCACCCAGGCTAACCAAGCCTTCCATCCCTCCAGGGTCGCTGAATAGGTACCATTCTTGCCCGGGAAGGATGACTGACTGAATGAATGAACTGACTTCTTCGTCGGATAGTCCCGCAAGTAATTGTGTGGTCAATTACGCATTCAAATCACCTTCTACAACATCCCGTAGAAGTAGAATGCGGGGCGCATCCCACAAAGGGTTGAATAAAGCCGTCATTTATCCTTTATCCCTTTATACGTGATAGTTCGAAAGCACTTTTTATCTAGACTGCTTCCAGAGTCGCCTGTTTACATGCATATATGGTTGGCTTAAGTTAGATGTAGAGGTCCATTGTTTTCTTGAATGATTTGTAATTTTCAGGCAACCTCTGCGTCGACAACGAGATTATTCGTCCCTTCGACGACGATGACGATGTCTCCAGCGCCAACTGCTCCGTCGTTCCAGAGTCTGTTCACATCTGCCCCCACTACTCGGTTTTCTACTGTTAGTACAACTGAGGTGAGCTTTTGGGGCACATTGTCATGCTGGGTGACGGAGGGTAAATCACCTTGGAAGAGATTTATTGCTGTAGAGCAGAATGGTTAAGCAACCTTCTGAGCTCCTAAACCTCCGTGAAGAAATTGGACATATTTTATTCAGCAGCCTTCAGCAAGTTTTTTAGAACCAAAAGTTCAAATCTTTAGTGCTATCTACCAGAAGGCAGCTAACTGTGCTGGTGAGAATAACACAGACATAGCTGGTTGAATACGTTATATTTTTCGTTTCCCTAGAGCAAACTGCAATGTTATTGTAAATCTCCCAACGCGGACCGAAATTTATAAGGTCAAGTACAGAACCAAACCTTACCTGCTCGTTTATGCAAAAGGATAAAGAACGTTGATAATTAATCTCGCCACGAAGCGCCGCGAGTTCTACTTTTACGAGATGTCGTGGAGGCTATTTGAATGCATATTCCGCCTAAACAATGACTTACCGTGTCTGGCTGACAAATACCTCAGTGTTTCACCATTCGCAGACTATTCGGGTAGCAATTTGCCAACCCCGGGGGAGTGGAAGGCTTAGTCCAATTTGGGCAAAACCCCGAACGAGGAACTTCGACTCGTGGTGCAGACCACAGCTGGCGCGTTTCCCTGGTGCGCTAGCGTGCGCCTAGGAAAATTTTACGTTATTTATTCTGCCTTCGATGTTTCGTTCTCTATTTTCAGTAGCGATTAGACACAAAAGCATCGACATGCGCGTTATTCTTCTGCATCTTTTCTGAAAACGCTTTTTCAACTGTTCCAGGTCTACCCTTTTGCAGCTGCGCAGGCAGCGTTGAAAAAATGTGAAGCTATGAAGTGTGCCAATAATTTGGCGCTGCTTATAGATTAGTTGGATGTCTGGGTTGTCACGTCTTTAGTATCCATTGTGGTCAGATTCCATGAGTATTTGCAGCCTTCTACGATGCAGTCGGTGCCTCACACGAACGCAGTCCCGTATTCTGCAATTCCATCCTGGATGACGGCCACTCAGCCGTCGTGGACGAGCAGCAGCAGCATCAGCAGTACACCTGAGCTGGTGACAACTTCCACCCCAACCACCACCACCACCACAACTATTCAAGCGACGTCTTCAACAACACAGAATGTCACACAAAACAAGGACGCTGGCAAGATGACGAAGCCAGTGCTTGCCGGCGACTACAGTGGGCACAGGAGTTCTGCAGCCAGTTGGATAATCGCCATCGTTGCGATGATCGGTTGGTCGTTCAGCTCGTTTTCCTCTTAAAGTTGAAACCATTATCGTATCTTAACACATTTGTTTAAGCCTGGAGTGACTGGCTGGTAGAGAGGTTGTATGTTGTTACAGGATGTTTTGTTGCGCTCACAACTCTTGCGCCAGAAGGGACTCGAACTCGCACCTTCTGCTTTCCGGGCAGCGATGCTATGTACGCCTTACACCACCAAGAGCTTTGAACGCAACAAAACACCCTGTAACAACATTGCCATATCGCCACAACTGTCCAAATATACTGTATGCACGTCAACCTGGATATTGGGACAGGTGAACTAAGAAAATTTCAAAAAACATTATACTTAATTTCCCTTCAACCAAAATTCTTCTACTCGTCTTGAAAAGTCTCTAGCTCAATGTGTGAAAAGCTTGTTTTGATTTGAAGGACGCACACATTGATTTCATAAACGTCAACCTGGTTTAGAAGAGTGTGCAATTTGATTGGTAAAAAAAATAGGTATTCGACCTGGACAGGTCAGTATGCAACGACGGAGAAAGAAATGGTACATGTCGCGAACGTGAGCAGCATTGGTAGGTGGGAGCGCACCAGCCAATAATAACCAAGCAGAGCACAGACCGAACACATGCCAGCCGCTCACGATACCGACTGGACACGCCCTCTCTTAATTGCATGCCCATTCGATGCGACCTGATTGGATGGGGCGTTCCCATGCCTCAGTGCTGCTCGTCCTCGCGACATATACCTATCTTACTAAATGGTATGCTACGGCTGACTGGCTCATAGGAAACGAAATTTACAGTGTGCAAAAACAGATGTTTTTTTCGAATGTTGAGTGGGGAATTTGTCAAGTAGAAGCGCTAAGCACACAAAATCAGTTTAATAGGATCTAAACTTCTCTTGTTGAGGCATTGACTACCGGTGTATAGTTAGCTAAGTCAAAATTCTAGCTAACTCAAATATCAAGAAAGGAAACGGTCTGTTTTTTTTTCTGAAATTTACAGAGTACAATATCGCATGGTTATAGAATAGCTGTATCTTTTGGTTATTCGGAGAAAAATGCTAAAAAACGCTTTTCCTGTCGCTTTTTGACAGCGCTGTTCAAATTTCGTGCTTTAAAAAGTAGATTCGATATTTGGGATGAGAGTTGAATGGCCAATACGATGAAGAGAAAAACGCCCAGCAAACGCTAAAATAATGTTGATTCGATGAGCTGTATTCTGGTCGGCGCCTCGGACTCCTTCCCTTGAGGGAGATACTTACACGCAAAGGTCATATGCCGATCATAGCTAATGGAATCAACATTTTAAAAATTTTCTGGACGTTTTTTACTTTACCGTATAGATCATTCTATGCTCATCCCAAAAATCGGATTCATTTTTTAAAGCAAGCGCTTTGAACAGCGCTATGAAAAAGCAGCGGGAAAGTCGTTTTTTGCGCGTTTACGCACAAAAACCAAAAGATCGGTCGGTTTTGTACAGCGGGCGAAGTGCATATCTGCGCCGGCAGAAGAATGTCCCATCTTCGAGAGTTAGCGGATCACATGTGGAATGCTAAATTCTGATGACCGCTAACATCGTGGGCAGACAAAAGCACCTATCGTTGAATAGAACGCAGGAGTAGATCTCAAGGAGGCGTCAAGCGTCCCCAAGGAAGACCTCGAAAAAGATGAACCGTCATGCTCGTCGCACATCTGAACCAGCCGCGTTACGGTTGGGAACGAACCACTCCTCACATGAGGTGGCGGCATTATGCCGAATGACAATGACGAGACAGTGCAAAGAGTGGAAAAGTTTTGTTCAGCACTGCAGCGAAATATCAGTGCTTGTTAGCAGCGGAAAAGGCGTTTCTTTGCGCTTTTTCCACCCAAACACCAAACGATACCGGCCGGTGTTGTGCGTTTTACTATACGTCTGACTACGACCTCTGACCTTGCAACCTCCAAGTTCTCTGATCTCGCTGGTTTCAGTGCTGGGCTTTCTGCTGCTGGCGACAACGCTGTTCGTCTTACGATACGTACGACAGTCCCGCAAACTGCATGGAAAGTACAATCCGGCGAGGGAGGAGCACGCGTTGTCGGCGGCGTTCTCGATGCCCATGTCGCACATATCGAAGGAGGAGAGACTTATCTAAACGCGACAGAATGCTGCCGAAAGTAGCGCTTTATCGAAATCAGGCCATACAATGGTAACTTCGAAAGTATATATAGAGTATCAGATGTGTCATATGTTTGGCGTGTTCTCCAAGAAATGATTTCGTTCATGGAGCATATCCGTACGCATTATTAGCATTTCTTTGTTCGCAATGCTTGGATTGAATGCACTCAGCTCATTGTTTTGGTGTCCGTTAAGGTTTTATTCACTTCAAATGAGCTTGTAATAGGCGGTCAAGAGTCGAGTCGCTTCTGTGCTGCTTGGTGTAACAGTGGCCTCTGTATTTGCAGAGCAGTTGCTCATCTATTTGTCGGCTAATTTGTGCATTTGTGCATTCATTAGGTCGCGAAGATCTTGTATGATTTCGTGCAGATAAGAGAGTGCAAGTCGGGTAACCAGATAGGTGTGCGTCTTGGTGAATTCTCGTCCCGTTGGGCTTTCATTCGATATGACACCGAGGCGCCGGTTACCTGTTCAAACTCGTCTATATTTACAAATGTCTTCTGTGGTTTCGCTTTTTGCTACTACTGCGGGTTGTTCGTGTACCTTTGCTCTTATCTAAACTGAGTGCTGTGATTTTTTTGTTAGTTTGTTTTGATATCGAATCGTGATGGTGAATGATTTGTTATGCTGTTTTTGTTCTGTAACCAGTTTTACAAGTTTTAAACATCTCCATAAATCTATAGGAAACAGCAGTGCAGAAGAGGTCATACGGAAACAATCCAAGTGATCCATGGATCACGTGAGCAATTTTGCCATCTTTGGATCATCTTCTTAAGAACGTTATATGCTTCTGGAACCAGTGTTTTCCCTTGACACGTTCGCTGCAAAGGATCAGAGTAATTCCAGTTGTCGATACTGTTTTTATTTATTTATTTATTTATTTATTTATTTATTTATTCGAATCAAATGATAATGCTCGTGAAGTGTTTATCAAGTCTATACTAGGCATTAAGAACAATCATTATAAAAACATGAAAATAATAATGACAAACTAATAACTAAGTTGAATGATCAGAAACAACTTTAAAAACACAAGGATAAGAAAAAAAACCTTGAACTGAACTGTAACTTAAATTTTTTCTTCAGCAATAGCGATTAAGTGTCCTGTAAAGGTTTCTCACAACATCTGTTTGTAGGAAACTTTATATTTATGCTCAAGATAGCCAATAACCTGTAGCACGTGTTGTCCCGTTGGTTATCGAATTGTTCGAGCGAGCGCCAGCAGTATCGCTATTCGTCCCTGTCGCGTGCCAAAGTGCTCCAATGGATCCTCCTTGTAACACGATGAGCGTCATATTGTTCGTTCAGGACTTTCACGAAGAAGTCCGATCAACGCGTAGATGGGCGTCCTGGTGTTCTCTCGATATCCCGCAGATTCACGGATGTGTCCTTTTTGTGACGGCAATGTCGATCACGGCCCCATGTCGTAGCAAAGCACCGATGGAACTGTCGAATGTGTAACTAGCTTACACGTTGATGAGCGTGTGACACGACGTCGTGCTACACCCTTTCGGCCGCGTGAGACCGTGTGGCACGATGTCAAGTCACAACCTTGCAGTTTGTTGTTCTAGTTAAATTCAAATAGTTCGAAGGAACTTTTTATGTATATGTACTTTAATTTCAGATGTTGTTGTAAAAAGTGTGGTCCACGAAAACAATTTCCGTCACTGACGTATGTCGACAAGTTGTGGCTTTTTTATCAAACAACTTTCGACGTTGCAAAAAATCGGTTGGCTCCACGCCCCAAACACTCAATGTGTTCAAAATTTCACTAGTCACTACCTCACATGGTCCATAGTTTCCATATATATATATGGTCTGAAGGGGGCCTAAGATGCCCTTCGCTTGTTATCCAGCACTTCACACCGTTTTCGGTGCTCAATGAACCTCCGATATACAGACATGTAGGACAAACAAAGGTTCGGCCAAGATGAAAACCCGTCTAGTAGACATTCTTCAAGGACTGTTTACCTTTCGATTTATTCGCCGGCTATCTTTGCACCTTTCATTTGCACAAGCCCTGCCTCTTCTTCACAGAAGCAACTCGAGACGTCTTTTGCTTGAAGTCGACCGCAAAAGGAAGACTTGACATGAATCTTTAATCCGCATCCATCTCTTTTGCGATGGCTTCCGCTTCGACGATGTAGAATTGCTCCTCATAGTCGATGACCGTGAAGTTACGAGCAGACGGTATTTCAAGCAAAGTCTAATGATCTTCGAGACAGTGCAGATATGATCCATGCACCTTATCCTCTTGCAGAATTGAGCCTGCTCCATTTGTAGGTTGGGCAGCATATCCTTGATATGCGTGCAAGAATAAGCTTTTCACCAAAAAAAAAACATGCAAAAAGTGAAAACCACCGATTTCGCCGCTTTTCTGTAGCTCCCTTCCCAAATCCGTTCCAAAACTCCGTCCAAAAATAAATGCTATTATATGAGCCCACTTTGAGCGACAGTTTCACTGGCACTTCGCTGCTTTTGAAGGAGTAGTCTGGAGACCTATATCAGTGACCTCCCTTCATCGCTCTAGATAATTGCCGAAATAGGACATGTCCTTCTTATCAGCCAAAACAGTCAAACTTCTAGTGAAGTTTGTTAGCCACTTCTCATATTACGTTTAGCACCAGGCACGTTCTTCTACTGAGAGACTTATCATCATCATTGCGATACGTTTTTTTTTCTGAACTTCTCCTTTTGATGCGCTCGTTTTTCAAAAGTATTTCAAATCTGTGGTTTAAACTCGGCATGCAACTTTTATCAGATCTAATAATTTGCTCGAGCTGGGGTCACCAGATGTAAGAGATTTAAGCAATATTTACATAGGCCACGAACCACTTACACACAAGTTAGGTTAGGAGTTGTTAGGAGACAACTTTTCGCCTGTAGGGAAGCGCTAGAGTTTGCAAAAAGGTTATCAAAAAGGAACAGTTTCATGCAATTTTAACAATTTCAAAACAATGGTCTGTCGGTACACTTGTAAAGGGAACTAGGAAGCTTAACTGCTTATTTCTCTATTGTTGCCTAATTCTCCTTTTGCTATTTGCAGTCACTTCAGTTGTGATATTGTTTTTTTGCTTTTTGTTTTGTATTGTGTTGTGTGTTTTTCATTCTCGTTTGACATGCCTATGCATGTAATAAATGTAAGTGATAACATGGCCTTATTTGTACACATTCAAGAAGGACTTTTCGTCAGAATTAAATTATAACAATCAATGCTAGAAGAGTGAACAAACCACACTGGAACGGCTCAGAAATTACCAACCTTCAAACCCATTTGCATAATGAGTTCCACTGCAACAAGTAGGAGAGCTAACAACAACGTGTTGGAGGACACTCATTCGTCCTCTGTCCATGAACTTCTTGTGTTCAAGTGAGATCCGTCATCCACCAAACTAGATGTTGAAGTTACCCGAAAATGGAAAATTGAAGAGATACATTCTTAATTTTGAGGTTGCTCCACATCAAATTTTTTTGTAAGGCTGTGGCAGTATTCTCAACCCAGTCGTTATCAGAATGGTGTTCTTTTTAGATTCTTTTCTTTGAAGCGGTTTTTTAAACTTTGGCGTGGCACAGTTCAGTGCGGTATGTGCGAGATCAGGGCGATCGCATCCACTCAAACCCCCATGACCCTACGCTATCATCTTTCTGTCCGTGACTATCCACCTGCATGGCTACCTTCCACCTTGGAACCGCAAGACGTAGGCTAATCTTCTAGCTCATGCAAGGAAGGCGACAGAGTGCTTTTCAACGCCTCCCTCCATTCAAAGTTTTTTTTTACTCAATGCGAACGCTCTAGAGCCGATCATACGTAAAGACCAGCTCTACCTTTACTGGCTCGTTGCTTTCTCGTTTCAATCCTACCCTTTGCAAGCTTCATTGCTTGGAAGTTTTGTTCTAAACGAACTTTTTGACGTGTTTTTCACCTAAAATGCTCATATAACATACCATATCGCGGCAATTCTGCTATCAGAAAACATCGATATAGCAGGTTCTCTCGATGTGGCTCAGTGGTCAAAGGGTATCGTAGAAACTGAGGCACCGCCAAGCCTTCTCATTTCATTCATTCACCTTGAACGCGCAGACCAGATACCTTAATCCAGTATTGTTCCTCTGTCTTTGACTTTTATAATTTCCACGATCAATACGCCTTGTAATCCATTTCGTGAGTTGTAATTTGTTTTATGTTCTTTGCCACTGAAATGGTTTAATTACCCAAGTTTGAGGAATGAACGATGTGTGGTAACAACCCGTGTCGATGTGTGCGTGTACGCGTGGGTATCGACCAAACCAAATCGCTGAACCACCGTTTCAGCCTAATACCAGTTTTTCTACGAGTGCCTACTTGCTCGAGATCTACGTTTCCAACCGACCTGAGTATTGCCATGTCCGACATTCTATAAACCTAGGTATGGTGGTGAAATTGTAGTTGCTCTTCCTTGAAATCTAGGCTAGGTTGTTATCAGTGTTTATTAGGCTTATGTCTCGGCGGGATCGCCTTCTCCAGAGCATAAAAAGAAACAAGGCTATGTGTGACCGCTCGACCAGAGTTTTCCTCAATTCTACTGGATTTTGAGACATATAGATATTAGAGGTACACAAGATGAAAAGGAGACAGCAATCGATTTCACCTAACCAAGGATCGCCAGGCGATCAGGGCAATAGAATGCTAGCCGGAGGTACGGCTTGAGCTTCACGGTTATACATAGGCACTCCCCTTCGGGTTGATTTTTAGGTCAGTACAATACCCACCATAAAGATTGGAAAAAGGGCGCGGTATACGCGTTTTCCGCGTTCTTTCTGTTCTTTTGCTGTAGCCGTCTTGATCTTCATCCTTTTTCAAAACTCACATACCTTCGTGATCTCCTCAACGAGATCTACCCAATGACACAAAAAATTTCGTCACTCCGTTTTTGACCGCTATTTTTTCAAAAGCGCCGGAGGATACTCATTAGCGAGCGACGTCTCTACTAATTGGGCCCAAAGGACATTTAAGCGCGCGGATTCAAAGCCAGCGCGTTGACAGTAACTTCTCATTTAGGACAATTCTGTAGACCGATAAGCTTATTCGACCATATATGTACCATTTTCTCATCGAAGCGGACCCTCTTCAAATCAAATTGGACACTTTTCACGTCGAATTGGACACTCCTCTAAGTTAGCTTAAGACTTTTGAAAACAATTCAAACTCTTCCGAATCAAAGTAACCTTCTTCTACATTGAACAAAATACTCTTGAAAAACGTTATTTTTAATAATTTTTTTGTTTGAGAAAAATTTTTGTGTGATTTCTTTGTACTTTTAATTCACTGCCCAATAAGTGAACATTGTCTGAAATTTTATAAAGTTCTCATTTTTTATGGAAAAATAAAGGTTTATAGCTTGTCCTAAGAACAGGAGGACGGTAATTTTTGGTGCCAAAAAGGGATTGCGCCGTGTCCTCGTCCAAGACGTCGCGATTTTTATTCGACTGATAGCAAAATGTCGGTTTTAATGGAGTCACACTTCACACTTACAAGAGGTGCAACTTAGACAATTGTAAAAACACTCATGTTCTCACTTTGATGCTTATGTAAGCAGCATTTACACTATCAATCAAATAAAAATCGCGAGTTTATGAGGTTAGTGGAGCAATCTGGTCCTTTATTGCGCTATATATTTGCTACTTTGTTGCGCTTTAAAACAAAATTTAATTTTTTATTTCTTCTCCAGAAATAATTTTTTAAATTACTGCACCCATTCGGGCAGCTGAAGTAAAAAAAATCTTAACACTTCTTTTCTCTTAACACTACCTGAGAAGATTGTCCAATTTGATTTGAAAAGTTGATTTGGTATATATATATATATATATTATTCTAATAAAGAATAACTAATTCTTTCTTTAGCTACCGAGTACCAAGGAAGAGGCTGCACAATAGATGAGAATTCCTAATTGGGACGCGCCATGCATACTAATTCTGCAAGATATCGTAGAGGAGATTTGAGATAGTGGTCCACACAATAAATTATGGATAAGTCAGTGATCTATCTTTGCTAGACAAGGCTATTATGCCGGTTATTTGACTCCGGAAAATTGAAGCTTTGGTTGGTCTGCCCAGCCAGAGGACCTCGACTCTCCAGCATGCGACAGCCGCCGTATCGTCCAATTGCTCTACGACTCGCACAAGGAATAGCTAATTTTTATTACCGAAAGTTTCTCTGCAGCTCTACTGACTTAGAAAAGGTATCATATCTGGATAAATGTCCAGATTTCGCATTCCCAATGAGCTTTTCCTGTGTAGCAGATAATGTAACTTTTTTAAGAAGGAAGTTACAAAGTTGAAACTTTCTCTGAACTCTGAAGCACGTAGGTGAATTGGATGGGTCACTTTTAACTTGCGAAAAAAACGAAAATTTTCGCTAGCCACAAGTCCACACCGCACCACCTTCAGCAACGTTTTTCACAACGTTTTGCGCACTGCAATTTTCTAAGGACAGAAGCCAGTATGCTGAAATTTTTTCTGTGCAAAATAGGCTTGCGCTGCTCTGACACGGGCAAGGTAGGAGGAAATGAGCTCACTCTAATATAGTTTCTCAGGTGTCTAAACTTGAGAAAAATCAACAATTTCTTGATCCTATTTTGTTTTGAAAATTTAGAAGTCTGCGCTGGTCAGTCCCTCAAACGCTTAACACGGCACATCTCACTATTGAAAGCGCTTCCCAACAACATAGCTTTATAAAATTTGAAGAAATTCGACATTTTGGCCTTTTCTGCCGAGGTCGAGTTCTGGGCGGCCTTCTGATCGAAAGGGGCTCTGCGTGCCTGCCTGATCAAGGCCTCCTCGCGCCTAGGTGCGAGTTCTAGCGGTATTATGCCAATTATAGGGAACTGCATAGTGCCCTTCGGTGAACGACACTATTGATTCGCCTTACTTGGCACATTCGAACTTTTTGAAAACAGGTTTCTTTTTCCTTTTTCTCTTTTTTTATTCTTTTATTTTTCTGTTTTAAGAACGCATGTTACCATTTAATGAATCCGGTCATTTTTTCACACTAGGTTTACGCCGTGCACTCTCTCTTTTCTTCTATATTTGAGAGAAACACTTCACTCATTAATCAAGTGTGCTTGAGTTTCAGAACCGCAAGGATTTTCTGATTTTTCCAGAAACTGAACAGCGCCTGTCTACAAAAGTGGATTGCGCCATGAATCTTTCTTTTCTTTCTCTTGAAGCAAGCATAGAATTATTTTTATTTCAGTATGCATAAGACACTTATTTATCAGAAACTGTCGAAGTCATCAAAATTGTACTCCGAAATCCTCGATGAAGTCAATAAGTGCAGAATGTGGGTCTTCGCTAGGAACTGCAGAAGGCCTAGATTGTCGGAGAGCACGATTTTTACGTACTCCTGCGTTCAGAGCAGTTTTGATCACCTGCCACACTCCATTCCTAGCCGTTTCGTGGGTGTTGAAGTACTTGAATATAACCTAAATTTGACAGCTCAATCTAAGATACATAAGCAGAACATTACATTCTCATCCAGAAAAGGAAATACGAATAAAGTAGTAAGCTATGCCTCTCGAATGAAGTTCATCTCCCTAGTTGTTCTTCTTCTCTGCTCAATATTGAGCAGAATTTCAGGATTGTCCTTGTATACCTCCTTCTCCAGAGCTAAGGCGAATTTTGTCATATTTCCACATTTGTGAGCAAGAAGCGCCTCTACTCTTTCCCGGGAAAGGATTGTGAAGTCGATGGCACGCCAAATGTGAGATCAAGCAATGTTAACAAATGATGAGAGTGAAGCAAACTGTGTAACACTGGACAGGACTTCTACCTTCACTTCCATCTGAGGCCTTCATCTTGAGTTCATCAATTGACGCTTTTATTCTCACAAGTCGCCGATCAAGACGCATGATACTATCATGCATCTTTATCTCCAGCTCACGAATCGCTGCCGTTGTTGTCGTCCTCGTCAGCTTAACGTGCTCTTGCAGCTCATCGACAGCTGCCTTCAGCTGTCTCCCTATATCCGCGAAGGAAAAACTGTCCGCAGGCGGTTCAGCGCACTGACTAGTTGCACTGTCCGCTACTGTAAAGAAGCGTTCATTCAATTCTCCATTATCAGTGACATGTTCAATTTTTCCTTCGCAAGATGGCTTGGTGCCAAGGTAGATTATCTTAATTGCGAGAGCAACAGGAACATAATCAATTATCGGATTACCTTGTCATTGTAGGTCTTTGAACTCCAGCGCACTTTCGAAATCTGCCCCACTGTTGCTTTGCCGGAAACTGATGAGACCGAGATAACATCTGCGGTCTTGGTGTCAGGGAAGAACACTATTCACCGGCGGTGAACTCAGGTCAGTTAGTGCACGCTTAACTAAGAAGGCGAAGATGTTCTTGGAGGTATCCATTTTCTACTCCTACTTCCTTCTGCAATGCCGTTTGTTCGCTACAGTGACAATATTCATGGAATGCGTCGTGATGGGAAATCAATCGCAGCCGTTCACAAGGAACTGCAAAGCCGAAATGTTGATGTGATCAACTACAAGGTTCGGATCTTCCTGCAGAAGCACCACTCCACTCATCTTCCCTGCAAGGAATCGCCTTATCAACCCCGTTCTCTTGCTCCGATTTTCAGTGGCGCGATGAACATCATCAACAGTTATTCCTCCAGCTCGTCATCCACTATTCTCTCTATTTTGAAGCGGCTCAAGGAGCACAATATGTCTATGAGTGCGAGCCAAGTCCGTCAATATAAAAAGCGGTTGGGATGCAAAAGAACAACAACCAAGTATTGCCATATGATCAGTGACGTCAATTAGGACAAAAGATTCATGTTCTGCACAATTATGATAGAACTAAGAGAAGAGTTCGTTCAGTGCATCTTTACAGATGAAAACACAATTCAGAGTGAGTTACTGCTTATAAGTTTAATTTCGTTCGTGATAATATGTCTATCGTTGATGAATAATGCGTATAAAAACCTCTTTATAGTTGACTGCTCTGTGAAGTACTGTTACGTAAAGAAGGGTGACTATTTTGCAAAGATGCGTTCAAAGGCTAAGCATCCAGCAAAGCTTCATCTTTGGGGAGTAATCTCGACGGGAGGAGCCACAAAGCTAGCAATATTTCGTGGCGAAATTAGGATGGATAGCGAGAAATATTGTAGAATCCTAAGTGACTGCTATATTCCTTTTAAGAAGGACAAATACGATGGCGAGTGAGAATCTCTAGATTATCAACAATGTGTTGAGCAGCTATGTCTGACACGATTCCGAGTTTCATAAATTCAAGCATTCCTTTTTCAGGCTATGGAATTCTTATGCAAGATAATGCACCTGCTCACAAGAGTGGCTACATCACAACACGACTAGCTGCCTGGAACGCCAGCGTCATGGATTGGCCTCCAGAGTCCCCAGATTTGAATCCAATCGAGCTATTCTGGGAAAACTTGAAGACCTTCGTGAGGTTACTTTGTAGTACATCTTATTACTACGAATATGATTGCATGAAACATAGTTTACACATTTAAGAAAGCAGGACTCCGAACATTAGATGGGCTCCGAGAAGCCGTAGAAAAGTATTGGTGCGCCCTCATTCCAGAGATTTGTAAGCGATATATTGACGGAATAGCAGAGAAGATGCGGCGAGTCGTGGAGCAGGAAGGTCGAAACATTTATGAGGGGCATTAAATCTGTTTCATTGCATTTCTATGCCTGTCAATACACATTAAATAACTGCTTTGTTTGTGAAGACTTTAAACGAACGGATAAGAGAACTGAAGGTTGGCCTCCATTGCATGCATTGTAGAACAGACTGACATCGCGGCTATATGGTCGACTTCAATGGACCATATAACAGCGATATGAGCCCGCAGCCTCTGTCGCCGTATGGCGCATTTGGGGCCCCGCCAGCCGAGTAAGGCTCGCGGGGCCCCGTGGGGCGTTCTGTGTCCATCGCGGTAGACAGGTGGTGTCTTTATTTGACACCCTCGCCCCCTCCCGAGTCGCGCGGAGGGAGCGGGCCACTCAGTTCCCTCAGGGAGCTGAGTAGCACTTTTCAACCCGCACAGGAAATTTTTCCAACGGGTGCCAAAAATTGGCTGCCACGGCATCTGCACCGCGGCAGCGTAAAGTTGCGGAGCCATCCCGTCATCCGCGAGATAACACAACAGGCGCATGCGTTTAGAGGCAGCTCGCCGTAGGCGCCTGGCTGCGGAGGTACAGTGAACCATGTTCCGTATATTCTACCGGCGCCCACGTAACGCTGGCGGCGACGGAGTGCTCGAGGGAAGCCAGGAAAGACGGCCTGCATATGAGCGCACTTAGCAACGTTCAGCATGGATTCAAAATGACTACTCTAGCACCTCTATGGTGCAACTACCTCAGAGACGCCGACTCCATGCACAATATCTTCTCTATGCATCTCGAAGAGGTACAGTGTGCGGAATACTGCGAAGTGGAAAGGTTAACATGCACTTATCATTATAAGTCCTCAGGCTGAAATAGCTCGAACAGAGCTTCTTGATTTGTAACCAGAGGAAGGCTAGGACAGCCAACCAACAAGTAACATGTGGGAATATACTGGAACTGGTGTATTCTGCAAGTGTTCGTTAAGAGCATGAGGTGGCGGAACGTATCCAGGGGAGGTTTACGACCTGCTCCTGCGGACATGCCAGCGACGGCCCTAGAGCCATAAAACCGAACCGGACGGAGAACCGAGAAGCTCACGGTAGACACGCCTCCAAGAGAGTCCATAAAAGCCCCCAGATCTAAGCAACTAGGTTCAGTCTTGGCTTAGCTCTAATCTACTCTCCTCTTATCTCCTTGTCCTTGTCTTATTTGTATCATTCTGATTTTTGCCTTAGTAAATTGTATTCCTTGCTCGTTCTTCGTGCATCGGAAAGTAGCGCTAGATATCGAACCCGATTCCACCTATAGTAATCGGAAGAAAGATTACTACGACGACAGGAAGACACTAGTCTAGACCGACTTGGGGGCCAAGCCAGTGACTTGAAAATTTTGACTATTTCAGAACGAAGTTACTGAAACTTTAGTCATGGAACAGACGTGCACAGAGGACAACGGTGATCACGCTGCTAATCCACTCTACAGCTGGAGTCAGCTCGGAGTGAGTTGTCCTTACGATGAATTGAGCGCCTCTTTCACAGAAATACATACCTAGTTTGAGTCTAGTTTGGAAGAGGAAAGGAAATGCGCAGAAGAAGAGCGTGTGCGATCCGCAACCATTTAATCTCCCTAAAAAGCAATGTTCAGAGCTCGGGCGAGTTGTACGACACGAAAGCTGGGCTACAGCCGAGCCGGACGGCTCCGTCAGTGACATTGTCTCAAGCATCCTCTCAAAAGTCTTTGCTAGAATCGACCATTGGTGAGTCGACTTCTACTCTGCAGTTTACGGTACCGGAAATGGTCCATGTCCTACGGACGACGTAGGTGGAATGTTTACCATTTTGGAGAGGTTTTAGTGGCCCAGAGTGTGGCCCAGATTGTTAAATACAACGGGAAGAGTTCCTTAACCGAATTTTTACGTGCATTAGAGGTGAAATTCCCTTCCTTGGTATGGAGAGAATCTGATAGGCGTGATATTCTGACAAACCACCTGGACGAGACTGCCTTATCGATTTTTGAGGGACTGCCTCTAAAAGTTCGGGAAGGAACCTATAATGGCGTAGTCGAACGGTTAAATATGGCGCGTAAAAATCCTTGCGAGGCGATGCTGATCATACTTTGTAGAGTGCACACGAAAATGCAATCCGTGAGTGTCCTATCTGTAGTGAGCGTCAGTGCGCAGAAATCGTAACGCACTTCTTTGTTCACGCCACGAGTTGTGGCAATATTTCGTGGTGTCTTCAGGTAACCGAGGCGCAACCTTGTTCTCCTGATTTGGGCTACGCTGATGTTTACGCCTCGTGTCTTCGGATTTCTCTGAACATCCACAGCGGTCGAAGAGCTGTTGGCATTGTAAGCGGTGCACCTTTACTTCGATATCTGCTTGGTAAACTACAAACATAGCATTTGCATGGTAGTAAATAAGGACACTTCAACGAGCATATTATGCAAAATTAACCGCGTAGGGAGCGAGAACGTAAGGCCTCTCCAAATCCTCCGTCTTCTAAAACTTCTTTACGAAACGCTGAACTCTCCTTATCCCCAAACTAGGATCCCCCTAAAAACTCATCATAGTGACGCATGACCATAAGATTATCATCTGAATTATCACTAACAGACTCAACTTTTGGATTTCCAAAGCTATTGAACGAGAAGTCTTCGACTGACCGACTCATCGTGGCAATTAAGTCAATGTGGTTGAAGAGCGGACTGAACTGTGGCATCATCTAGAAGAGATAGATTGCGGAAAGAAATTATTTGCTACAGGAAAGTGAGAACAACGAGAAGACAATTCCATACGGCTCTGGGTATGCCAGCAGAAGTGCGGGAACTATAATGGTGACAGTAATGAGGTCATTGGTGTATCCAGTCACTAGGCGGGAACGATATACAGGGTGGCTGAAAAGTTCGGGCAATTTTTCAAAGTATTTCAGCAGTACGAAAAAACTACATAAACGCCAAAGATTTACAAACAAAAATAACAGAAACTTCATTAGATCAACAACAACATAATACAACAGGAAAATTCACAACAAGTGCTCAAAATTTCCTCCTTTGGCTTCAATACATTTTCGCAGTCGTTTTGGGAAGTCGCTGATGATGGTCGCACACTGCACCGCTGTAATCTCGTCCCAGGATCTCAACAACGCCGATTTCAGCTGCTCAACGGTGGCGTATCTTGTAGTGGAGATCTTCTGCTCCATGATCGACCACACATAATAATCCATCGGGTTGAGATCAGGCGAGTTGGATGGCCAGATGTCCCTGCTCCAAAACCCTGGGAAGAGCTCCTCGCAAACGGCGATCGTGGATTTGGCTGGAAAATGGCGGCGGCTGATGGTCCTTGCGGCCGACGTCTTTTGCTGACCCTTCTTAAGCAGCTGCCGGCGATTCTGATGGTTGTGAACCGGCTGGACCGTGAAGATCTTCTCGTCGGTGAACAGCACCTTCGACAAGCGACCATCGCCGACCAGCTGACGCATTCGCCTGCATTTCCTCAACCTCTCAGCTTTCATCGCGTCGTTGAGGAAGTGAATACGAGCTACTTTGTAGCTGCGTAATCCCAGCTTCCTCCTGGCAATATGCTGGACTCGTTCCCTACTGATCCCGAGATCCGTAGCCATCTTGTTCATCGACACCTCAGGATTACGGCGAATGCGACAACGAACCTTGTTGATGTTCTCCGGTGTTGTCGCAGTGGTGGGACGGCCGCTGCGGGGACGGTCCGAGGTCCCGCCAGTCTCCTTGTAGCGTCTTACAATCTTGTAGACGGTCCTTTGTTTGAAGCCGGTTGTTCGAACTATGTCCGCGGTCCTCATTCCCGTCTTGTGCAGCTCGACGACGGTGATACGATCACTTTCACGAGACATAACGCAAGCACAACTGAAAACGAGAAAACTGGAGCAACAGATTCTAGATCAAAATTGCGCGAGGAATACAACGGAAACAACAGAAATAACAAAAAACCTCAATTTCAAGGCCAAAAGTAGCGCCGCAAAAAATTGCCCGAACTTTTCAGCCACCCTGTATGACCCGCAGCACTGTTGCACAGTACGGCTGGATTCTATAAAAAAGGCGTCGCATTACAATGCTTCTAATGTGTAAATGTCTCACACAGTTGTCTTCTTTCCACATATTTGCACCTCAGACGTCGTTCTTGCATCAAAGGTGATCGGTGATCTTCATATTGGTTCGTGAACCAAGGTAAAGTGAGGGCCGCGCTCATACACGGCGATGTAAGCGATTACTGACACAGCCTTTGCACTACTACATTCAGACGGTTCGTCAATTCTAGGTCCTCTTCACAGGCTCTCAAGAAATACGTGAAATGAAGGTAATGCAGGTAACGGCGGGTGGGGAAATGAGGCAGGACACCTTTGATCTTGGAGCAGCGTACGAATCGCCTATACCAAGCGCATTAGAAAGAGGACCGTCGCCATCGCCAGCACAACGCGAATATGTGCGACGATTGGTCGCCATTGAAGAAAAGCTGGCATGTGCGACCTAGATACTTGGCGACTGGAACGAAAAAAGACACGTGGAGAGTGCCAGGAGCAAAGAACGGAATCCATGCTTTGCAAGATACTAAAGAGGCAGCCAACGATATCTTCGGAAGGTCGTTATAGAATATCGCGAACAATGCAGAAGAATATGATTCAGTAAGGAAGCATTTCAGATGAACTTGACTACAGATTCGCTACTGTAGAGCAGGTCGCTGTTCTGCGCGAGGTAAACAGGGTGACCCCATAAAGTCCATTCGATGCCTAGAGCAGGAAGTATTTCGCGAAGAACACGAGCTATTGGAAATCGCCGTTGACAACAGGGTCACATCGTCGATAAAATTGACTTCATGAAGAAAGGAAGATAGCAGCAGTTCAAAGGTAATGGAATTTACGATTGGCGAAAATGTTCTTCAGAGTCTTTTTAAGTTTTTTGGAGTCCCATCTACGTGAAGAAATGTAGAGGTGAGCCAAACCTCGCTGAACAGCAGAGCGAGGCGGTTGCGCAAGCTTCACCGGGATGGCGGCAACGATGTTGATCTTGGTACCAGTGAAAGTGCAAAGAATGATGCTTTTGAATGGGGCGATTATAACCCATAGTGAATATGACCCATCTTTTGTATATATGTGTGTCTCTCGTCCTGTTCAAAGGCATCATTATAAGCGTTTTATAGTTTTCAAATGTATTTTGTAATTTCTATTGTTTTTTGTTTTAATTTGAATAAAGTGTTTAAAATCCGATGTTTGTACAACCCAAACACTGTGAGAAAATCGTCTGTGCGGCGGTCAACTTAACTTAGGGAAAGCTTAACTCACAGCAGTTTTCATGTCATACTAAAAAAATATAAATAAATAAAGACCTAACTATAGGATGCTAAACTAGAGTCGTAAAAATCATCTGTGCGGCGATTGTGCGGACGTCGTGTGCGGGCGACGGTTTCCATTCATACAGGACTTGACACCGGGGAGCCGTCCATAGGACATCAAGTCATTACCGAAAAGGTCATCCAGTACAGTGCGCATAGAACACGCAGATGCCGCGATCGTTGAGTGCAGTTGATATTTCAGAAACTAAAATGTAGTTTTTTATGCTTACAATGTTGTGCGCGCTCATACTCGCGGATGAATTTCTAGAAGATTGCTGGGGATTATAGTTGTGCCCGAACGAATATATTGGATTAATTATTCGAATAATTTATTCGAATATTCATTCGAATTATTCGATCATTCGGTTTTCTTGATTTTCGAATATTCGTTCGAATTCGATTATCGATAATTTTGAAAAGTCGAATATTCGTTCGAATTCGAACATCGATGATTTTGAAAGGTCGAATATTCGTTCGAATTCGATTATCGATGATTTTCAAAAGTCGAATATTCGTTCGAATTCGAACATCGAAGGGAGCCATATTCGAATATTATTCGAATCGAATAGTCAAACTCCATTCGATCGAATAATTTTATTCGAATATCGGATAAACCTGGGCTGGTAGTACGAACATACAGATTTTGGTCGCCCGCGCGGCGGCCTCTGTCGCACGTGCGGCGAACCGCCACTGACGCAGGGCTCTCTAGGTGGGCTGTCAAAGGGAAATGGAGCTCTGACAAACTCCCGAGGTATGCTATATTGTATCTAGATATGTGGCTTTAAGAAATGGATCTTCTTGCCACAAAGGGACCCTAAATCTTTTCACAATGGAAACAACTGAAAACAACAAACAACAACATTTCTTCGATTAGGTGATCCAATTCCTTCTCGAAATATTGATTTTCTTTGAATAAGTGCACCGTAGGACTCTCAAATAGCTGAGCAGGGGCAGCAAAAGAGGATCATGCAGTTACAAGAGCTTTAGAATCCGTGAGTGCACAACACACACTATGTAGACGTCGCGCCTGTCGCAGCGGTTGCCGCGGCCGCCGCGCGCTTTTGTATGTTCAGCTTGCTCCCCATAAACCTGCAGCCGGAAGGATGGATTTGCGCCACTTGACAAAAAACCCGTAACCTTTAGAGGTCGACGCACTTGACAGATTACCTGAAAATCACGCGATTCAAATATTTTCCCGTTGGGACCACTCGACCGCGAAGGCGCGAACACGGCCTGCGGGTGCTCCTCCTCCGCGCCGCACCCCGGCCGTCGTGGCGGGGAGGCATCCGTCACGGGCATGCGGCTCCCTCTCACATGCACCGTCCCGTTCCTACATGGTAACCCCCTCCCCAAGCCTATCTGCGCTGAAGTCGTAGTATCATATCCAAAAAACTCGCATACAAGTCGTACTCATTCACAGCGAAAGGAGTCAAAACAAGGACCTTGTTTAAATTCTGGCGCAAAGCGGTTCGGGGGAAGGCAGCGTGCCTTATACGATGTTCTGTGTTGCACTAAATCAAAATTTTTACACAACATTGGTGTGTTCTACTGGTTATACCCCAGCTGTGAACTGAGCTAGGCCACCTCTGATATGATTGGGCACTTATGTGCCTTCTTACCAAGGCGGATAACCACTTAACACACGGAGAGCCTCCCCCTAGCCGTCTTGGCCTAACTCTGTATTCAATAAGTAAAACTCTCATTCGTAGTTCGCTGGGTTAAGCACATAAAGCCGGCACAATGTCACAGTCGAGACGGCGCGCCTAATTAAAGGACCGCCGCCGTGAGATAGTTGGCGCGCCCCAACGACAAATTACGGTAGCGGCTCCTTTGGATAGTAGGCTCTGTAGGAAAGCTGAGAAACTGTTTCATATTGTATCCTCTGCTGCCCAAAATAAACTTTTATGTCTCAGTTGTCCAATGTACCACTATTATGGATTGTGCGGAACCACTTCTGATGCTGTGGATGTATATTCATTTCCATTCTGAAGAAGGTGTATAATCACTGAATACATGATATCTCTGGAGCTGCTTGCACTATGTGGGCACTAGATAAAGTTCCGACTCCACAGACAGGACTTCGGTCGAAAAAATCGTTTGCTTCGTCTAGGGGTTATTTGGGGTGCTGATCACGAATCTGACATCCGTTTTTCACAACTCGGTCGGAGACCACCCATACCGTTAACAAGGGTGGTCCAGGGAGGATCGTCGATTTCGCTGAAACTTCGTCTAGGAGGGTTATTTGAGGTGCTGATCACGAATCTGACATACGCTTTCCACGATTCGGCTGCATAATATAGATACAGGAAGGCAGTGGATTACATTATTAAAGTTTCTGCCGATGACGGCCAGTAGAGGTTGGTATGGGTAAGTGGTCGGTTCGTCGAGCTACGAAATCCGCGGTATTGGCGAAAAAAAGAAAACGAGTGACTGCTGTTTCGAGTCGTTCGTCGAGTACGCTACAACTATGGCAATTCAAGCTCAAGAATCAAGAATGGTTGATAAGTTTGGATGTCGGATGTCAGATTGGTGATCAGCATCCCAAATAACCCCCTACACAAAATTTCAGCAAAATCGGTGACCTTGCCTGGACTACCCTTGTTAACGGTACGGGTGGTCTCCGACCGAATCGTGAAAAACGGATGTCAGATTCATGATCGGCACCCCAAATAACCCCCTAGACAAAGTTTCCGTAAAAAAATATTTTCGACCGAACTCGTGTCGGTGGAGTCGGAACTTTTAACTAGTGCCCACTGTGTGTTCTCTTCGTTCTCTTTAACGGTGATCACTTCCATCGTCACCCCATCGAACAGAAGAAGGGGAGTATCACCCTTCTAGCAGGGCCAGCCGGCGCAATGTGACTATGAAGGGTTTGGATAAATTCAACGAATCACCTAGGATGGGACTCAGCACATTTGCATGGGACAACGAATCACCTAGGATGGGACATTTCCGTGAATCCTTTCATTTCAACGAATCACCTAGGTGATTCGTTGAAATGAAAGGATTCATGCAAAACGGTAGGGAAAGGGAAAAAACTCACATAGCTCGCTTTACGGCAGTTTCGGCCGGTAATTTAAAGGGCGTTCTCCTGCTATTGGACCTAGGTCCTGCAGCGAAGGTAGGATATTGCAGAGGAGAGAGTAGGGAGGCGTGGAATGCGCCAGACGACGAGACGGAAAATGATTCCAAGCGGACCATTCGACCGGCTGGACCGCGCGACGAGCGACGGAGGTGAGTTCTTATGGGTTTTTCGGTTTCGAGGTTTTTTAAAGTTTCCTTTATTTATGTATGATATGTGTGCGCCGGGGGGGGGGTGTGGAAGGAGTGAGGGCGAGGAGGGAGGGAGGTGAATTCCGGAGGAAGGGGAGTTCCGCCGAGGAGGGGGGGGGGGGACTGAATATGTTCTGTGCTCTCCTCAGCGTCAGCGGTCAGGAGAGCACAGATAGGGCAAGGGAAGGGACTCCGGGGTGTGGCCCAGTTACGCACCCGCGTTTAAAATTGCCTACACCCCGGAGTCCCTTCCCTTGCCCAGGCGTTAGGCTACCCAGGCGATCCCCCCCCCCCCAAGCAACATGAAAGGAGCGTGATTCCGGTTAAATGGTAAGTGGTTTTGTTTTGCTTACATAAACGCCTATCTAGGCATATACATTTTTTTAAATTTATCCAACCCCTTCATAGTCACATTGCGCCGGCCAGCCTTTTTCTATTAAGATACGTACTGTATCCGTGACAGTGTGTGCAGAAAAAACACCACCTGCGCGTGACAGTACACCAAATCCATTATCTTATCACGCGTGGGCTGTGCTGTTATTACTACTTTTAATTCCAGCGTTGCGGGGTGTTTCTTTTTGCTCTATGGTCAATTTTTAATGGGCAAATGGCTGGCTATGTTTCGGGTGGTGTGAAGTGCTTCGAGGTCTTAGCAACATTCCGTAAGCACTCATCCTCCATTCGGGGAATCACTCAAACTCTGAGATATTCCCAAGGACGTGAATACCAGTACATAGTGGACGCAGGGCCTCCTTATTTCGAAGATCGGCTCGGCTTAGATTTGGTTCCATGGGGTATCTGTAAGGTTAGAGGACCTCCGACAACTTCGGTATGGATTTTGTGTCTGTTAAGCGAAGAAATGTGGACCGGTTCCCACATATTCCTGGCTCGTTGTCTATTGCTCCGTAATTTTCTCAAAAATTGTTGGATTGTCGGCTTCTCTTTGGCCAACATTGGCGCAGGTCCTCATTCAGGCCTGCGTTTTGGCTCCGTCGTCATCTTTTGGCTCTCAAAGCGTTGAATTAACGTTTGAGTTTCTATTCCACAAAAAACCCCTTTCATTGTATAGTAACCCTTCCAGAAGACGAAATCGCGTTGCCTTTTCATCACTTCGACGGATTCCTCTACATGGGACTTCATTTAACCGTTCGCGGCAATGTTGTTTTTTTTCGCTTGCCCATCATGCCCGTCAATGTTTTTTGGTAAGTTTCGTGGTGAACAAAACTAAAGGAAAAAACTACACTGCCTAATATTTAGACAGTGTATAGTGTAAGAACAGGAAAGAACTGCTCAAGGAAAAACCACTGTGCTTTTGTTTGACATTGTCTCGAGTTGGCCGATGCCTCAAATCTGCGTCGGACAGCATTCTCCGACATTGATGCAAGGGGTTAAGGCCTATGTTATACCGTCACTCACCCCCAGCAACGCCTAATGATAAGCTCCCTTATCGATTCATCGCGTCGCACGATCGATATGGAGCCGTATGCTCGTCAAGTGGATGATGCACCGCGTTTATCTGAGGAACCGCTCCCTGTTGCTTGTTATGCTTCAACCAAACCTGGTCTCTCAAATAGATGATTTTATTTGTTCACGCTGTGCTTTTGGTACACCTTTGTTGACAAAGAACTGAATGAATCTTTCGCTTCCCGTTCAGAAGCGTCCATCGTCAGATATCAAACTTCCTCGTTCATGTGACGAGTTGAGTTCATCTTCTGACGGATTGTAATGTCTAATTACACACTTCTGCAATGTTGTATCAACAACAAATGCTTTTTTCTTCACTCGTCGAACTAAACAAATCACTTTCCAAATCACTAGCCAGGCTAATGAAGGGATTCCAGGGTGTGTGCCATGCAAGCTGCTCGTATGGAGACTGCTTTCTTCGCTCAGAGGGATTTCGCGGCTGGGTTCTGCGCTCTTCGAGCGCACAGCCAGGCTAAGGAAGGGAATCCAGGGTGTGTGCCATGCAAGCTGCTCGTATGGAGACTGCTTTCTTCGCTCAGGGGGATTTCGCGGCTGGGTTCTGCGCTCTTCGAGCGCACAGCCAGGCTAAGGAAGGGAATCCAGGGTGTGTGCCATGCAAGCTGCTCGTATGGAGACTGCTTTCTTCGCTCAGGAGGAGTTCGCGGCTGGGTTATGCGCTCTTCGAGCAGCGAAGCGTATACGGCTGAAACAATGCGCAAAAAACGTGCAACGTCGAAACAGCCCAGATCTCAGATACTCAGCTGAAGTGCAAGAACGCCGCGACGGCCGAGAACCGAACCCCCGACATCCCTCGCACGAAGCGAACCCTCTACCTACTGCACCACGACCCACTTGCCCCCGGTGCCATCGCGGGCGCACAAGACATCGGTCGGACGTCACAGCGTGGCCGCCGATGCGCGATCATTGATTGTAGCTTGGAAGTGACGTTCCTTTGTTCCTTTCCGCAGGCATTGATTCGCGTGATTCGCCCAAGCAACGAGATTACTGAACAGTCTGCGTCGTTGCATTGCTTTTGGTCTGTTTAGGTGCCCCACCCTCGTCGTCGGGAAATAGCTCTGCCAGGACGTAGATATCAGAATCCGAGTGAGCGGTGGAGTTCACGTTGCCCAGATCTGCGCTGTGTTAGAGGCCCTTGCTGAGGCTCTGGTATGTTCTTAGGTCTTCAGTTCATTTTTTCGTCGCTGCCGTTCTTATTGCATGATACGGTGCACATTTTCTAAGCCTGTAAGCAGGAAAAATCTACATCCGAACCAAATTCAAGTTCGATGTGTTCCCAAGCCAACCAAAACTCTAGAGTTGGTGAACTGCTACCAAGCTTACCGGGAAGTAACAGCAGCAAAACCATCTAGCTGTGAAGCCAAGGATATTTTGGATATAATGAAAAGAATGCGTAGTAATTGCAGCCCCAGTATTTACACCTTAACAAAGTAATTGTGGAAGTGTCGCTTACTTATTTAATCTGGATTAAACCTATTTGCTCGTATTCAGTCGCTACTATGCTGCGATATTTGTTTGCATAAATAAGATGGAATGCTTTTAATCATATGCTTCACAACAGCATATGATTAAAAGAATTCCATTTTTATTTTTGCAGCCCAATCAAGCATATTGAGGTCACGGAACCACAGAGGATAGGACGGAAAGGTCGGCGCTTCTAGGAAATGTCAGGATCTACACTCCCAACTATCCAAAAACAGTGGCTTGTATGTTTTCTTGTTTTGCACATGACTTGCGATGAGAATCTGATTAGCAATTCAATGTTTAGTATGTCTCGTAGATTGTATCTACGAGACATACTTCCATTTTCAGCAGATTTAATTGAAAAAAGAATTAGGCTACTGATAAATGAAACAACCTTCTCAAAGCAGACGAAAGCCGGGTATGCTGCTTTTCGTTAATCATTCTAGTGATGAGCAGAAAATCCCATTGAGCGTCTTTAATGTGGCGACTGTACTACGTTTAAAAAACACTATTAAAATGTTTTAAAAAATGGATTGTAAATTAAGAATGCATCAACCCCTGATCTGCTGCTGAGCGATTTAAAACGAGGTTTACCTTTTGTTGTTTGTTCGTTATCCGTTTTTCCGTTATCTGGCTATTTTTGGGCAAGATTATCCGTTATCCGGGTTTCAAAATTCCATTATCCGCTCATCCCTGGTATAGATGCGATATGCATTCGTCCGAAACCGATTGATTTGTGCTACTTTTAAGGTTTGAAACTTAAAAACACTACGACTTGCAAAGAATGCAGGGTATCCTAAACAATCCAGGTGCTATTTAAAGGGTTCTAACATTTCTGCTAGGGAAGGTTTTGAAGATGTTTGAGACTCAGTTTAGAGTCAAATATTTGCCGAAATCAATAAACGATTGCTTGGAAACCTTCAGAGACTGCAAATCATGGTCTGCTGCGGAAATGCGAAGGTACGCGAGTTTCGAGGAGAAAGAGGAGGACGAACAAGAATTGGAACCCATCATCTCGTCGGAAAGTGAACCCGAGGAGCACACCGAGTAGGAGTCTGACGACTCCGACAGCGAAATTGACGCAACGTGATGTACTAGGAGGAATACTGGTGGAGGTCTAGAGCGAGGGATTCGCTCTAGACCTCCACCAGTATTCCTTGTAGTACTTCACGTTGTAATACTACTACCTCTTTTAAATCTCGAGGGTTTACTCTAGTTGAAAACGGGCTTCCGTGAGCTTTTTTTCAAAGGCAGACATTTTTGTAGTTCGACCTTCAATCATGGATTGCAAATAACCCTATGAAGAAACACTAAAGAGTACTCGAAGATATTAGATAATATTAGATATTAGCTTTCACGTGAAGCAGTTGTTGTGTTCTTGAATATGATTCCGAAGATCTGTTGTTTTTATGAAGAAGTAGTAAATCTTTAGTAAATAGTAAATCATTATTAGCTTTCACGTGAAGCATGTTGTTGTGTTCGTGAATATGATTCCGAAGATCTGTTGTTTTTATGAAGAAGTAGTAAATCTTAGTAGAATCATGTTAAACTAGAGATCAACAAAAAATCGATAATTTGATCCATATCGATTGGTGGCGACCCATACTCGAAAAACGAACTTCAGATTCGTGCTCAGCGACTTCGATTGCCCCAGGGCTGAAGCTTCGGGCCGCTTGAACGACATCAACAAAAAATCGATAATTTTATCCATATCGATTAGTGGCGATCCATACTCCATAAACGAACTTCAGATTCGTGTTCAGCGACCTCGATTGCCCCAGAGCTGAAGCTTCGATCCGCTGTCGATCGCCATCAGTTGTTGAGTATCGCCAATACGCCAGTGTGACGGACGGACTGAAGTACGGAAACACACGCGCATTACTCTTTTATATATGGTAGGATTCGTTTATTCGAACAAATTATTCGACTATTCGATCATTCGAAAATTTTCGACATCGAATAAATTCGAATATTCGATCATTCGAAAATTTTCGACATCGAATAAATTCGATCGTTCATTCGTTCGAAAAATCTCGACGCCGAATAAATTCGATCGTTCATTCGTTCGAAAATTTTCGACGTCGAATAAATTCGATCGTTCGTTCGTTTGGAAATTTTCGACATCGAGTTTCATTCGTTCGGAAATTTTCGACATCAAATAAATTCGCTCGATCATTCGATCGGAAATTTTTGACGTCGAATAAATTCGATCGTTCATTCGTTCGATAAAATTTCGAAAAAGCGCAACTATACTGGGGATCGAGCGTTCTACCCCCTCGTCACCCTGACCTGCCCATCCCCCAACCCTCTGGGCTTGCTCGAGGGTCCAGTGGCTGCCTTACGAGATGGTAGAGACGCTGACATTTGCCACGCCTCTGTTTAAAGGGCGGGGGTGGAACGCCACTCCGCCAGATTGCTACCGCGGTCACATATCGCGTTTTTCCGCTCGTATGCGAAACTGTGTGTGAATAGCGACAGATGCACGGTTTGATGCCAACTGGCTCAAAATTCCAACAGAAAATCGACGTCCAGAAGTCAAAAGTCCAGCGTTCCTCTTTGCAAGCAATGTACGGCTTTACACTCACCGGCGAATCACCCTTCAACTCCGTTTATACTTCCGACGCCGAGCGACGCGACGGCATGTATAGTGGCCAAATTGATCGATCGCGTCCCCCGATCTAGCCACAATACGTGGCGTCGCATCGCTCGGCGTCGAAGTATACGGACCCTTCGGCATCCTGGCGGCTGATTGTTTACATATTCTTCCACGGGGTGCGAGAATGAGCGCGCACATCAGATAAACAAAATGTACCCGCGTGCAATCGATTTGTTTGTGTGTACCTGGCACGGCTCATGACTCTGCCGAGGGAGGCGAATTTGTGACAGCACACTAAGTTGAATCAGCACTAAGAGATGCGAAATCGGTTTTCTTATCATATTACTTCGGCGGAATGCATTTCGCACCCTCCCTCTGATATTTAGAGGGGAGTGACGTTCTACCCCCGCCCTTTAAACAGAGGCGTGGCAAATGTCTGCGTCTCCACTATCTCATAAGGCAGCCACTGGACTCTCGAGCAAGCCCAGGGGCTGGGGGTGGGTGGGCCAGGGGGACGAGGGGGTAGAACGGGCAGCGCGACAGGAAGTACACCCGCCCCTGCTGAAGGGCGTGGCGTCAAGAGGTAGACCGCTGTTCTGGGGACCGGAAACTTTTGTTTTGCGTGTCAAAGGTTTCGTAAGGCAGCGGTCAGACTCTTGGTGAAGCGTAGGGGGTTGGGGGTGGGCAACGGGGAGGTCGCATGCCTTCCAGCAGGGGCGGGTGTACCGTTCGCGGCGGCGCGGCGACTGATGCCGCTCAGCGCGACGTGCACGCCGGCCGACCCGTTGACCTCATCGCGCAGACGACGACCGCCGCCGCGATCGCGACGAATGACTATTATCGCTCTGGAGGTGTACTTCGCTGCATTTTATTCAACTATTCTAGAAGAAGGGGAAGCTGAAGAAATTAATGAAGCTGGCAGAACCATTAAAGCTGCCATAATATTATAGAACCGTAGCAGTAGTAGAATGTCATTGTGACAGTGGTTTGTTTAGAGAGGTACTTGCGAAGCCTTGAAGATGCCTTTGTGCTTGAGGATGCACGGACCGATGGTTAGCAAGTTGAAGCACCCAAGAGTATAAAATTGCACTAACTGGAATCGTTTGCTTACATGTCTGAGTGTTATATTCCCCAAATTAAAGTAGCAAGGGATTCTCCGAGCACACCAATCCTATGGTGACGAAAAAACAACAACAAAAAAAACGGAATCTATGATGAGCACTTCGAAACACCTCAGCAGGTCGTCAAGCATTTGAGCCTTAATGAATTGGAAGCTGTCAAGAACATGACAAAAAACGTGCTGAGAAATAGGGACGGACGTATATCTAAATGTGGGGAGTGAGGAACTGTTGACCTAATTGGGCATGCTACCCTAACATGATTTGATTGATATATGTACTAGGAAACCCAATGTTTCCTGCTAATAATCGAAAAAATGACAGCACTTTTACACATCGGGCCTTTCTGCTGTATAATTAATGTATTCTAAGAAGACGGAAAGACTAGCTTCGCATCTGATTTTCTGTTTCTTCTATTGATAAAATACCGCAACAATTTGATGTGCTTGAATTCAGCAACAACTCAGTGGTTAGCAATAGAGCACGCAGCTACTGGACCGAAGAATAGGTTTGGTATTTCTGGAGTTGCATGCAGAATCTCACGCTGAAGAGTGGCTATATTCCGCTCCAAAGTCAACTTCCAAGGGAAGCGGTAGGAGCTGGGTCCTCCTTCTGTTCAGTTCTTGAACAAAAGATTCTTTGACCAATTCTATTACAGTTTCCCTACAGGCGTTCTATCGAATGCGCTCTGTTAAGAATCGCGTCTTGCGACCTCATCATTGCAAGAGACCGACGGCTATTTAGCGACCAATGGAGGGTCCGAAAGGTCAATTAGTGATGCCTAGCACAGAAAGCGGACAGATCGATAGGAAATAAATCAACAAGTTGTTAGGGACAACATCATGAGTGAGGCTATCTAGGCGGGCACATTTACTTTTCATGCTTAGATTTTCGTAATTAGAAGACGCTAGTATCCCATCTGTCCTTCTCAGCAACAGTAGATTTATTTTGATGAACTCTCCAGAACTCAGATTGTTAACATGAAGAAAGTTTAAAAATCAAATTGAAAAATGATTATGGAAATCAATAAAAGCCTGATGTCTGACAATCATGTAATGTAAGAAGGGAAAATGTATTATAATGTATTGCAATGAGAAGGCGTGTCTAATGAGCATGAGGAGAAAATGGTTGCCTGGCCAAATAACCTTAATACAAGATGGGCGCTAAGGGGCTCAGGAGAAGTTACATGCATGTAACAGAGCTTACTATTGATGTAAATGGGCTTCTTACCAATGAAGATGATAACCAGTGAACACAGGGTGACCCCAGCTGAGCTTCTTAGCGTCTCTAAATAAACATAATAAGGCATAAATATGAGATATGAAGGAGAGTGTAAGCATGAGAGTGCAAGACGAACTTCACACAGCTTCTCTGATCAAAAAGAAAAGCAAACAAACAGAGATTAGACGTTTCCCCCTGGCACTACGAGAAAGGAGTCGGAGGGCGTACAAAAATGGTGGAATTTCATCCTTAGATCTACCTGGAACGTGAAACTACAGCCCTATACCGAATTCATGGCTCAACCCGCCGCCATTTGCAGGCAACATAGGCTGTCGTCGCGTCTGCGGCGCTCGACGCGACCTCTGCGGCGGAGGCCGCCGGCCCTGCCGCGTCCGCCGCCGCGCTCCACGGCATCCATCGCCGCAAACTCGACGATAATCGTTTTAAATGATACATCTCCGGGTGTACCTCCTGACCGTCCCCCAGGTAGAATGCTTGTCTCCCCATATTTGGACTCCCACTGTATTGGAGTTCGCCTGGCTGGTTGCTTCAGGACAGTGAATTAGAAGGCACCAAATTTGCGATAGAGGCATGGCATATGGGTACGACGAGGGGGCAACGTGGGAGGTCAGAGCGGCTCTGGCTGCGCGCCGCAATTATCGTGGGGTTCTCGTCGGAAGGAACAAGAGTTCCGTGTCAAATGAGCGATTGAAATGCATGAAAATAAATAAAAAATGGTTACCTTTCAACTCAGAATTGGTTGCAGAACAAAGTATGTAGAAATGGCGATAAACTAAAACAATTTTTGAAGCCTCTTCGAAGTGATGTTGATTTTATATTCAGAAGCAAGTTTGGGTGTCACTATGACCATTCGGCAGCTCTGCTGACCCGGAAGAACGCCGATAGCTGCAAGAGGCAGCGAATTCTTCCACATTTTCTAGTATGCACAATTTTTGCCCACAGACAACATGGGTACAGCCGCTTGAAATCAGATCCTCTTCTCTCCTCTTCTTGTAAAAAAATCCTCTTCCTGTCGCCTCAAAGTTGTGCCCAAGTGCTACTTTGGCGACGCGCAGCCCTCTATGATTTTCAACTTAGAACATGTTTTTCTGTAGCACGGTTGTAGACGATTTGATAGAACGTACAGATGCTAGTTCACGTGCAGAGGTACAGGATCTTCCCAATTGTGGCTCATCGAAATGGTACATTTTCATCAATCGAAAATACTGAGCATGAGATATTTTCAAAAAAAATATATATCCTTCAAATGGCTATGAGTTGCTGATCACAGCCATGTACGTATTTCTTGCAATAAGATCTGCAATGTTCTAAAATTCTACTGAAATGGGATATTTCCTGAACAATTAAGGGAGTGTATCCTTTGTCCATAAATATCCCTGCGAGAGAGGGAGACTGCCGCCGAGGTGCGTATGTAGGTCATCGAATTGGTCTTTCAGAAGGCACCGAGAATGATTCACATTCTGAAAAGCCGATTTGAAAAGGACTCTAAATATGAATATTATTTTCGAAAGTGGTCGTTTTGAAAGGCACTGCTAAAAAATGGCTAAAATCACTGAAACTAGGTAAAATTTTGAATTTTTCAATTTTTTGTGCAATCGGCATCTCCTTGACGAGGCGAGTTGGGTGGTATAAGTTGTTTTCCGTATGGATCACTCCGAACGATTCCGAGGCTTTGCGACGCGAAATGCGACACTAGTTATGAGCGGTATGTATTGTACAGGGTGCCTCAAAAAATGTACACATTGTTTGAAAGGTTCTAACATTGCTGCTAGTGAAGCTTTTGAAGATATTTGAGACTTATATGAAAGCATAGGGGAACGAAATGTCTGAGACGTACAAATAGTCAAGATTGCGCCTTGCCCCCTCCCCTCCCTCCTTGAAGCAAGGCGTTTCAGACTCGATTGATTGTGTGTGTGCTGAATGCTTGATGATATCGTGTTACTACTCGGCCATATTAACCTGCTCTTTCATTCTTTTAACGTTTAGAACTTGCCAATCATGTGAGAGACACGTGAGATGCGAGTTTGTTGATTGCACGATTTAAATGTGGGGATGACCCCCATTTTACAAGACGGATTCTGTGGACTGACGAAGCAACACTCAAGCTGAATGGAGAGGTTGAATCGGCATAATTGCAGCTGCTGGGCGACAAAAAACGTTAAAAGAAGCACAGCACAGGTTAACCTGGTCAAGTAGTAACAAGATTATAACAAGCATTCAACCCATGTACAATCAACCGAGTCTGAAATGCCTTGCTTCAGGTGGGGGGCATGGCGCAATCTTGACTATTTGCATGTTTTAGACGTCTAGTTAACTTGTGCTTTCATACGAGTCTCAAGCATATTCCAATGCTTCACCATCAGCAATGCTAGAACCTTTCAAATAATACCTGCATTTTTATGATACCCTGCATTTTTTGCAAGACGCAGTGTTTTTTAATGTTTTAAACTTTAAAGAAAGCACAAATCAATCGACACTATTACTTTTTAAGAAATTGTAACAAGTATTGAAGTGGAACACAATCAAGCGAGTGTAAAATGTAAAACCATACCTCAGAAAATTTCTATTTTCTTGAGCTTTCATATGAGCTCTTAACTTCTTCATGTACCTTTAGAATGAGCAAAGTTATCACCTTTACAAACAGTGCATACGTTTTTTGAGACATCCTGTATTCTTGCCCCAAGAGCGGCTGTTCAAACTACGCAGCTAAAACATACGGGCCATGTCCAGAGTCCAGGAAGCGTGCTTGATGTGAATGAGGAGAAGAACCAATTTGCAGGACATCTCATGAGACGCAATGATGGACGCTGGAGCACCAGAATTGCTATTTGATACAACATCCACTACTTAGCTCGATTAAAGTACTTGTCCGTTGATCATCAATGGTTCAAGATCGAGAGACAAAGGGAATAAGTAGGGCAGATAACAGTAACTAACACGATCAAAGGCAATCAGGTGTTGTTATCGTCCATTCAACTCACAAAACTAGTAACGGTAGGCGTTGTTCCTGTCTCCTTCTCTCAGTTATATTCCTATGACTTTAGTATGAACAATTGTAAACATACTTTCTGCACATTCATTTTTGGCAAACATGAACCAGCTGCCAAATTTTCAGAAAACATTGCCTTTAATTTGCATTCGCTTGTATTCTGAAATACTACCAGAACTGTGAACCTCCCTCTTTGAGTCCGGCTCCTATCTCTTACTCGATGGTACTAAGCATCATAGGTCTGCCAGTATTTGTGCTGAAATAACATCGCCTGATAGAAAGCGCTCACGACTATACATATAGTAGGGTGGGCCAAAAGTAATGAGACAAATTCAACAAATTTCTTTATCTTTTTACAAGTGCTGCGACACGCCTAACGGCGTGTCTCGCACCTGCCCGCTTCGCATGGTGATACAGTTAGTCTTTTTCTCAGGAACTACTCTTGTACAAAGAAAGATGTGCGCTTCAAAAAAAATTATTCATAGCGCAACGAAAATGGTTTAATTTTTACTCAAACATCTCGGTGAATACTACGTTTGATATAGTCTTCCGTCCTGGTGGTAGCCAAATTTTCAGATGGGATCTCTGTCGAATACGTGAGCACGCCACGTACAGTTGGCCATGAGAAAAAACTGGGCTGGGAGGTATACACCGACCCAGTTGAATGTTTGTCCCTGTCTCTTGTTTATTGTCATTGCGTAGGCCAAACGCACAGGAAATTTTCTCCTCTTAAATCTGCACGGTGAGGTGTCATAGGCAGGCGGACAGAATATTATTCTAGGAATAAGGACGTATTGTCCTTTGTTCGCTCCAGTTGCAATTTTGCAGCCAAGAATGTACCTATCCATATGTTCAACGGTGAGTCGCGTACCATTGCATAGACCCTGGTTGACTCTAAGATTCCGCAGAAGCATTATGACTGCTCCTTTCCTTAGATGGAGTTCATATGGCGGGTATCCCTGGGGTGTCAAGCTGTTTAGAAACTCCAATGAATACTCTGTGTCGTTGTTAGCTTCAGTTTCGTCATTCATAATCTCATCTATGCTTCTGTAAATCTTCTCCTGCTCAGGTAGTTTCGAAAGCACTTTGTTGTTTATCTCCAAAGCGTCGAAATTCCTAGGCGTCAAAATCGCTCTACCGACTGCAGCGGACATATCTTCTAAGCTTACTATATCACCAATTATCTCATTTGCTATATCTACAGAGCTCAGCATATCGTCTGGCACTTTCACTTCATTGGAATCGTTTTGGAGCTCTCCGTTTCCAAGTTGAATTAGAAAGTTAGACCAACCGATTCCACCGCTGGACGCCCTCACATTCTCAGTCAATCTGTATTTAAAGAAATGAGGCCACAGTGGGGAGCTCTTAATGGAAACGTTCAGAATTCCTGCTTTTGGCACGACAGGAGGAATTTGTCTGAAATCACCTCCTAGGTTAATCCAGATGCCTCTAGCGCGACGTAGAGGACTTTTTTTCTGAATCGAGACGTTTAGAAATACGTGTAGTTGCCCTTTCTCAAGCAGGTGAAGGCTATACTTCCTCTGTAGATCAGCATCCCATGTTGAATTCTGAAAGCGCCTGCACGCCGGTGACACAATTCCTTAATTCAGATGCTTCTAGGGCGACGTAGAGGACCTGTCCTCTGAAACCAGCACCACAGAAGACCCACCTTCTGAATGCAGAGGATCAGAAGCGCGCACAGTTGCCGCTGTGTCGAGCATGAAGAGGCTGCGCATATGGCAGATTCCTTGTTTCGCGTATAAATTTTCTTACCGCTCCCTTCTTGCTGGTTCCCCGTCCTGGTTCCGCCTCCAGGTCCCTTGTTCCTGGTCGATCTCTCCCCCCCCCCCCCTAGGGATCCTCGTTAATACTCTCCCCAATTAAGTAGCTCTCCCACGCTCACACACAACGACGGCGAGCGAACGCCCATTGCGTGTCATCGGTGTCACATCTTCTAAATCCGTACTCTCTTATTGGTAATGGGTTCCCTTACTGATCCTCTTAACTGCTCCCCCCCCCCCCCCCCTCTGCTTGCTAACTCCCTACTGGTCCCTCCTTAATGCGTCATTGATCCCCCTATCGACCCCCCCCCCTCCTTCCCGATGCTTCCTCCAAGTCGCTACCCCTACCCCTGGTCGCTGTCGATTCTCCACCCTCGAAGTCCCCCCTTATACTCTTCCCCCTTTAGTGGTCTTCTTATGCTAATGGCACGAAGTCAGCGGCACGGCTTCCGAATCTGGACGCTCAGGAACGCGCGTAAGTGCTGTTGTGTCAAGCAGTAAAAGGATGCGCTTTCCATGCTGCAGCAATTCCCACGTTCAATGGGAAATTTCGACCGCGCTGTGGATGATACAGCGTACCTCACTTATTAGATTAGATAGATAGATCATTCGACCGCTCTCGCTATGGGTGATGCGGCGTACCTAACTTAGGTTAGATCATTCGACCGCTCTCGCTGTGGGTGATGCGGCGTACCCAACTTAGGTTAGATCATTCGACCGCTTTCGCTGTGGGTGATGCGGCGTACCCAACTTAGGTTAGATCATTCGACCGCTTTCGCTGTGGGTGATGCGGCGAATGCGGCGTATCTCACTTAGATTAGATCACTCGACGGACAAACTCTTTTATATATAGGTGGTGATAACTCAATTACAACTCAACGGTGCTGAGGAGTGCATTCGCCATTAAGGTCGATGACCTTGCTGCCATTGATCAGCCAACTTCCTGATCCCATCATTCCAGAACTGCTTAGGTCCGGTGCTGATCCACTGCTCGTTATGGTTGTCGAGGTCTGCTTGGGTCCTTGTGTCCCTTCCGACCTTGAAGTTCTGTAGGCTCAAGAAGTAGTGGTAGTCGCATGGAGAGATGTCCGGCGAATACGGTGGATGAGGCATGTGAACGTTGCCCAGCTGTGCAAGCTTATCCGTGGTCACTTTTGCCCGATGGGGCGAGGCGTTGTCGAGGAGAAGGACCTTCTTGAAGCGCTGAGACCGAATAAGTGCGAGTCGCCGGTCCACCTGTTCTGTTTCGTTCACCATGGCCTTGAAATCCATCGTCGTGCTTTTGGAAAACAGCTTCCAGTATACCGGTCCATGGGCGCAGACTCAAAAGCTCAGAAGGTGCTTCTCGCCGTGAACGTCCCGCCGAACGAAGGTCGCTAACAGGTCACCAGGCCTCAACCAGACTCGCTGCTTGGCAGGGTTAAGGTAGAAGACGTACTTCTCATCTTGCGTGACTATTCAGTCCAGACTGCTCGGGGTTGGGAATTGGGCGAGATTTGCGCGACACAGGTCGACTCAGACTGCGGTTTCGGCATTAGACAGAGTGGGGTTTTGGCATGCTTCTGGAAAGGGCGGAAGTGGTCACTTCTCAGGTGGCCTTCAGTAAGTAGCAAACAAACATACAAATACGAGAAGCACGAAACCGAACTCACGACATATATGGGCACGGCATGGAGAGTTCCACGGATCTCCCTCGATAGAGAGCCTTCGGGCTCTCTTGTTAAGAGGGATCTCGGGCCGCTTGTCGCAGGGCCACGTGGCGCGTCCCCGGGTGGTGGATAGGGGAATTAAACGCGAACCAAATGCGACCGTGTACTGCCCAGAGACGCAGGTGGGATGCAGGGGATGGACTCCTTGCTCCTGCTGTGTCGGGTCGATGCGTTCCTTGTGCGTAGGAGCGGCATGTTCGTGCACAGTGTGCGTGGATGTGTCCGTGACTGTGCGGATTGTAATTGTGTCGGCTCGGCCAAAAGCTTGCACTCGGTAGACTGGGAGTACATGTAAGGCGATTCGAGGCCGCCTTAAGTCTCGCCCTGTCCCTTCGGGCAGTCTGGCTGGCTGCCCGGAGTTCTTCGCCCGCACGACAGAGCCCGACTAGCTACCCGTGTGTACTCCAGTCAAAAACAGCAGCACTAAAGTGCCTCACTCCCCTGACCCTGAAAGAGCCCCATTTCTGCAGCGATGGAAGGACGAGTACGGAGAGGCTGCTAAAATCTCAGGGCCTAAGCAGGCTGCGCAAACTGAGAAGGACTAGGATGACGATCTGTACTTACAACGCCCGCACGCTTGCGTCGGAAGCATCCGTAGAGGACCTGATGATGCAAGCCAGGAAGATCAAGTACGACGTCATCGGACTGACCGAGACGAGAAGACACCACCCCCTCCCTACACGCCGCCTACGACTCCGGAGAAGAACTGTTCCTCGGAACATGCGACAGCAGGGGAGTAGGCGGCGTTGGTGTCCTCGTCAACACGCACTTGGCCATGAACATCGATTCGTACGAGTCTCTGACAAGCCGAATCGGACGTCTGCGACTGAAGCGATGTGGCTCCGTGCCAGCCTTGACTGTGTTCGTCGCGTATGCCCCAACATCCGACTACGACGACGAAGACGTCGAGGCCTTCTACGTGGAGCTGGAGAAGTTCTATAAGGAAGATCACACCTTCTACAAGGTGATCGTCGGCGACTTCAACGCCAAGATCGGGCCACGAAGGTCGCCGGAAGAACTTCACATCGGAACCCACGGTTTGGAGTGGAACGAGCAAGGTGAAAGGCTCTCTGAGTTTATCATGTCGACCAAGACCATCCATGGAAACTCGCAGTTCCAGAAACCTCCCTCCCTACGATGGACCTGGGAATCCCACGGTGGCCAGTTCCACAACGAGATCGACCACATCATCTTCAATCGCAAGTATTGCCTGACCGATGTCTCCGTTGTCCCCAAGTTCTACACGGGATCGGACCACCGCCTCCTTCGCGCGAGGTTCCGCTTTTCGCGTCAAGGAGAGAAGGCCGCGAAGTTCAAGAAGAGAAGTCCCAGAACGACTATCAACTGGGATCTCTACACCTCTCTTGTCGGCCTTTGGGAAGATGCCGTCATAGACAACGTCGACGAGGAATACGATCGCTTCGTGCACCATCTCCACGATAGTGCTAAGGGAGCCGAGAGCTTGAAGACCACCAAGAGACGCCTGTCTCCGGAAACTCTCGAGCTGATACGCCAGCGTGGAGCAGCACGAGCTTCAGGCAACTATCAACTGACGTCCGAGCTTGCAAAGCTATGCAGAGCGGCGATAAAGGAAGATCTGAAGGAGAGAAGGGCGGAAGTGTTGGCTGAAGCAGCAGAGGCAGGGCTGAGCATCCGCAATGCCCGCCGGAACTTCGCCAACTTCAAGACCAAGATGACCGCTCTCCGACGTCCTGACGGAACCGTCACCTCTTCCAGAAGGACCATGGAGAAAGTCATCCACGACTTCTACTCCGATCTCTTCGATAGCCACGTCCACCTGCCCCTACGCCATCTTCCGCAGGATGGATACGTCATCCCCTCTGTTCTCCCTTCCGAGATCCGACACGCCATCTCGTCGGTGAAGAAACGTACAGCACCCGGTCCTGATAGGATCAGAGCTGAACACCTGAAGAACCTCCCGCCAGCGCTCATCAACACCCTGGCGCGGCTCTTCACACGCTACCTGTCCGAATGCAAGGTTCCATCTCAGTGGAAGACCAGCAAGACCGTCTTGCTGTACAAGAAGGGAGACGTGCACGACATTGGCAACTATCGCCCGATCTGCCTGTTGTCCGTAGTCTACAAGCTGTTCACTCGAGTCATCCTGAATAGGATTAGTAGAACTCTGGACGAAGGACAGCCATGCGAACAAGCAGGATTTCGGAGAGGATTCAGCACGATCGACCACATACACACCATTACGAAGCTCATCGAAGTGTCGCGAGAGTACAAGCTGCCGCTTTGCCTTACGTTCATCGATCTGAAGAAGGCATTCGACTCCGTCGAGACTGAAGCGGTCATGGAAGCCCTACTCACCCAGGGCGTTCCTACTCAGTACATCAGAGTCCTTCGAGAGCTGTACAGTGGATTCACGACCAAGATCTCACCATTCTACAACGACGTCGTCATTGACGTGAAGAGAGGGGTTCGACAAGGGGATACCATATCCCCGAAGCTCTTCAGCGCCACCCTCGAAAACGTCATGCGCGAACTAGAATGGGATGACATGGGAGTGAAGGTCGACGGCCGGCAACTGCACCATCTTCGCTTCGCTGACGACATCGTGCTCATAACACCGAGCATCAGTCAGGCGGAGCGAATGCTGGCCGACTTCGATCGTGTATGTGGAAGCGTTGGACTGCAGCTGAATCTTACGAAGACGATGTTCATGAAGAACGGATGGGTTTCTGATGCCCCATTCTCGCTCAACGGAACGAACATCTCCGAATGCTCCAGCTATGTGTATCTGGGTCGCGAAGTCAACATGGCCAACGACCTAGCACCAGAGCTGAGCAGGAGGAAACGAGCGGCTTGGGGAGCCTTCAAGAGCGTCGAAGAAGTCGTGAAGAAAACGAAGAACGTCCGACTCCGTGCCCACCTATTCGACTCCACTGTTCTTCCGGCCCTAACATACGCCTCAGAGACCTGGGCTATACGAAAGCAGGATGAACACGCGATCAGCGTCGCGCAGCGTGGAATCGAGAGGACGATGCTCGGAGTGACACGACTCACGCAAGTGAGAGAAGGCCTCCGGAGTTCCGAGCTTCGCCGACGTTCGAAGATCAGAGACGCTGTCGCATGGGCCAAGTCGTCGAAAATTAGGTGGGCCCGCCACGTAATGCGATTCGCAGACACCCGCTGGACGAGAGCCGTCACAGACTGGATTCCGCGGGATGTCAAAAGAACACCAGGACGCCCACCAACGCGTTGGTCGGACTTCTTCGTGAAAGCCCTGAACGACCGATATGACGCTCTTCGTGTCCCTCGAGCGAGGAGGATCCATTGGACCACTCTGGCACGCGACAGGGACGAATGGAGACGCTGCTGGCGCCCGCTCGAGCAAGTCGATGATCAACGGGACGACAGGTGATACAGGTGATGGAGAGTTGCATTATTTTTGTCCCCTCCCCTAATATATGTGAGCAAATATTCACGTACCACATACCACTGAATCAAGTGCACGTGGGTCCCAATAAAGGCGTATATGTCCGCAATGCTCATAAAGGCAACATCAACCTGGAGAAGTCATTCTTGGTAGAAGACGATCCTTAAATGCGATCGCTTTGTTGCCAATTTGCCTATCCTTTTTCATGATGTATCTTTAGCAAGATATGAAAGAGAACCTCTTCATACCGGAAGCTCTTGTTCCGTAAGCTACTATGACATGTCTCCATTTTTCTTTCGTTTGTTGCATTTTTTAGCTTCTCCCTCCTCTCTGTCTTAAACCCTCGGACTCGAACCTGTACAAGTTAGGACAAGGGTAGACACGCGGTGAATTCTTGGCGGCTGCACCTTAGGGACCCGATCACTCTGCGTTGTTCTTTTACTCCACCAACCGACCACAGCTGAGTTTATACGCACTTCAGTACTATGTGATCTTTTTTCCAGAAGTATGGAAGTGCTTGATGTCGTTTCATGTGATTTGCCAGTTCATTTCTTCTATGCTTTATGACAGTTTGCGGATAAAGTTGGACTTATGGGGATTTGGGTCATGACCATAGAATGCAAGATTCAAATCAACACTGTTTGCTTCCATAATGCCCAGACGATTTATTAATGATATACTTGAATCTGCCTGCACAGAGATTTCTACACGATGAAAGAGTCATTTGTTCGGAAAAGAGTAAAGTTATTTTGTCCTGAGGAGACGTCAGGCTGCTGAGAAGAGCTATAACTAGGACTTTCATGTAATGTAGTTAAAATCCTATCCAATACGTTTACTCATCTCTGTATTGAAGAAACAGTGGAAGCCATACGAAAGGAAGACATGTACTAACTTACTAATCTTCATGTTCGGCATTCTTGAAACCTGAGCATATTATGACTCACTTCAATACACTTTTGAGGAAGCTAGTTTTGTTAAAACCTAATTACGGCTATCGCTTTGGCAGATTCCCCTTGTTAAAACCTGGAAGAACCTAAAATTATCTCGAATGTGCAAAATCACCGGGCAAAAAACATCTCCATCTTGATCGGCAATAAGATAGCCGCAAGAGGGAAGAGAGGTTATGCGACGTTTTAGCGCACCTAGAGAGCATTTTTTAAAACGGATAAATAAATAAATAAATAAATAAATAAATAAATAAATAAATGCAGCCTGCACTCTAAATTGTGAGACGAGTTCGAATTCAGATTAACACAATTTGCTTCCATAATGTCCAGACGTTTTATTAATGATATATTTGAATCTGCCTGCACAGAGATTTCTACACGATAAAAGAGTCATTTGTTCGGAAACGAGTTCGAATTCAGATTAATACTATTTGCTTCCATAATGTCCAGACGTCTTGTTAGCTCTTAAAGCAGAAGAATGATCAACAACATAGATTACTGTTACGATCACAACAAATAGCAATTTTGCAGCGTTTCAAAAATATCTTTATTTGGATACATTATTCGTTTGATACATGCATTTCCTAACGAGGCAAAATACTGAGCTTTAAAAACAATTTCACAGCACGGTGACTTTATTTGGGGTAGTGCCAACAATGGCGATTTTAAGAAAAATAAAATTATGAATGGAAACCCTGAAAAAAGAAAGCGGCGGAGCCTCTTCAGATTCCTATGTCATAAAAGATAGGGGCAGTTACCGGTATTGCACATAGTTAAGCGAGAAGATGGATAGCTACGTACAGGACTATGGTAATTAGCAATGATGTGCGAATCGCAGCACATTCTTGATGTGCCGATCTTAAGTGAATCAACGCCACTCTTGCTGACTACTTCGACTAAGGCCACGTTTCATTTCGCGGATATGTATGCTTATAGAGCGATCTCAAACGTGATGAACATGGCGCGCCTTCCATGTTGAAGCCACCTTCAAACAGTTGAAGAGACGTTTCCATGACGTGATTCATAACCAGTGTAGCAATAATATACGAACCTATGAACAAACGAAATCTAGCTCACATGCTCCGTATGGTCACCTATGTGGAATCCATCCACTGTGATTCAGAGACGCAAGTTAAAGTCCTCTTTTTTGAGTGGAGTGAAGCGGATTCGCTCGGAGATGAAGAAGCAGATGGCTGCCACAATCGAAGTGACTACCAGTATAACAATGTGCCACGTCAGAGCCAGCAGAGATGAATAGTAGAATGCTGCACACGAAAGACCAGCCTGAACCAATAGTCGTTTTAACGATTTCAGTGTCTAACGTCCAGCTAAATGCTCCGTAGCGTGGACCATTATGCGTCGTATATTAACGGACGTCGTCAACACGTTCACCAAGGCCGGAAACAGAGCTTTGCGGCATGCCGCCATGCCGCAATGAACCTGGCGGCTTTCGACGCGGCAAGATGCCGCAAGGGAATTTACTGTACGCAATGCCGCGTCCTTTTTTCTTTCAGGCGCTGTCTAGAGGGACCGCTTCATAAGGTGCAATGTCATCGTTGTCGTCTGTTTTTCCGTCAGCGACAAACGAGAGCGCCCAAAATTTCTTAACAAATCGAAAAAAAGAATTTCCTAGTCCTACCCCGCCCTGCAGCCGGGACAGTGTGAGGTGGACCACACCCTCAGCAGAGCAGTGTCGCAGTACCGTCGAGAACTGCGGCTGCACTCTCTGCACGTCGCGGCATGCGGCACTGCGACGACTCGTCCGCGGCGCAGCTCCCATCACTAGAGGAGCGAAACGGACGAGATTGCGGAGCGATGCCGCAAGACTCTGTTCCCGGCCTACGAGTGGGGCCTTCTCCTTAAGACGCATATTTCCCCAGAACGGCGACCGCTATACGTAGTGAAGTACAGGAGATACATAACCGTGTGTGTACCTGATAGAATTTGAAAAGAGCGAACGCTTCACTGCTTTTTTGGGCGTGTACGTCACATAGATATGCGTAGATCTGAGTGTTCCAGCAAGCGTCACCGAAACCAAGTAAACCGCCACATATCAATGCTATGGCGAGGCTGAAAGTTTACTGTAAACATGGATCTGATCAACCACAAATATTGCTAAACTTTATAGAGTAGGATTTGAGAAATACTTTCTTGTTTGCCTTTATTTTTGATTTTTGCTCAGCTCAGCCGTTAAAAGGTCGACGGAGAGGGCCAAAGCGGTAGAAACTTCACAAGGCTTGTATACAGAGGACCTCCCAAAAAATGTAGAGTAAATGAGTACTTCAAACAATACGTTTTTAAATTTGGGATTAATACCTCAAACCGAACAATATTTGTGAAGAAGAGATGAAAGGCGAGAAATAAGAAAAGAAGAAAAACGATGGAAAAACAAAAAGAAGCGAAGTTAGGAAACGGAACGAGTTAACTAAGTTCTCGCTTCATATCAACCTTTAGAACAGAGATTAGGGAAACTGTCTCTTCGTTCCCTCTTATGCCCGTCAGTCATGAATTTACAAAGTGCCGCAAATTCTGAGCACAGTTATAAACATATTGAAATTCATTATATGTACACTTTATAAAGCAATGGTAATAAATTACAACTACTCAGGAACTGGTTGGAGAAACATGTTAGAATTCTTGTTTACCATTCTAAATACATAGTGTACCTCACATCATGCTTGGTGCCAAGAAATCTAACAAAGGGTAAACGAGATCACGCTTATAAGGCAGCATCTTCATCGCATAGACGATAAAGGATAAGGATAAAGGACGGCGTTACTCAATCCCTTTTGGGATGCGCCAGTGCATTCTACTTCTACGGGATGTCGTGGAGGCGACATGAATGCGTATTTGGCCATACAAAAGTGGCAAGCGAATTCTTCACGAGCACCACCTTTACTCGAGCGGGTATCAACTGTAGCTTTTGAAGAGCCTACTTTTCGCTTATGGTTCGGGATGTGGAGGTTCTTCATAGTCTTGAGATGGTTATTCATTTATTGCACCAACCTTAAAGGGATAAAAAGGATAAAGGACGGCATTAGACAATCCCTTTCGGGGTGCGCTACGCATTCTACTTCTACGGGATGTCGCGGAGGGGATTTGAATGCGTATTTGGCCATACAATGACTTGCGGTGGCCAGCCGATGAACAAGTCAGCGCTCTATCCTTCCCAGACAAGTCTGGTACCAATTCACCGACCCCGGAGGGGTGGAAGGCTTGGTTGGCCTGGGCGGGAAATCCGAACCAGGAACCTGGTATCGGGTGCACTCGACAGCCGCACCTCCTCCGACTGCGCTACACGCGCACGCATAGACGATAAGGGTTAAAAAGCCTCAAACACGTTTGGATCTCTAGCAGTACGAAAAGACTAATAACGAAATGTTATAGCGATCAAAACTCTAGCACAAGACGGAACTTGAACTCGCACCGAAATGCTCTACGCTGACCGGGCCGAAATGTTCTACGTCATTACATTACCGGCGCTCTTTTAATCAATAACGAATTAAACGTTATGGATTACGGAGGAAAGAACCAACTTTGGCTTCAGTATGCCTCCAGAATCGTCGGTCTTCTCCAGTGGTGCGTTTGCAGGAAAATTCATGTATATCAAAAGAAAGGCAACGAGATGAACCGTTGTTCCCAATAGAACAATCGAGTCTCGTCCAAGCTTCTTTGTTCGACCATCGAGGATTCCAAATATTAACCCGGCTAGAAATAAGCACAATGTTTTTTTTTTTGAGTGTGAATGAAACGTTCCCACTATCAGTACAGTGATCATCACCTGCTATTTGTCCTATTCCAGTAGCTATTGAATTTAAAGCAAGCAATGAGTTCGTATTCGATCCGAGCTGTCGCGTAAATGAGATGCATGTCGGATACACTCCTTAAATATAGCGTTTTAGCGTAGCGCTTGGGAAAGAAATGGCCCAGTTGAAAAAATATTACGTCGAAAGCTTATCCACTTTACCTGTCCAAAACGATTGCTCGATACCCGTGTATGCAAATACGGATGCCATTAGAAGCATTTCCTTCGTAACCATCAAAGAAAACGTGGATCCTAAAGTCAGTGTGAATTACAGAATTCGATTCTTGACCATATTTTATTGTCAAAAATTTAGCAGTTTCGACTACTACAAGGTCGGCCCGAAGCAGTACAGCTGAGCTTAGTCTAAAGATCTAGAAAAATGACTACCGTGCACTTGTTGCCTGAAACCATAAATCCTAATCTAACATATGGTCCGCGCAGGATTAATGACTGCAAGACTGATCTCTGTTCATGCTTATTTGCTCAATATGTGAATCACGTGATTGTAATATCCCATGAACACATCAAATAAACAAGCAAATAAACAGCGCTTCACAGCAAATAAACATTATCGATCCACAAACCAACATCGATCGACTTTATCGCTTTTTGTCAAGAGTTCATCACCTGTTGCTGGATTCACGCGAAAACTATGGATCATGGGAAATCCATAGTATAATGAGCAAACACCGTCGATACCACTACAACCACTACTACCGTTCGATCTCATCGATTTTTAGACCTGCCGTGTGAAGTCGGAATCATATCAAAACAAATAGACCTCTCAAGTGGTTACTGCGGAATTCTAGAAAAACTACAGTCAACAGTGAAACTGGCCGCTAGACTGGGTGCATCTTCTTCTTCTTCTTCTTCTTCTTCTTCTTCTTCTTCTTCTTCTTCTTCTTCTTCTTCTTCTTCTTCTTCTTCTTCAGCGTTTGTCGCGCTTTCTTGCGGGGTCCGCTTTCCTGGAGTTCTGCCGCCACTTTTCCCGATCAAATGCCTGATCAGGGTGTAACCTAGCCATCTTCAAGTCCTGGTGCAGCGAATCAAGCCAGCGCTGCTTTGGTCTCCCTCGTGGCCGGTTTTCGGGCACCTCGAAGTTAAGGCCAGTCTTTCGGACAGTGTCACCGCTTGCGCGAAGAACATGGCCGTACCATCTCAGACGAGTTTCATGCAATTTCTCAACTATCTGGGTGACACCAAATCTTTGCCGAATGGTATAGTTGCGCACACGGTCCAAACGCGTAACTCCGGCGTCCACCGCAGCATCTTCGATTCCATTACGGTGAGGCGCCTTTCAGTTTCTTTGGTAACGGGTCAGCACTCAGCTACGTAAATAGCTACAGGTCGAACGACTGCTTTGTAGATCTTCGATTTAAGCCGCTCTGGTATTTTCTTGTCGCAGAGCACTCCCGTCAGAGAGCGCCACTTGGATCACGCTGCACTCACGCGTGAATGGGCTTCAACAAGTAGACCGCCATCGGACGCGATTGCTGATCCCAAGCAATTGAATACCGAAGTACGTGGCAACCCAATGCCATTTACCTTAATGGAGGTGGACTCATCTTCGTCAGTCGTCATACACTCGGTTTTTCTGACATTAAGTTTGAGTCCGAATCTCTCGAAACGATAGCACCAAGCTTGTACCTGCCGCTGGAGTTCAACCTTATCTTCGCAAGCGAGCATTATTGTACATCGTCAGCATAAAGCAACGTCCAAGGGGCTGGCCGCTGAAGATCACGTGATATGGCATCCATAACGACGATGAAGAGCAGTGGGGAGAGCGCAGAACCTTGATGTACTCCGACAGAGATGGAAACTCCATCGACGTACCTGCTGGCGCTTGGACTCTAGTCCTCGGACAAGAGTAGAGTAGCCGCACCCACTCAATGAGCTCTTCGGGAACATTATGCTGTCTTAAAGCATACCATATCACTTCACGCGGAACGCGATCGAAGGCCTTCTCCAAGTTGAGGAAGGCAAGATGCACCGCCTTCTGTTTCTCGCGGTGCTTTTCTATAAGCAGACGAACGGCGTGTATGGCATCGATGGTGCCACACTCAGGTACAAAGCCACACTGGTTGGAAGAAAGTTGGACGACGTCACGAATGCGCCCATCAACAATTCGCTCAAAGATCTTCATGCTATGCAAAAGCAAACGAACTGGACGGTAGCTCGTGCAGTCTGCTGGACTGCCCTTACTCTTCTAAATCGGAATCGTCATGCTTATCTGCCAACTATCAGGTACTTTCTTCTCCGCAACCACCTGGTTAAAGAACACCGTCAGCCACTCAGCTGGGTACCAGGATTTGGACTTCCACAAACGGCCGCCAGATCATCAGGGCCCGTTTCCTTGCCTGGCTTCATCTTCCTTAAAGCCGCTTCTGTCTTCTCAACATTGATTTTATTAACGGGACCGTACACGGGAGGAGCAGAGGGAATGAATGGATGGACAAACTCTACCGTCGAGATTTCCTCGAAGTAGTTTCGCCATCGATTTAAGGCCATTTTGCGGTCCATTAGGAGATGGCCATTCTCATCGTTGATGCCAAAGAACTTTTCAACATCCTCGGTCTGGTGATGACGGAACTCGGCGAGTCTATAAAGAAATCGCACACCATCGCGCGACTCAAGTCTCTCGTTGACATCATTGTAATGAGTGGCTCTTGCAACGGCCGCTGCCCTCTTGGCTGATTTCTTCGCTTCCTGATACAAGCGCCATTTCTCGGCCGTCTTGTCACTGAGGAATGCATGGTATACCCTCTTCTTCTCACGGACTTTTTTCTTAACCTCGTTAGTCCACAGCCATGACTGCCTGTCGACCTTACGCCGTCCCGGTTTCGTAGTGCCAAGTTCGGAGCGTGCAGCATCTAGCATGGCTTCGGTGGCACACCGCCAGATTTCTTCGACGGTCGTGACCGTCGGCAACCGAACGCGAGATGTCACAGCTGCTTCATTCTCCTTCAATCGCCACCACTTGATTCTTGCTGGCCCGCAAAGGTCGATCTGCCTAGTTCTCAGAGGAGCGATCTTCATAGTGCAGATCAGCGGTCGATGTTGTGTGGCGACTGTCTCGTACGGCACGATCTTCGCATCAGTGACTAGCCCTTGGTCTCGCATCCTCACAAAAACTGGGTGCATGCTATACATATTATATTACACATCAACTCCGCCTGTGAAAGTCTGATCTTCCACTGCCGATCCCAAGCCCGGGTAAAGGAGGAGGGTTGGTCCCCTGCAGAGGGGCAGTAAAAATCAGGCAAGAAACCATGGAGAATCGTGAAAGGACATCAACTCAAGCTACCGCATCGGGGCAGCCGATGCGCCGGCGTTGATGCCGAGGCGCCCGTATGAAGTCCACTACTGGTTATACGGCTAAGATGTTTACTCCCAAAGGAAAGTCACTGTTGCATCGTGGAACGTCCGAACGGCATATTAAGTAGGGGAGAAGGAGATTATCGCATGTGAGCTCGTTAGGTACAAAGTAAATATAGCTGCGTTATCCAAGTTACGGCTCATTGGATCAAGACGAATGAAGATACGTATCCCCCACGGAAATGCTCAAGTCACGTTATTCTACTCAGGCGGCGACAAGCATACGGAAGGTGTCGGATTTGCGTTAGACGAAAAGGCAGCTGACTGCGTACTGGCGTTTCATCTAATCTCCAGTCGATTGGCACTACTGACGTTCGCTGGCACTGTCCGAAAACACATCTTCTCAGTATATGCCCCAAGCGAGATCAGCCCAGATGACGCAAAAGACGACTTCTACACCAACTTGCAGACGGCTATTGACTTGGTCCCCAAAACAGATGTGATATTGCTTGCTGGAAACTTCAACGCTTATGTTGGCAGATATCGTGATGGTTGGGAGAAGGTACTTGGACGATATCGGATAGAAGAAGTGAACGACAATGGTGTCCGGCTCCTTACATTTGTTGCCCCAAATGGATTGCTGATCGGGAATAGCATCTTCCAGCATAAACAGAAGCATCAGCTAAAGTGGCGTGCACCAAATGGTAATGAATCTACACTTCTGGACTATGTCCTCGTCAACAGACGCTTCAGACATCTATCAGTGACGTACGAGTAAAACGTGGTGCAGATTGCGGATTTGATGACCATCTCCTGTGTGCCAGAATACGGCTCAGACTGCAGAAGGGAAAAGGAAGCTCTACACGCACCATACGACGGAACAGGTCGGTCCTCGCGGAGCCAACATCTCGACTACAATTCCAAATAAAGCTGACGAATCGCTTTGCGTCACTTGCAAAGAAGTACGATGTAGATGAAGAAAAAAGGTAGTTCACGAGTGCCGAACGTAAAAGCGCAGAAGAAGTTTGCCCAATAGTTAGGCACCGCACACAGCCCTGGATGTCAAAAGCGTGCCTGGATCTCATCGACCAACGAAAATATGCAAAACTTGTGAATCGTGAACGATACGGCCAGCTCGCTATTTTCGCAGACAGTGATGCAGAGGCAAATGAAATTTTTGAAGAGACTGCCGCTATAGCTCTTTCTTACGGACTGACTATAAACGCTGAAAAGACAAAAGCGCTCACAACCGACGGCTCACCCTGCACACTTTGCCTCGAGAACCCCCAGATCGAACAAGTAGAAGAGTTCAAATACCTCGGTTCTTTAGTATAGCAGAACAAAGTCTCATGCTCCACGGAAATTCACAGCAGGATTGGTAAGGCTGCGACGGCCTCCGGCTCACTAACATGGTGCTTATGGAGGAGACACATCGTATCGCTGACAACAAAGATGAGAGTGTTTCGATCCATTGTGATGTCAATATTGCTTTGTGGTGCGGAAACGTGGGTGTTTCTGAAGGCTGACTTGCAGCAGCTAGAAGTCCTCCAAATGAGGTGCCTCAGACGAGTACTAAACGTCTCACTGCACGATCCGATTACGAACGAAAATATACGAAAATCCTGCTGCAACTAGCCCACCATTGACTCCGAAATCCGTAAACGCCGACTGAGGTGGTTCGTACATGTTCACCGAATGACAGCTCAGCGTATACCCAACAAATTATTGTGGAGGACCAGACTGAACGGGAGGAAAGACCAGCGAGTTGCTCCGAAGAAGACGTGGATGATAAAGCAGGCCGCCCTCAAACCTGACGCCCGCTAATGGGGAATAAGTAAGTGAGTGAGTGAGTAATACTACACATCATCATATTACATATTATATTATATATATTATAATAATAAGACTAATAGTTTTGAATTTATTGCCAGATGACACCGCTATTAAGTAAAAATCAACACGAAATCAATAACAGACGCACCCAGTAATTTTAGATGACCCGGCTTCTCTCGATCATCGTTCTCGACCGACTCCGGAATTTTCAGAAGTGCCAGTGTGACCGCCGCAAGTAAGGTTATTGCCGTAAATACTCCATAAAGAATGTGTACCGTTGAATCGCGTATTCCATCAGTGGTGTCGGAGGTTCGAAACACGACGAACAAGAAGATTCCTCCGCCCACGAGACTGAAAATTGTGCTTTTAAAAGGTTAATTACACTCAGTTCAGCTTATAATCCATTAGATATCTACCGAAATCAATGAACATAAAAGCAGAGATACTGTTGTTAAAAAAACAAAAAACGGTACACATTCTTTAAAAAAACAATTTAAGAATTCTTTATATTAGGCATCGCCGTTTTTATTCTTGCTTCTAAGCAGTGTGGTAAATCGATGAGTTCATTTCAAGGTGGAGAATTAAAATATTGCTGCCATCATCAGACAATCCCTCCATACCGCTGAAAGTGTAGAAATTCACTGTGCGTGTGTGCTAAACATGTCCATATATCCTAGCGATAATTCTTAGTAAGTGAAGCTAGTACAGCTATAAAGTGATAAATATCGAGAACAGTTGCGGTTATACCGTTTCCTTGGCAAGGAAGGTAATATTATACCACTGAAAGTAGTCCTCAAGGAGTAGACGTGGATCGTGGTGTAACTTGTGACTTCATTCTTCTTTTTGTTTCTTATTTATTATAGTGAGTCCATGAGGATGCGCCAACAAAACATTTGTAATTAAACACGAAATAACAAAGAAAAAACCCCTGGATTGAACTTAATGTAAAATTGTGTCAAGGGCCCACCGTCAGTGAAGTTGAGCCGCAAAAGGAGATGGCTATAGCAAGGACGACACCCCCCCCCCCCATAAATAGTATGAAAGTCAGGGGAGAGCGTTGGTCAATCTTTTTTGAGACGCGCCATGCGGTTTACTTCAGCGACATAGCGAGACAATTTGAAGACGTATTTGGCCTGACTAGCTGTTTCCAGTTGATCAACAAGTCAGTGCTTTATTCGCCACAAACAAGTTTGGCACCACTTCATCTACCCCGGTGGGATAAGGCTTATGTGGCCTAGGCGGCACCCGAGCCAAGACTCCTGAATGAGGTACACGCGACAACCAGCGCCTCTTCCGACTGCGCCTCAGAAATTGTGATGTTCCAACTACCGCCATGGTGTTTCTTGCAGTGCAGCCCATTATCGCATCTGAGGAAAAAGCAATGTGCATAAATTGACATTTGTGCAGTGTCAACGTAGATGACTATCGTAGGCCACAAGTGACAGAAAATTTGTCCGACAGTGGCACATTGACAACTTGTCAAAGCTGATGGAGAGTTTTTTTTTTATAATCAGGTTAAGGCACTTGAATAGATGTAGCAATAAACAAAGAAAAGTGCATGATTTCATGTTGTCATAAAAACTCCGAGAATTGAGCCGAGAAGCCTTAGCCGCTTGTTTAGTAAGCAAGCAAAAATGTGGCTCTTAATGAAGGTTCCGCAGAAACAGGTGGACAAAAGCTTACAACCCCGAACTGCAACATTTCGCGCAACTAGCACCTCCTCTAAACATTTATATAAACTCTATAAGTTCACGATGCGAATTCAACTACTATTTTATAAGATAATATGCGAAATGACGCTGTAAAAGTTGCACTTTGAGAAGCCGCTCAGTAAGTGATCTACCATGGAATTATGTATTATGTAGGTAGCCGCACCTTCCTTCTGCCAGTGCCCAAAGTAGGGCACTGTTTCTCGATGATGTTTCTGCTGTTGAGTTTTGCGATAAATATGTTCCTTGGCCAGTCCACAGAACTGAAAAGAGGTTTGGAGAAGTAGACTTGCTGTTTTCTGGTGAATGTAGAAAAAACTTAGACGTCAGAATTTTTTGAGCGCTCTGAGCTAGAAAAAATGGACCGTGGAAGACCGACGTTTCACACAGTGTTGCTAAAACGGTATGATCACCGACAGTGCTGGTACGTGTTTCACGAGGTGCACAGAGATAATATACAGTCGTTTACTTCGTGGCTTGGTTCGCTACGGCTGACTAGGCGTTTTCCTATTCTTCTTTTCTGCAACTATTCAACTGCCTCAACCAGCTCTTGAGCAGAGACTGATGAATGGAAATAGGAGACTCACTCTCCACGCGATCATGGTGCAACTTAGATTCTGTGCTGCTTGTAACTTTCTGAGACATTTACAGGTGATGTCAATAACACTCCAGATGAACAACCATCTACTCCCTACTAGATAATCTGCCGGTGCAGCACGCTATATAAGCTCAGAAATGTGCTCCTCTTGCTTCAAACCAAATGATTTTCCAAGGTCGTCAAACATTTTCAGGCTTGCTAATTTATACAGTAGACCAAAACACGAAATTACAGGCCAGCAACGAAGTAACGTGGCGTATAGTAAAAGACTCACTGGCAGCTCCAAATCCTATAATTCCGCTAGATATGTAGAGGTATATTTCGTTCAAATACAAAAATCCGGCCTAAACGTAAGGCTGTGATCTTTGGGCTACCTATCTTTGGATTTCGGACACATCTTACTGAAAACAAACTTGTCAGCAAAAATCTGCCAGTATTTCAAATCGTAATATCAAACACGCAATGTAGCGTGTCGATTCTAAATGTTGCGCTTAATATAGAAACCAACCTGGAACACGGCATAGCACAGCACTCCTATCATCATAGACCATTTCGGTGTTAGAACTGCAACAAATGGAGCCGCGACCATATTAGAGACAGTGAATACAGCATAGATAATTGAAAGACTGAAAAGGAACATGGCCTTTGACTTGGAAGGCAGAAAACACTGTTTCAGCTCACCTATAGTAACCAGCATGTTTATTCATATTATGTCCATTCGAAGAGCTCTCAATAACTGCTTCTTCAATGAAACCTGAACAAGGCTTTGGCAGTGTGCAGAAAACGCTCCCTTTTTGAGAAATGTGGCTTTAAAGCTTTCACTCACCTTGTGAATTAAAAGCGAAAAAATTCAAAAAGAAACCAAAGCCAAGCTGTATAACATTAATCGTAGACTGGGATAGGCATCCAGCCATAATTAAGGCTTCTAAAGTACATAGATCAGCGACTTAAAAAGAATCTCGACGGCACAAAGAGAAACGAAGCGTTCGTTGAAGGCCAGAAAATCAAACGTGTCATCGATTCTCTAAATGCGACGAAATGACGACTAATTCTTTCCACGAAGTCGAATCTATAAGCAACCATACAGGCTTATGTAGGCTGACGAAAGAGGGATCATTCCGTCAATCCTGCAGCTTAGGATCACTTCTACTTAAGAAAAATTTAGATCGGCACTGAGGAAGTGGCAAGCGAATTCTTCACGAGCATCACCTTTACTCAAGCGGGTATCAACTGTAGCTTTTAAAGAGTCTACTTTTCGCTTATGGTTCGGGATGTGGAGGTTCCTCCTAGTCTTGAAATGGTTATTCATTTATTGCACCAACCTTAAAGGGATAAAAAGGATAAAGGACGGCATTAGACAATCCCTTTCGGGGTGCGTTACGCATTCTACTTCTACGGGATGTCGCGGAGGCGATTTGAATGCGTATTTGGCCATACAATTACTTGCAGTGGCCAGCCGATGGAAAAATCAGCGCTTTATCCTTCCCAGATAAGTCGTCTGGCGCCAATTCACCGACCTCGGAGAAATGGAAGGCTTATTTGGCCTGGACGGGAAGTCCGAACCAGGAACCTGGTATCGGGTGCACTCGATAGCCGGCACCTCTTCCGACTGCGCTAAACGCGCCCTCACACGTTGTACAATTGAATGAAAAAGGAAACATAGCATTGTTAGAATGTTTTCCGGTCCTTTAAATCCATTTGATAAACACTCCTCAATTAAAAGAAAATACTAAAAAATGTCGTAGCAGAACAGACTCATTATCAACACGGGAAATAAATGTGAAAGGATGTCACGGGATGGTGTCATACGACTGATGTATACTTCTGTTCCGTCGACTTGAAATGAGATTCAGAAATGCATATACGAGTAAAGAAGAAGATAAATACGTAGTGCAGAGCTCTTTCAAAGAATGAGATTTTTGGGCCACCAAGTTATTGTTGGGCGAGAAACGGTGAGCACAATGATGAAGTTGCTGCCACGTTTTGAGAAATTCAATTTCTTCAAAAATGAATCGAGAAACACTGCACAATCAAACAAACAAGTACCGTACATAAGTTATCAATCTGTTTGTATCACCAAGAAAATCCATGTAGTCTTGTCTCGTAAACTTCGTAACCATATCAACACTTGTTAGTTTGTAGAATCTTTTAGCCTTAGTGAAGAGCAAATAGAGAGAGCAAATATGATCTACATTGAAAGCAATCAACTTCAGGCAGGAATATCGATTTGATTGGTTTTGACATTTTCGAGCCCGCTTCTGTAGCAACGAATTTCAATTGCATGCACACCATCGACTGCCTTGGGGTCAGTGGGTTTGGCTTAGGAAATATATTACAGCTTATCTTGAAATCGTCTTCAGAACGAGATGAGATTGATGAGACCGCTTCCGAACCAGGGATGTGTGATTCCGTTAAACTGTTGAATTTCGTTAAAAAAATATAGATAGAGGCGTATGTAATTGCATGCACACCATCAATATGTAATTGCAATGTTTCAATTGAAAAACAACAGTGGGACTTATTTACATACCGTCTCCACGACAGCTGGACATTTTCAAAAGAAACCTTTAAAACTTCTCGAATTTTGGCAAATTTCGAAATCAAATTGAACACTTCCAAGTAAAAACGAACTCCATACACATATAACATTCTCTTATAGAAGAATAACGTCCTCTACTTCATATTGTCGGCTGTCATAACAGGTCACCAACGCGGAGATCTGCCGCACATTGCCAAAGGCAGAGCGTCGTTGGCGGGATGGTCATGTCCGGGACCTACATATCTACATAGCAAGGAAGGGAGGCCGCCGCCGTCGAGACTAAATACGTCACCGAATCAGCTTTTTAAAGAAATACTGAGTGCTACCTACATTATTGGATAGATCATCCAGAGTACATTCGAATGGTCCCATATATTTTCTGTTACAATTACTTTGAAGTGAGTTATGGAAAGGCGGTAGAAACGGCGGTTTTTTCCGTCTATTCCGCCCAAAAACCAAAAGACAGGAGCGGTATTGTGTTTAAGGAAGGTCAATATAAGCCCGATACCCGAAGCCTCCCTCCCAACGTCCCCGTTCCGAAGCCTCCGTCGCAACGTCTCCGTGTCAATACCTCCACACGCCGTCCTCACCACTCCTCAACTGATATTATAATCTGACAATGTTATTCTCTGTTAACTAATAACTAAAAACTGATGTTACTAAAAGAAACAAGACATCGCGTGGCAGCTGAAACCACTAGACCCCTTTCAAATAAAACTACTAAATTAGTAAAAATTATCTTTAACAGCCTTCCCTATTCGTTGGATATTTTCCCATATCAATATATTATACAATAGTAGGAAATGTAAAAGGTTTTGAAATAGTTTTTAATATTTCAATAATTTAATTTGGAAGGCGTTCGTTTTTATTTAGAAGGCGTTCAGTTTGATTTCAAAAGTAGCTCAGGAAGCTTTAAAGGCTTCATTTGAAAGTCCCCACCTGTCGTAAATATGGTGTATAAAGCGGTACCACTGATATTATTCGACCCAAACCATCTGGAAGTTCCGCCTCTCGTCGGGTTTGACGACTACATGAACTTTCTAGAAGAAATGGAGTACTGGCTCTCCCGCAGGAGCGTGCCAGCACAATCGGAGGACGCAGCGGTTGTGGCGTTCACCCTAAACAATTCATGATTCGAATCCGCTTAGTCGAACCGAACGTTCCACACCCATGGTCTGTGGCCTGTTGAACATTAGTACCAGAATTGTCTCGAAAGGATAAAACAATGAATGACCCGACAGCCTGGTCATCGCAAGCCATTGTTAAGGCAAACACGTTTTCAGATTGCCTTCACAATAAACGATAAAATAAAGGTTTCACTATGTTTATGCTAGCACTAGTTCTGTTCTTGATGTTCTCAGTGTTCTGATTAGTTTTTTGTATTGTGTTGTTTTTTGCATAGATTTCCACGCATACATAAATAAATAATATACATATGTGTAATGGACGGTGCTAAAGAAACCCTGTTTCGGATGCGCCACGCATCTTACTTCTAGGGGATGTCGTCGAGACAATTTGAATGGGTACAAGGGCTTTTGGAGGACAGCCGATGGACAATTCAGTGAGTGGTGTATCTTTCCTAAACAATCTAACAGGGATGGTTAAAAGGCTTAGTTGGCCTGGGTGGAGCCTGCCCCATGAAGCGGAATTTGGGGTGAACGTGACACCTGGCGCCTCCTCCGGCAGCCTTACCAGCAGCTCACCTCACCGATACCTTTCCAAAATCTCAAAATTCTAAGGTATAGACGGAATGCGCAGTGCATCTGAAACAGGGACTGATTACAGGTTTCTCCCATACTTACGGAAACCCACATTAGTTATGTGTACCAAATAGGCATGTAAGGTGCCGAACAGGCGTGGTACAAAAATAGCGATCTAGGGAGGGAGGTAAAGCATGTTTGACCTCAGCGGAAGTCGAGCCTTGAACGATTCGGTGTACGCGTGAGAGCCTCCTCCATCTGGCGCCCTGCTTGACTCGTCTGAAATTCTAGCAATGCCGATCGATCAATAGCTATCAACCTAACAGATCCAAACTCCAGAACTACAGTCACTTCGACCCTGGAAAGTTGGCTGATGGTCAAGCGCATTTGGCTAGCGCTGTAGAGCGGTGAAGTATAACGATGAACGGGGGTGATGAGAACGAAGAGACAACAGAAATGAGGGCCATTTGTCGCATAAATCGACCATATGAAAAAGCCAAAAGTTGTCCACGTAACGATATATTCACGATTCCATGTCACTGTGTTCAGTTGAAAACATTAGCACTTTCTAGGGGTACTGCGATAAGAGAATGTAGCATGGCAGCGAAGAAAGTTCGGCTTGCATCCGTCAGTTGATAAGGGCAAGAAACACCCGTTTACAGCCCTCTAGCTAAGCGCTGGCCGCACATTCCACTACTGGAACTGTTGGACGTCACGAAGCGACCGAGGGCCCGCCATAAATTGTGCTATCACGTCAACGCCGCTTCCTTGACCAATGCTTTCACCTAGGCGGGTACACACCATGGGACTAGCGCGTATTCCTCGTTCAAGAAGAATAAATCTTGGCTGAGACTGTCTACGGAATTCCGCTGCAAGAGAAACTATGAAACTACGAGTTTCACAATGACCGCTCAAAAATTCGCCATCCCTTCATAGAAGATACGATCATAAGGTTGAAAGTGCAGTGCTATTTTTTCAGAACATGTGAATGAAAAAAGAAAAAAGAACTACTAAGAAAACAACTACTTAATCGTGGCGTATTTCGAAATTCTCTCCTGTACGATAATGCTTCTTAACCAGAAGCAATAATTATAGGTCTATCAGCCTACTAGTTGCACATTAGCCCGGATCTATCCTAGTGAGGGAGGCAGCGTTAGGGCATCCTACGGCACGATACCCCATTTCCTGAGTTCGCATGAGTACCATCGCATCATTCTGCAGTAGCTGAAGCTCTGGGAAAGCATCAAGGGAGGGGAGAGGCAAAACATTGCATGCCCCCTCCGATTAGGACAGATCCCGTTAGCACTATACAAATACTTCCGGCGCAAAGTTTTATCGCTTTTCTGTGGCCACCATAATTCTGAAAAGCTGCCAGGTTCGATTTTCGATGAATCGCGGCATTGAGCAAAATCGACTTGTTCAGTGCCTTTGTGCCCGAGTTTGCTAGCAAACTTTACTGGCTGACGTTTCGACGACTTCGTCTTTTCCAGTCTCACACCTGGGTAATTAAACCCGTGGAAGGCGAGCGAAAGAGTGCTAACTCGATTCGGTGTACGCGTGAAAGCCTCCTCCATTTGGTGCTACCCGCTCTGACTCACTTGATATTTTACCACTGCCGATCGATCAATAGTTATCAACCTAACAGGTCCAAACTCCAGAATTATAGCCAGTTCGGCCTATCATCACTCAATAAAACTTATTGAGTTTAACACACCAGTGAAAACTCAACAGAATTGCTGCTCAAAATAAGGATAAGAAGAATATGAAAATATGAAAAGAAAAGAAATTGTATTTATTAAATTGCAAAGCTTAATATAATTGGAACTCATGCTATCAATCAAGAAAGTAGTTCTGAGCATTAAAGAAGTTTATATCGCAGTCTGCATCCATCTCGCAAAGGTTCTCACTTTCCTGCCCTTGAAAATAATCAGTAGAACATTGATGTAGCTAAAGGATTAAAAATTCCACAGCCATACAAACACTGACAACATTTTTTGAAACATTGTGTATGTGAAGAGTGAGCTCACTTTCAACCCTCATCGAGGACTGAGTGTTTTGGAGATAGGAGAGGATTTTTCCGGGCAAAAAAAGTGCGAAGAAAATCATTCACAGACTCTCCGATTCTCCGACTCCAGACGTATTTCCAATATTGGTCGGAAATAAAAGAGACTTTCCACTATGTAACTCAATGCTTCTTTCATATAGGCTTCATCCCAAGTTCAATAGGTCCTGAAGGCGGCAAGAATGCTATGTATGCGTTTATCTTCTTTGCCAAGTCAGAAAACCTTCGACCAGGATTTGTACTGCTGTCGAATATCCGACGTCGTTGATTTTAAACTGTGCTAAAACGAAGGAAAAATCTAAACCCTTTAGACAGTTGCAGTGTTCCTTTTGTTATCGGAACTTCAACGATTTTGAAGCGCTATTGCTACACACAGAATTCCTTCCACGACACGTCAAAGCGCTAAGCCCCCCCCCCCTCTCCCAACTTAATCGGCATTTATTTATTTATTTATTGATGACGTCCACCGAATTCTACATAATACAAAGCAGCAAGTTCAGGAAATATAGCTACAAACCACGAAATGAAACAAAAAACGATAAAGAATAGGACTAGGATTACGAAGCAGGATTAAAAATTCAGTACTTTCTGCAAAAGCAATTTTGCTGTCCATTCTCTTCAGAGAGTTAGGTAACAGTCCTCATTAAATATTTTATTGAGCAATGGAACTATGGCATTAAGGAATGATCTTCAGGAGTGAAACCTATCCTTCCATAGATAATAATCAAGCGGATCGATGTCGATCGGCAGGCAATTATCAATAGATCATGTATGGTGGGATTTTATCGGTTTTCCCTGAATTGCCCGTTTGACGTCTTGTGAATATATTTGCAGGTGGAACCGCCACAGCAAACAGGCGACACTGGTTTTTATTAAGGCGACATTGGTTTTTATTTATTTATTATTTATTATTATTTATTATTAATACATCCATAGGGATGTGCCACCAATGATCGAGAACAAGCCGCGAAAAAAATTGCCCGGAAAGAACACGAATAGGAGAAAACTCAGAACTCAACTTACAATCAACGAAAGCGCTAAAAAAGCTATCGAGAACATTGAGGAAAGGCCCACCATCTATGAACCTGCGCATCAATGAAGGAAAACATAACCAGAGAAATGTAGGACAGCCAACCCACAAGTAACATGATCACTACAGAAAACCAGACGAGCTTGCCCATGGTATACTGTGGTGTCATTGTGCACCTCAATAAGGAAAACAACTGAGTAATAAGTGCTATGTAGTGCCTACGAAGATGACTATCCATAGGCCAGTTGTATGTGTATGAGAGACAGCACTTTTGCCTGATGCATGTAACAAGCTGTCAGAAACTGGCAATATTGTTATGATAGTGATCCTGAGGCACATGAAGATTTGGAAATAAATAAACCATTTCAAAGTGATGGTGCTCCAGACCCCCATAGTATTAGAATCTCGGCAAGGAGCCTGATGGGAAAACGTAGTGAAACATGAAAACCAATAGGTGGTTAACAAACCCAACCCTGGCACCTCACAACGCGCTAATTCACCAACGGTATCACCATCTTCCTCTCAGCCCTTACAAAACAAAAACACGGAGAGTGGGCACCAAGAAATACAGAGTATATGAAGAAGAAAATTCAACTCCTTAAAGACAGAAAAACAATCATCGTCTAGCCGATAGCACAAAATATAGCAGTTCAACATAAATGAAAACGGAAGAAAAATAAATACGAGTATAATCATGACTATCAAGCTACAATGATAAAGAGATCTGCAGTACTAAGCCTTTGAAAGTTCTGCCATAAGAATCGTCAGCCATCTCTGAGCAATTCAGATACATTGACACCAAAACACTGACTACCACAGCCTGACTGCCACAGCCTGAATCGTAGCTCTGTTAAATACTCAGGAATATTAGGAAATGAAACCAAGACAACTTTCCTCATTTTTCGCCTAAAAAGCAGTGTAACAGAGAAAGAGTAGGCTAGTCAGCATTAGCCAACTGGCAGCTCAGAAGGAGGAAAAACTGTAAATTTTCAACTGGGCAAGGAAAACTGAACCCACAGTATGGTATAGCCATAAGACACGTCGATCGAGACTGTAAAAAATGCTGAAATCTTTTAAAAAATCTAAAAGTCTTCGATATTTAATAAAGAAAGGATATTAATTGTTTTCAGTCTGCTTTTAAATATCGAGAGACTCGGAGACATCAGCACATCATTGGGCAACATTTGCAACCAGCGCGCAGTCCGATAGAAAAACGAGTTATGAATTTTGAACCAACACTTATTTTTAAGAGGTCTGTGGTCAATTACAAAACTCCTTGTCCGACCGCAAGTGGGTCTAAACACCCAATACTTGCTGGTTTTGATCTTTACTTCCATGCGTAAGATGCGAAAACAATGGACTATATCATGTTGTACTCTCCTATACAAAAGGCTTTTTAGTCCAAACATTCTCAATCTAGTCGCATAGTTGGGTAAAGGGCTATGACCATTCAAGTTGTGTGTTCTATGCATCAGAATTCGGGTGAAAGTTTGTTGAACCTTTTCGATCTGCCTTTGAAGTTTTCTATTCCCATGAGGGCTCCAAACCTGACAGCAGTACTCCAGTTGAGGGAGCACATAAGCCTGTCTTAAAAACAGTCTTAAAAAGATCCTTTCATCATTGGAGTGTACGTTTCGAAAGATAAAAAAAATACTACCAAAGGCCTTACGAACGATGCTATTAATATGTGACCGGAGATCAAATGGACTCTTGTATTCAACACCTAGGTCTCGTACTTCACTGCAACTCTTGATAGCAATGTCAGAGTATTTGCACTGCGGCGACTGATCACACCCTATGTGCAAAACGTATGTTTTTGACAGATTAACGGGGAGATTCCAGAATTTAGTCCACTCCATTAATCTGTGTATGGACTCCATTAAGGCATTATGGATTTCACTCTTATTCTCCCTTCCGTAGATACCATATAACTTTATATCATCGGCATAAAGCTGAACCGTTATCGAGGGGTGGGTTTTCAGTTTGCCGGGTAAGTCGAAACAGTAGATGATAAAGAGGAGAGGTCATAGTACCCCACTCTGAGGCACACCACTCGGACAGGGATAACGGCTCGTAAAACTATTTTTAACTCTTACCCACATGTGGCGATCTGTCAGATAGGAGACGAACCAGTTCAGAAGAGCACCATCAATGCCGACTTGATTTAACCTCATCAAAAGCTTAGAGTGATTAACTCTATTGAAAGCTTTTGATAAATCAAAATATATGATGTCCACGGAAAGATTATTATTTAGAGCACAACCCCAGTCAAAAGTGCTATCAAGAAGTTGAGTTGTAGTAGACGCACCCTTGAGGAAACCATGCTGCTCAAGTGGCAAGATGTTGCGTTTCTCCAGCCAGCACACAAGTTTCTCACGTATAATTTTTTCCGATCATTTCTCATTGGCGTTGGAGTAATACTGCTGCCTATAGTTTGTCAAAAGACTCGACCTAGAATCTTTTGGAATGGGAGTGATAAGTGCTTCTTTCCACATAGAAGGAACAGTCTCCAACATAAGGGATATATTAAAAATCATTGTCAAGAGCTCGCAAAGCTTTAAAAAACTATCTGCGGTATTCCGTCAAAAGGCGTTGAGGCAAAGTCTTTTAAGGCTTTCAAATGCTTAAACACGTCTTCTTCTGTAAAAGTGATGTTGCAGAGACGTTGAAAAGAGTGTTCATTATGAAACATTTTTGGAGCCGATTCATCATTGCCAATGGAAAAAAAACATTGAAAAATAGGCTGCAAGCGATTATGCTTCCTGGTAGTCAGCTATATACGTATTACCGCAACCATCCTCTAAAGTGGGAAGACTCACGCTACCCTTGATTTTACAGCGGATGTAATCAAACAACTGTCTTGTTGCAGAAGCTCTACCCACCCTTCTTTCGTAGTTCGCAAAAAACTTTTTGAGATGTAGATTGGTATCAGAGCAAACCTTTTTATAGATAGGACTAGATGGGAAGAAGAAAGTCTAGCCTTCTGCTTCAAACGGTTTTGTATATGAATCGGATACTTTACTGTTGTGATTTTTTGAAAGTTAAGAGGAACAAAGTTACTAAAGCCATTATACATCACTAAGCAAAATTTCATGTACATGTCATCCGCTGATTGAAAATTTTGAAAAACCGACCACGAGTTAATGCTAGCAAGGTATTGGTTCATAGTCACATAGTTCGCCCTAAAAAAGTTAGGCAAAGGTAAAAATAGGGGACGCTCTAAACATTAAAATTCAAGTATCTTGTGGTCTGATGTATGAAACGGAGGTAGATAGTGCACATACGTAATGAACTGTTGTGATGTCAAAATCAAATCTAAGATGGCATCTCCGCGAGTAGGCTCAGATACATTTTGGACCAGATTGCAATCATTAAAAAATCTGAGAAATTTTAAAGATGTGGAGTTTCGAGGTCGCTTTCTATCCCAATCACAATCCAAATTAAAATCGCCCATTAAAATTAGTTGAGATTTAGCTATGCACATGTTGGCCAGCGTCCCTAGGATCTCATCGTCGTCATATGTAAAAAAGCTTGGCGGTCTGTATATCACGATGTATCTCGTTGTGCAGGTAACATCAGGACTTAGAAGATCCAAGCACAGAAAATCGGAGCTTGATTCAGAACCGAAAAATGTTTGTCTTTGTTTCATGCAAAGCGTTTCCTTACACAAACAGCAAACGCCACCTCCTTTGCCAAATTACCAGACCAGATAGAATTACCAGACAATTGCCAGATTTTCGGTCATGTCTGAAGATAACGAAAGGAGGCCCAGTGAGAATTTCATTATCGCTAACATTGTTGGAAAGCCATGTTTCAGTTATAAAAACAAGGTCCGGATCATTAGTCACAAGAAAATGGTAGAGATGATGAAGCTTGTTCACGATACTTCTAGCATTAAATAAAAAACATTTTAAACCTGTTGCGGCGCCATGACAGAATAACCGTTTCCCTGATAAGGGTTGGATCTCAAGTCCTTCACATTTGTTAAGACACCTCGATATACAACCCATTCTTTACGCTTCGCCTCGCTATTACGGTTTCGAGCTTCCTGCCGAAGCTCAAATTCCTTTCTGCGTTCCTCTGGGGTCATGCTCCTACGTAGAAATACGTCTCTGAACTCAGAGGAACGCAGCAATTGACCGTTCGACAGGGCAGTCAACCAGTGCGCTTTAGATGGTAACACAAGCTTAACTAGCCTAGGGCGAGCAGTATCCAACTTACCCATTCTGTACAGCTCAACGGGATGACACTCTACTTTCAAGACATCCAAAATACCTTCAACTTTCTCTTCAAGCTCTTTTTGCCTTAGCGACGGTTTCACAGACTCAGCCGACTTCGGCAGTCCTGCCATGACTAGACTGCGGCTTCTCTTATCTGCTTCTATGGCACTCGTTATGTCACCAGGAATTTTTACTTTGAGTACATGAAGCATTTTACTGAATTTAGTGTCCTTGTTTTTCGAAATGATGAGATCTAGATACTCCATAGTATTCAAATTTGAGTGTTCTATCTCATCATCCTCGTCAGTCTCCAACATGTTTCTGCTAGCGCTGGCAGAACGATTGGGTTGGAGATCAGCAGCCTGACTATGGACACCCCTGCGACTTTGACGAGCCATAACGTTTAATCGAGGGCACAATCAATGAAAATCGTTACCAGAAGCAGGATGAGAACAGAGGGCGTAATAGCCGACCGCTTCCCGCCACCGATCGGACGAAAGTAAAGCATGCATTTTTATTAACTACTAATTTACTACTATATTATATTTATTATTTATACTTATTACTCCTAATACGGGCATGGATGTTTTAATGAGGTTGAGGACCACGAACGCTAATAGCAGGTTATCAGAGAAGATAGAAGCAATCACTTCTAAACTGAGATCGGTAGTGTGTTCCTTCTCCATTCGATAGATAGGAACATGATTTTGCATAAAAAAAAGTCGTTAAGTTTTCCGTTAAATTTGGGAATTTACCGGAAATTTTCGATAAAAGAATTCATCGCGAAAATGCCGGTAAATCCGTTAAACCGGTAAATCGTTAACCGATAAACGCACACCCATGTTCGAAAGGTTTCGATCTTTAGATGAATTTGTCGAAGATGAAGACCGAGATAGGCCGCCATCACTCCTTAACGACGACCAACTCAAAGCCACGGTGGAACAGGATCCGCTTCAAGCTGTGAGACAGCTGGCACAGCACTTCGGCGTTGACGGAAACACTATTAGTCTCCACTTGAATGCGATCGGAAAAGAAAAGGAATTGGAGAAAAGAAATTAGATGGATCCCACACGGACTGACTGGCGGGCAAAAGATGCTGAAGCGGCACGACACTTGTGTTTCGTTAAGGCTGCGCAACCTAAGGGAGCCTTTTGGACAGGATCGTGACACACGACGAAAATGGAACCCTTATTACAATTGCTGTCGCTCTGCACAATGTCTGGAGAAGAATGAGAGTCCCGAGGAGGTGTCGAAACCAAGTCTCCGTGCGGAGAAGACCATGGTGACCGTATGGTGGACAATGGCAGGTATAATCCATTACAAGGTCTGGCAGACTGGAGAGACTATCACAGCGAAGAATTGTTGTGCCGAGGATGAAGCGATGCACCAAAATATGATTGAAAAACAGCCGGCTTTGGTCAGTCGAAGAGGCTCAATCCCACTGCATGACAACACGCGTCTGAATGTTTCAAAATTTGTTGTTCGGAAACTAGATGAATTGGGGTACGAAACTCTATCATATCCAACATGTTCGCCATATCTGTCCCCTAGCGATTTTCAATTTCCAGGCATTCTGATCGTCATGTGAAGGATAAAAAATTCAGCAGCAAAGATGATGTCAAAAATGACTATTTATGTTTTATTAATTCTCTTAGTTTTGGTTTTTACGAAGGTAAAATGCCTAAGCTATTCTGCATCCTTATTTCGATTAATAAGATTGCTCCCAAGCAAAGCTATGATCCGTAAAAGCTTTCACAAGGAGGATCAATGAATCCCGTGGCAATTTTCAAAGTGACCTATTGAGGGTTGTAGGGGGTTGTCTGAGAAGCACCGTAGTAGTTTTCAAATTTCCTGCGGACATTTGGGTAGGTCAAAAACTGCAAAAAAACCGTATCACATCAGTGTGGGGCGATAAAGCAAAACTGACGTCTGGAACTTCCACGTCGTGATTAAAATCTATCCAGCAAATGTTTGGGGTTGCAACAGTAGCGGAATTACAGCGAACCCACAATTTGATGCTGGCAATACATTGAACATTGAGGTGCGCCGCTTAGGAGCCAGGCGGGAGCGACTGGATGGCCGAGTGGGCGAGGGGGTGTATCTGCAGGAGGAGGGTCAGGGATTCGGATCCGGGGTTGAGATTCTGCATTGTTGGGCTTGCACATCGCTTCTTTGCCGATGTAATGTGTGTCTTGAACACTGTTGTGTACCATACTGACGTTATAACCTTATTTTAGCCCGTATTATACGACTTAACAACGATGCTGCCTATTCCCCCCCACCACTCTCTGCTAATCAAAGGTGTAGAGACTTGTACTCCTGCGACTCTGGAGATCGAAAGCAATTTTTGCTCATACATCGTCGTGTAGATTAATTGAGGCGCTGATCACAAATCTGATAAATGTTTTCTTCTTCTTCTTCTTCTTCTTCAGCGTTTGTCCCGCTTCATGACGGGGTCCGGAAATCCCGTCATGAAGCGGGAAAATCTGATAAATGTTTTCATGCAAGGTATATCATGTTCTGCAGTAATCTCAACGTTTCGTCAAAACTTATCGTAATTGAACAGTTTTTTTGAAAGGGTTCTTCGTATCCTACTATATATAAAAGAGTAAGCGGTTGTGTCTGTCATTCCGTCTGTCCGTCCGTCTGTCCGTCTGTCTGTCCGTCCGTCGGTCCATCCGTCCTTCCGTCGGTCCATCTGGCCTTTCATAGACGTCGAGTGACAGGCGTCCGGGTTGAGAAGAGGTGTGACCCACGTCGTGTTGCGTACGTCAGAAAACGTGTCACCGATGTCGCGCAAAGGACGATCAGTTGGGAAGACGTGTTACCGACGTCGTTCTACAGGCGTCCGAGTTCAGGAGTTGTGTACCCATGTCGCGCAGTCGGTGTCAAGGTTCAGAAGCGGTGTCATCGATGTCGCCCAAGCGGTGTCCGGATTCAGACGACGTGTCATCGATGTCGCGCAAAGGACGATCGGTTTGAAAAGACGTGTTACCGCCGTCGTTCTACAGGTGTCCGAGTTCAGGAGTTGTGTCACCCATGTCGCGCAGTCGGTGTCAAGGTTCAGAAGCGGTGTCACCGATGTCGCCCAAGCGGAATGGATGCTTGGGTTAAGAAGGGGTCTCATCGATATCGTGGAAGGGGTGTCCCGGTTCAGACGACATGTCACCGATGGGTGACCAGCGAAGGGGGATCAGTAATGGTGGGGGACCAGCAAAGGAGGGTCCAGTAATGGGGGGGGGGGGTAGTGGTGAAGGAGGGAAAATGAAGAGGGGACCAGTAAAGGGGACCACTGCTGGGGAGGGTCCAGTAATGGGGGGGGGAGTGGAAAGAAGGAGGACCAGTTAAGAGTGGACCACTAAAAGGGACCACTGCAGGAGAGGGTTCGGTGAGGGGGACCGGTAACGGGGGGAGGAGGGACGGGGATCAGTAAAAGGGACCAGCAAAGGTGGAACCAGTAACGGGGGGGGGGGAGTGGTGAAGGAGGCCCAATGAAGAGGGGACCAGTATAAGGGGGGGGGGGGGGGGGAGAGACGGTAAAGGGGAAGGTGGGACACTGAAGGAGGGAGTCCAGTGAAGGGGACCAGTAAGGGCGGACCATGATTTTTTATCAGTATCGTCCAGCGGGTATCAGGCTTCAGCAGTTGTGCTGCTGACGTCGTTACACGTGCGTTGGGGCTCAGCTTATGTACCACAGACGATATCAACATGCGTCCGGATTCAGAACACGTGACCCAGACGTCGTACAACGTGCGTCCAGATCCAGAAGTCGTTCTACAGATCATTTGCACAGCTTTCGTGAGAAGACTTTTTCAAGGCTTCGTTCAACAAGTGTGTGTACTTGACTCTCACTACGCCTTTATTTTTTTTTTATTTCACTTCGGCACAAGTGTGAAGGGTATTGACGGGGTTGAGAGTGAGGGTAAGGAGAATGGTTAAAGTTATCGGAGGAACATGATTGCTGTCGGACAGTTAATGGTATCGAGCGGTCTACCGACACCCGTTGGTTTCACTTATGTTTCCGCAGATTAAGCACTTTGGATTGAGACTCTCACAGCCTGTTCCTCAGGAGTTAGTAGAACATGTACTTCGGAGAATGAAATGGAAGTAAGAGCGCCTAAAGAAGAAGCGAAGGGGGGGGGGGGGCGAAGCCGTTTGGCGGCCGCGAGGCCGCTGAACGTCTGGTTTATAAATAATTTTAAAGGGTTTGTATGTTATGTTACTATGCTCATCAATTAGTTTAATCACATTCTTATTGTTAATGATTTTATTTAAATTATATGTGTCCAAAATGCTGTCGTAGAATGGCATTTTAACATTTATTGCATAATTTTTGTTGCTAACTTTACATGTTGTGGTGTTAAAGCTGAAGTGAAAATAGCACAGAGAACTAAGTAATAAAAATTTTTTATCTTTAGGAATGTTGAAAGTTCCATACTTTTCAGTGTAATTTTAATCAATGCACTTATGAAACTTTTTGGTTTTGATTTCAAAAACCTGAACAGGTCCTACTGCGTGTTGTTAACATTATGGAGGAAGAGGGAGATTTCGCTTATTATATTATTAGGTTCAGTTTGTCCCGAGGTTTTCTTATTCTTGCGTTTCTTACCTCTATTAGCTCGATCTTTAACTATTTTTAAACTGAAGAAAGGATGATTCGGTTTATGGGAGAGGGGATTGGTCATTAAAACCAAACTGGTAACTTAATCCAAAAGCGTTCTTTTTCTTTCAGCACATTAAAGTCTTCATTTTCTTCTAGATTGTCCAATATACAGACATAGAGTTTTTTGCTACTTTAAGAGTTGCGGAAATGTTTGTAGAAGATTTTATTTTCTTTATCTTTAACTGTGTTATTTAAATGTTCTTTCACTCTAATTTTAAGTTTTCTTGCAGTTAAACCAACATATTGTTTGCCGCACTCTGCACAAGAGAGGTCGTAAACGAGACTACTGGACATACAGTTTCCTTGTCTTTCCTTATAGGTTGGAATTATGAAATCTGTTGTGCGACAGTTAACATAGTTGTTGTGTTTTCAGATTCATAACAGGCGCTTCAAATAGTAGTGTTAAACCATTGGTTGTTGAAGTAATGACGATCCTATCTCATTTCCGTAAACATTCTAAGAACTCTGCCTACAACGCTTACTGCAATACTGGTTGTTTAAAGAATTTTTGGCCCATCAACGACATAAACATTTTCAACGAAATCTGTTCCATCCGAGACGCTAACCTTAAACTCTACTCAGCTGATTTTGTGGATATGTTTACGAACATACAACATGATATAATTATTAGAAACGTCACAGAAATAATTAATATATGTTTTAAAAACGCTAACAAAAGCTTTCTGATAGTGGATAACTACAAAACTTTTTATGGCAGCTCTCCTTTTAATAGCAACAAACATAGATCCTATAGAAAAGAAGACATAATCAATATGATTGACTATTTATTACAGAAATTATTGTAAACTAGGTTGAGCTTTAAATAAGCAACCAACTTAAAGGCGTTTCACGAGGAGGTAATGCTAGTCCAATGATTGCTGATATAACCCTTTTCTTTCTCGAATACAAATACGCTACCAAAAATACATTAATTAACAAAGTTTTTTGTTCATTCAAATATATGGATTATATACTTATTGTGCATAATCTTGAAGAGACTAGGTACGATCAAACTATTTCCGAAACTTATGAAAATTGCCTTGAAGTAAATAAGACTCATATTAATATATACCAATGCAATTTTCTAGACCTTACTATTAAGATAGCGAACGAATGCATTTTCACTAAGCAATACAATAAGACCGATTATTTTCCTTTTAGCGTAGTCAGATTTCCTCATAATAGTTCGTATACTAGCAAGATCTTAAAAGAGGAATAATTTTAACAGAAACTTTACGAATATCACGATGCTGCCCTAAAAAAAGACGACATTATTGGTAGACTTTGCAAATTGATTACCTCCTTGCTTAAATTATAGTACAGCAAAGATCTAATTCTTCAATGCATTGTTAAAGGTATGCTTAAATACAAAAGTATCGCTTACAAATACGGACTTGCAAATTCTTTTTAAAATATTTATCGGTTCGTTAAGCAACTTATCAACCAACTGTCAATGTGACGTCATATCCTTTTATTTTGTGATTTAATTTTTGCCTCTGGCCCAGGTATACTAATTGCCTACTTTTCTGTAGAAACAGTGACCTTATGCGAATATATTGCTATAGGCATCGACCTTCCCTGTAGGCCCCTCCCGCTGACCTCGATCTCTTTACTGTCAGGTCCCATAGGCGATGCCCGCCCCTTCTGGCCTTATTTTTTTGTGTGTAAAAACACAACACATGGCGGTGATTCTAGCATCACTCCCTGCCCTACTGATGATCCTCCGAGAATGATTGTTTTCTTTCGCTTCCCTACTTTAGTAATTATATTCTGTGTAGGGCTTAGAGGTGAAACAGGATATAACTACTACTAAAATCCTCTCCTAAAAGGGCTTCTCGGATCCAAAACAACTCCATTCTCTTACTGAGCCTTCACTACCCGCAGCCACCGGATGTCATTCCTTGGCAGGCTGTGACATTGAATTGTTCCAATTTCTGACACCACTGACCTGCATCTGGTGTTTGGCTACAACCAAGTGGGAAGTACCCACTCTCTAGCTGCTCCTGTATGATTGCCGTAGGCTACTTTCGTTTCATTATGTACCACCGTTGATTGAAGGTTTCGCTTCGTTGTTCTTAGGTTCATGTTATCGGTAAGGAAGCATCCCTAACATCGTGTTTGTTGCGAGCACACTCCCTATCATATTCCTAGAATCTACCCTAATTGGGAGAGGGTAACCGTCAAGTGCCAATTTCGTATGTCATTCCATACCACCCTGAATTTAAATAAAAGCCCTCGCATCACATCATTAACACATCACAACTTCATCGTCCTTATCTCAATATCCTTATCGTAATCTCGCCTCCAAAATCTCTGCATTCCATTTTTATACTTGAGAACTTGTTTTGCTGCGACGCTACGATTCATTGAACTTTGCATCAGAGACAAACATGGAATAGAGAAACACTCAAGTCAGTTAAATGTTATGTTTTTTCTCGGTTATGTTCCTTTTCTTGAATGGCGCACAAACATGTGCAATAAATCAATAAATCATAGGACACCAACTGAAGCTCTCATAAAAACTTAAAAAAGGAAGGTCATTACATGCCCCACCCACTCCTATGTATTAGGATAGATCCGATCCTTGTCTAGGTATGTACAACTCATAACTCCGTTCGTATAGACGATTCCCCCCATCACAAGGTGGCCATTGGCAAAATTTATGCGCGGCCTGTTCCGTCGACAATTCTGTCCAGTCGAGCGCATTGTCCAGATCGTCAAGCTCAGAGCGCATGACAAATTTGGCCAATCGTCGTACTTTACCGAGGTTAACTGTCTCTTTAATACATATCAGAATCGCTACAGAAGCTGAGAGCAATCTTTCAACCCAATCCGGTTCGGGCAGAGGATGCTGAGTAGTCCGAAATCAGTCCGTAGAGAAGACACAGCCTGGTCAGGGTGCTGATCCAGAAAGGCGACGCTGCCTGATATGACGACGATAGTAGAATCAGGAACCGAAGGAGCTAAAGGTTGCAAGCAAACCCAGTTCGAAAGCACGTCAATGCTCCAGTTCAGCTCGACACCGGCTAAGCAAAGGATGCAGCTTAACAGGACACCAATCCATGTAGAAAATACTAGCGGGGGCCGATCTAAACAGAGGTCGCAGCCTAACTCCACGCCGAATCACGCCAATGCTGTTGGTAAACAAAGCAGCTCAAACTTAAAAATAAATAGACCGGGGAAATTGAAAAGCAGGAAAGAGAAAGAACTGCACTGAATATAACGGAACATTTGGTACTCAACGAAGAAAAAAGCAAGAAGTTAAGTTGTGTCGAGACACGGATTCTAGCTGGCAAGGCGATATTATCTAACCTACAAAGCAACCTAGAAATTTTAAAATATGTCGGAGGAAGTGACAGAACAGATATAGGAGATATTGACAGACAAAACAGCTCAATAGAAAGAGAATTCAAATGCGTGCAGCAGAACTGCCTTCCAACATCTCATAACATGACGTGAGACTCCCAATGATAGTCAACACGTGTCGTCAGCCGTCAACACCAGCGGTCATGGTGTCCTGTGGCGCCGCCCTGTGTACCGGAGATTCAACTCTCTCTCTCTCTCTCTCTCTCTCTCTCTCTCTCTCTCTCCTTCTGTCCACTTCGAAACTTTTCCGACCACGTTATATACGACGCACGGAAAATTCAACACAGACAGTGATGCTCTCCTTCCTCATTTACCACTTTCGCTTCAAATTGGGCAGATTTCATTTCGAATCGGGCAGATTTTGGTTTCAAACCCATGATCACCTTTAGAAATAAAATGGACATTTTGCAAACCAAGCCAGACGTACCTAGAGTTTAAATAGACAATGTCTAACGAAGTTGAAATCATATTTTTCCTATAGAAAATTTGGATCTATCCTAGTCAGGCTGCCGTTGAGTGTCGGTTTCGTATGCTACTCCATTCCACACAATCACGTCCCTGAAGTTAAATTAAAGCCCATCATATGACAGCAGCAGATGCTCTTCTAGAAACTCAAGCAAGAGATTGGAGAGGCAAATCACTGTATGCCTCCCCCTCCAATTAGGATAGATCCGATTTTTTTTGAATTCACTCTGGCACACCATTGTCTTCACAAAAAAATAATTAGACTGTTTGAATAAACACAACGTTCCTATCAGTTAACCTTAAGCTATACTTCTAGGCTTATCCTCACATGTTGGAGACCAGTGAATTTGCTGGTGTGTTGCACAGAAGGATTGCACCGCACACTTGTTCTACATTATTTGTATCGTCTATGTATTTGGATGCATTGTCCATACATTGCATTGTCTACATATTGGAAGCGTAGGGTAGTTGCTGTTTACGTGTGCACCAATCTAGTGACAGCAAAATCCATCATAATAAAAGAAATACATTCTCAACTGTCTAGCCTATAGTTAGTGTCTAGGTGCCTCACATACACCTCAGAGACTTGGGTTATACGAAAGCAGGATGAACAAGCGTCGTGCAGCGTGGAATCGAGAGGACGATGCTCGAGGTGACACGACTCATGCAAGTGAGAGAAGGCCTCCGGAGTTCCGAGCTTCACCGACGTTCGAAGATCAGAGACGCTGTCGCGTGGGGCAAGTTGTCGAAAATTAGGTGGGCCGGCCACGTAATGCGCTTCGCAGACACTCGCTGGACGATAGCTGTCACCGACTGGATTCCGCGGAATGTCAAGAGAACACCAGGACGCCCATCAACGCGTTGACCAACCCTTCTTCGTGAAAGCCCCGAGCGATCATTATGACGTTCTTCGTGTCCCTCGAGCGAGGAGAATCCATTGGAGCACTCTGGCACGCGACAGGGACGAATGGAGACCCTGCTAGCGCCCGCTCGAGTATCAACGGGACGACGGGTGATACAGGTGACGATGTCTAGTAAGGGCACTGCCAATCAAATAAGCACTTCAAAGCTCAGGACGAGTGCACGGCACAAGTTCTTCACTTGAACAATCCTTTTTGTCGGAGCACATTAGAATGCAGGTATACCACTGTGAAAGGAGTAGAAATTCTATGCTTATTCAAAGGTGAACACATTTCATCTTAAGGCACTCTATATAGGAGTTGTTTCACAAAACTTCTTAAAACAAGATATTATTTTTCTTTTCTTATAAAGTATCCATTTCACCTCAAACACGTTTCTTTTGTATGGAACGTACCCGGTTTAAAATGATAAGGATTCAGTTTCGAATGAAAATGGTACATATAAATAGTGGGATCTTTGAATTACCGGCGTTGGTCTCTTCTCTGCTTAAATATGGAGACCAAAAGCTTTATCCGACGCAATGTGCTCCTCGGATGCAGATTATTTATTGTGCTTATTTGTTCCTATCCGTTTTAGGTCATGTTGTAATCCACGAACTGAATAGTTCAAAAATGGTGGATCGAAGATGTTAAGGAATTCTGGGTCAAATAATTACTTAGAAGGAAAAGTATCGGGATAAACGAGGAGCTAAACTGAATGGTCGCTAAGCAAATTATATTCGCTACCAAAGAATTTTTTGAGTCACGAAGGCTAACAGAACCTATTTCTCAAATTTTCAACCTAGTTGAAACCACCATTTCTATAGATTTTCGTCTCTTGAAAAATGCTGCCACGCACATATGAGGCTTTACATATGTTTACCACCGGTAAACGGCTAAGATCGGCTGCTAACTCTGGTCAAAACATTCTGCTCCCAAGTAACTCTTTATGGAACATAATGAGAAAACAATGAAAGCAAGTACAAGTACTACATGGCACGACACAAACTATCATAGTAGTTCGTATAGCCCGGGCGGAGCCTATCAAACAAGCGTCTCTTTCCCAAAATAGACGGATCGAGGAAAGACAAGTAGCCATAAATGAAAGTGTCATGACAGCTTGAAACATTGCATGGTTTTCCAACGAAAAGCACAGCAGAGTCTGAGAGTACAGCATGGTTCACAAAAAAAAAACGATGGCCAACGAAACATAATGTCATCCCGCAAACGCCATCGAATGAGAGGCTTCGGTCGGAGCAGGTGAACGAGGCGAGCGAAACACGTCTTCGACCTAGCCAACACAAGCAGTTCAGCTTCACACGTGCGCGGCGGCGCCTCGCTTCCGTCCGCCCAGGCCGGAGCCCAACTCGTCAACAAATGAATAGGTTAAAGAAGATTCGGTCTCATCAGTGGGTAGTCAGTAGAGTATTTGGCTTTACATAGAACATCTACAGATATATTATTTGGTTCATGGATCACATTGTTATATTTAGAATCGGGTGCAAGACCGAAAATACATCACAGGAACTAAGAAGACGCAAGTTAATACCGTAAATCATCATGACTGCAGAGAAGGCTCAATTTGGAGTTGTTAGCAGACTGTGTTGTGTAAAATTAATTTAGACATCGTCATTAATATCATCATATAGTATAGCCAAGACATAGACATATATGCATGTAAGACAACAGTACACCATCATTCAATGTGAATTCTGAACAACAAAAACTATAGTTAACTCTCTATGTAATGAAAGAACTTGGTGTAAGCACAGGGAAGGAGAGAGAGGAAGTAAAGTGAGACACTCCGAAGAGGATCAGCTATGATTTTCCAGGTGGTTGGTGATCACGACGTCGACCGCAACGTGGGTCGAATGAAAGACGTAGCAGAGGGCTTGTGAGGAGAGAACACGGACGATCAAAAACAACGCAATGAACGACGAGACAAATGGAAGAGGATAATATGACGGTGGAAAGAACGAACGATGAAAGACCGTGCGGCTTACACATTACTAGTACAGCGCGCGTAGACCGCTAGTCGACGGGTCGGCGGAAATATCCATGGGAGGCGGTCGTTGGGGGACCCGCAGAGATCAGAGAAGGTTTCCGACGGCCGTCACTCAACTTCGGGTCACACACGATGTGCGATTTGATGAATAAAGCGCGGTGGAAAGACTGGACGGCAGTGAACCGCGCGAACGGCGAGAAGAGAAGGAGCGTGAACGACGGGGTGGCTATCGCGGCCGGGGCAGAAGACGAACTAGGCTAGACAAGCAGCGGCGGCCGAGCGGCCGGCCGACAGAGAAAGCCTCTATATGACACTACAACACACAAGTGAGGATAGAAATGGGGACGAAAGACAGTTGCATCACATAAAATCACGAAGGCCACGCTGAAAGAACGAGCGAAAGACGATGATGAGGTACCTCTTGGCTCGACAAAACGTGACCTGAAACAGATTTCAAGTAAGGTCGGCTTAAAGCATAAAATGACAGGGTATGCTAATGTTCATCAGTTCCATCTTCTTGCCCTCCCTCTCCGCCACAGCGAAGCTACCCTTTTCTCCCATTCCCTCTTTGTAATAGATCGGCCGGAAAATAAAGAATACGGATAAAGAACAGTGTCACTCTATCCCCTTTGGGATGCGCCACGCATTCTACTTCTACAGGATGTTGTGGAGGCGATCGAAATGCGTATTTGACCATACAATGATTGATTCCACTGACTGCGCTACACGCACTCGGCCAGACAATGCTACCAGGAAATCTCAAGAATTTCACACACAGTAGTGGGCACTATCGGTAAGCTTGCAAGGGGATCTATCCTAGTCGGAGGGAGGTAAACGATATTTTACTCACAATTCCCTTCCTTGAGGTTGTCCAAGATCTTCACCTGCTGCCTCATGATACTGACGGCTTCGAACAAATTCAAGTGAGGCGGCGATGTGGCCCGATAGCTCTTACACAACTGTCACCGTAATCTCCCGACTAGGATAGGCCCCTACAAGGTACATGTCGTGAAGACGCACCGCATTGGTGCGAGAACGCGCCGTAGCCCGTATCGTAGACACGGTGGCTAATCAGGCAGCGTCTCAGCCACATAGGCAGACTACGGCAAGAGCAGTGGCGCGTTCCTGCACCCACGGCGCACGTTCTCGCACCCCGCGGTGCGTCTTCCCGGAATGTGCCGTCTGGAGACATGGGAAAGGAACATTAGGAAACTCTTCGTACAAACGACATTCTATAATACATCACAGTCCCGAATTCCACTGAAAAGGTCGGGGAGACTTTTTGCACTTGAGACTTGTTTGTGTCCCCTTCCCCAAGCTAAAATGAAGTGCTGTTTAAATGAGCACTTTTCTAATGCTTATCCGATTTTTCCTGTTTCTGAAGAAGGCGACCACGCTAAAACGTAAGCCGGGACAAATCCACTGCAAAAATCTTGGAGTATAATTTGAACACCTTCATAGAAGCAACTCTGGTAGGATTCGCAGAAAGTCGAAGTTTGGCAGTTTGTGCCATTCGAACAACCATATGGGTGCTCAAAATCCGATATACAATGGGCCCTGAGGGCGCGTGGTAGCGCAGTCGGAGTAGGCACCTGCTGTCGCGTGCACCCAACTCCACGTTATTGGTTAAGGTTTCCCGCCCAGGTCAACCAAGTATACTATTCCTCCGAGGTCGGAGAATTGGTAAGGAGGGACTTGTCTGGAAAGAAAAAATCGCTGACTTGTTCATCGACCGAACACCGCAAGTCACTGTACTGTCCAAACACGCATTCAAGGTGTCTCCACAATATCCCGTAGTAGTGAATGCGTGGCGAAAACCAATAATGGAGTTGACTAATGCCAACCTTTATCCTTTCATCATTTACCTTTACAAGCGGTCAAAGTGCTACTCATATATGGGACACAGCAGTTTTTCTTGTGAATAATGGACCACCGGGGAGCATGTGCCGCAATAAGAGGAATAGTTAGTTAGTTCTCCCATACACACCGCATCGATTCAAGGTACGACTTTCACTCAGACCAACCAGACTCTTCACGGATCAGCGAACTGATGTGAGATATGCCCATCCGGTGGCCACTGTAGTCCATTGCATAGGCGTAAATCGAACTTGAAATCGCTCAGCACTGCATAAGACGACGGGACCTCTGCCGACGGCGCAACATGCACCCTTCCCAGATTATAGACGACCCAATCCCAAAGCCTTATGGGAAACCCAACCTGTGCTGCCCTCAGAATTCAAAATCAAAATTGCTTAAAGGAGCATACATGTGGCAGGTCGTGCAGATGACGTTGCAGATAAACAGCAAAGTGCATTTTCTTCACGAGCGCACACTAAAACAATTCTCGATTAGCAACACAAATCGGTGAATAGCATGCCGTTGTAAGAGTACAATAATTCCAACCTTGGTCGTTGAAGCAACATCCTCTGCAGTGAAGGACCAATAAGGATGATCATATCTGGAACATAGCTTCGCATGAGCTTTTGACGAGCAAAAAATAGCTGGAAACTGGAAAAGACACGGAAGTATACAGTCTTGCGCGCTACCCTGCAGGTTCTTTCCAACGCTTGCTATGGTAATTCCCCAAACTCTATTACTCCTAAGCGACAAATTGAGAAAAGTTGTGGGCTTGAAATGGTAGCTGCCTATCTCCCGACATCACAGAAAGCACGATATAAATTTCTTACAACGCAAGGTCGCACGGCGAACCAATCTTGTCAAGGTCGGACAAATAACCATTTCATGAAGGATGCTACACAATGAATGAAGTGCTTGAAAACACCTCATAGGCAGATAGATTTGACTGACAAGGAATTGCGTTATAACGAGCCTAAAATCGCTTACAAAACGTTTGCCAAACTGTTGAGAGCGAACATTTCATAAACGTCCGAATCATTAAATTAGAAAAATGCTCAAAAACAGAGTTCATCATTCTTTGAGAGCTACATAGCTAAAATTTATAGATCTACCAACCAGTGAGCGACGAAGTGAAAAAATTCGCGGTCCTTTCTTTCTTAAAGAACGTTAAACATAAAAGTATGTACATAATGAAGTCTGCTCCAGTGATCTGAAAAGTAGCTACGAAAATTCGCCGAAGAATCATCTAGCCAAAAAAAATCAATAGAATAGGAGATGAGTTCGGTTTTATCTCTGAATGAAGGAATTTACGGGCTGGCTGACGTCTTCCTTGCGTATCTGCATACGCAAGATAGGGCCGGCGCAGACACGTGGAATCTGTCTCGCTGTATATTCCCCAAGGTCATAGTAGTCACTAATGTCCGTGTACAGACCATGCGGAAAAAGTCGGCAGTCTTTAAAAAAATGAATAAATTATTACATCAGTTATGGAGAGTTCGCATTCTTAATTGGAGGAACCGGATTCGAGTCACTGCGATTTTTTCTAGTTGAAATATATTTCTTCCCACCAAACGTGAAGCATAAAGCGGTCAGTGTCCTCGAATTTCTCAGATTTTTTCGAAAAAAATTACGGTATACGATTTTCAAAGGCGAAATCTATGTAAGGGCTAACTTCATCGTTTCACTATAGATAATCAAATAGCTATGTCAACACAGCGTTTCTTTGTCATCTTAGAACATAGAACACATTTACATTTATAGAATATAGAACATTTATTTTTTAAAGTTATCCAAACAGATACTTCAAAATCCACAATTGATCAACTCGAAGTGAAATTGAGTGCATTTTTTAGTAAATTTGAATGCGATTTGTGGTAAGTTATTACCACAAATCGCTACACAATTGGCTTAGGAAGCGTTATAGCCCGTACAAAATAAAATAGAATAAATTATTAAAAATTAATATTTGGTATATGTCGCGTAGGTGAGCAGCACTGGTAGCTGAGAACGCCTAAACTAATCAGACCGCATTGAATGGGGACGCCATTCAGAGAGGGCATGTATATACAGTTGGTGCTCTGATGGGCTGGAATGTGTTCGGCCTGTGCTGCGTTTGGTTGTTATTGGCTGGCGCGCTCCCAGCTACCAATGCTGCTCACCTACGCGACATGTACCTCGCAACCATCAAAGCGCGGCTATAGCTTCTAATAAATCAAAGAAAAGAGCAGTTTACGCGATTTCGATAATTTCGTTTATCACAACGTCCTTACTTTTAGTGCTTCCATGTATACATTGTTGAATCTTGAAGGTTTAAAAAGGTTATTTCATCTACTTGTTCATCATTAGTCCCTTTTACAGAAACGCTGTAATTCCGCTCACATATTTTGGTTTACTACCGGTACCTTACAAAGATCGCAAACTATGTTTTATCGAGGTTGGCTCTGCATTTTGTCTTTATTCTTAAAGATTTTCTTCGTTCGCCCTCATGCCGGCTAGCGCCATGCTATGATTAAAAAATAAAAAATACAAAGGTTTGGAAGAACACAAGAACAAAGTCTACCAAAACGTTTTCTCAAAGTAATCAAGCGGTTGGCGTTGGAAGCGAGCGAAAATTAGCCCCAAAGCAAAGGAGAAAATGGGACAGTGTAACGAACGGAGAGTCAGGTATGGGTAAAGCGGTGACCGTGAGAGACGCGCGTGATAAGAGAGGGAGAGAAAACGGGACCGATCGAGAGCGATTCTCCGGCAAACAGTACGTTCGCACGATCGAAAACAATGCGTTCTGTTATCAGCTCTATACCAGTGCATTGGAATCACTATAGCAGGGTCTGAATATATTCTACGATTCCGGTGAATCGGATCCACTCTTCAGCGAAAAGTAACGACACCACATACTTCATTTCCAGGTCAAATTGAACACTTATCAAGCCAAATTGGTACAAAACGTGTCCATTCTGTCGTGAAAATGGCACGAGTCCGACGATATGTAAGGCTTGGAACGAACAACTGTAAAGAATTACTGCAGTACGTCCTTTGGCTTAGAATGGTGGACAGTGGGAGCGTAATCTTCGAAATTTGCCAAGTCAAGAATTCAGACGTTTGATGATGGCACGGCACAAGAAACTTATTAAAGTTTTGATTGCAACAAAACATCCTGTAACAACAAGAAACTTAAAATTTTGTTTATAAAACAGTTCGCTGCGTCGACAGTCTTATAGGAAATTTAGTCGAGTATTTCGAGAAAGCACCTTAAGTTGCAGTCCATGCTCTTCTTTCCTTCGTTACTGTTCTAAAGGCAACTATAGGTCCTTCAACAGCTCCCCCAGAAACCTATAGGTTGCCCTGCCCCATAACCTGATATTTCGAATGTATGAAGTCCTCACAAGGCTCTCTGCGCAAGCTTGTAAGGTGTCAAATATGAGTTCGATTAAAGCAGATATGATTTAACCAGACGTTCAGCGGCCTTCCGGCCGCCAAACGTCTTCTTGGGGCTTCCAGAAAAATCGATAAATCGATATTGTTCGGTCGGTCGATTCAGTTAAGTTGCATCACTTTCTCTCTGATCGCCATCATATTGGAGTAATTCCTACGAGCATTAGTAATTCTTTCGAAGCAGCGGTCGCCTAACCTCCACCAAAATGGATCCAATCTGAGCGAAAACCGGCAACTCCGGTCGAAAACACGATACCATCAACCGATATTGGTCACAATTGAACCCTACAACCTGCAGTGAAGTCGACCCATCGGCCATCAAAATCGCGTGACTCCCACTCCAGTGGAACAAATCTGAGCGAAAACTAATAACTTCGGCGGAAAATCGATAATATCGATCGGCATTAGTCGTCCGATCAAGTCCCTCTACCTTCTTTTTTGAATCAGGCAATTTTCGTCCATTTTCATCGATTGCATGTGAGCGTAACCTTGACATGTTTTACATGTACGTTCGGGTTACCTTCACATATTTGACACGTTTCACAGGCTTACACAGGTTTGTGACACATGGACACACACACACGGACAGACGGACTAACGCTTTTATATTGGTAGGATGCTACCGACGTCTCTTTCATGACTGAGTACTATACCACACTGTGTCGTAACGCTATTGTATGTAACAGGGTGCGCCATGAATATGCTCACCTTTTCGCGCGTTATTTTTTCATTTTTGTAAATTTTTTTCGTGTTTTTATTGTTTTTAGGATCTTCGTGTTATTCTACCCATATATAGCGATCTTTCACCTCCACACCGCTTTCCTCAAATATGGCTAGTGTTGTAGTCAAAGAGGCCCAATTTTGCATCTCTGAAGGGCTGGACTTCCTGATCGCGACATCATTCGTCTGCTAAAACTGAAGAAGGAGCTGTGTGAAAACGTAACTCTGCGGAGGATCGTCCTCAACCTAGCCGTCTGGTACTTTTAACTACAAGCAGTCTTCGAAAATCGTAAGAGAACTACCAGATGTCAAAGCCAGAGTTCTCTGTTCTTCACTTTAAGACATACGCCGGTATTCAACGGAATATACTTTCGAGAGCAAATGAATCTATTGCATCTTCTTCGAAGAGGAAGAAGGAAACCTAAGAGAGTTCAAGAGGCTGAGATAGATATGAATGATGCTCTAGTCTTCATCAACAAGCGAGAGCTTGCGAAGCAACACTGTATTTCGCCTCTGGGAGGGGTTGAGGGACTGATTTTTCCTCTTTACGGTAAGCTGCCTTTAATATTAGGTTGAGTCATAAATTTTGCAACATTTCTGTTTTTTTTTCTGGAATTCAAAGAACATTAACCCGCTGAGGTTAATGTACTTTAAATTCCAGAAAAAATGATATCCTGCTTGATATTCTGCTCGAAAGCTTGCTTCCTAGCGATCATTGTATGTTATGATTCGTTAACTTTCCTTGCATTGTTGAAAAGTTTTGTTCACTACAACGACCTCAAAGTGAAAATGCGTGTGGTTTCATTTTCAATTAGATCAACGTCGGCAGCAACCCAGCAACGAGGATCAAGCACATCTAGAAGTCACCGGCAAGTTCACTCCTAACCGAATAAATGGTTGGAGATGGTATAAGAAGTTCCTTTCCGCCCAGAAGGGCAACAAAGGCAAACCACTCCCGGGAAGATCAACTGCTGCAAACAAAGGGCGCCTGCGCCAAGCCATCAAGCTCAGTTCTTTTTAAACCACGTTAGTGCTGACCGTTGATCTCTACACCTCCCATGAACCACGGCTCGTCGGGTGCAGAAGATTGGAAGGTCGCCAAAATCGCCGTCGTCAGTGCTTCATGAGTTGACGGACACCCGAGTAAATCGCTGTGAGACTGCCGAGAGCTCCTGCACCGGTTCAAGCCAGGGGCCTCCGATCGAATCTTTACCAGTAGTGAAAAACAGATGCTTTACGACACCGCGAAGAAAGAAAGCAATGGCTGAAACTCAACGAGCCGGGGTTCTGACGTCAGAACCGGAGCTCCACCGAAAGAAGGTCCTGCTGTGCGTTTGGTGGATGTGTAGTGGTCCAATGCACCGAGACCTCTTCCACGTAGTCAAGCCAACCTCTACGCTTGCTTCTGCCAACAAGTGGATTAGATCCAGCAAAAATTAGTCGAAAAAGAAGTCGATAAGAGCCAATGATGGTGTCACGATACCCACAGCTGATTCTCTTTCACCCCTTGCCGCTACCTATGTGTCAACAACTAGTGTGCACATGCGTTAACTCACTCGAAGGGACCCGAATTTAACATTTCACTCTTGGAGCAATGCTGCACTAGCTGGTTGAGGATCCAATGGTTTCGGAGAACCCGTAACTTGAGCCCCCCCCCTCGGCCTGTTCGCTTGGGGTATCGGTCGAACGCGTTCGTCTCGAGTTAGGTTGGCATCAAGCCCCAGTACTTTTAACAGACTGCCTTCTGGGTCAGGACAAGGATCTCCCTAGGGACACCTCTGGTTCCAAGGGGAAAGCAGCGTTACTGGTGTAGTTGCTCAAGCTACAGTAGTGTTCCAACGGTGCGCAATCCTACGTGAGAGCGATTTTTCCACCATGACTTTGACTTGGCCTCTATTGTTTATTATTTATTAGTTGCCACTTCGTTTTTCCCATCAACCTTTATTTGTTGTGTTCTCCTGCATACTCTGAGCTAGCGAAGGTCTCGTCTTGTATGTGGTTGTTTAATTCCTTTACGACATTACTTCGCGTATGTAAATGAATAAATGAATAAATAAATGAACGTTTCTTGCACCAGGGCAACGGCCTACCGCTTACGGCACTTCAGACACTTGAAAAAATCTACGATTTGGGCTGGACCAAAATCAAGCAACCACCATGCACCCCGGACATTGCCCCGTCTGACTGCCATCTGATTTGGTGGATGGATCACTTCCTTCGGGTGGGCGCTTTGCCGAAGTCGATGAGGTCACGACGGTTGTACACGACTTCTTCAGGTCGAAACCGTCCAAATTCTGGAGACATGTAATCCACACAGTTCATGAAAAGCGAAGGAAACTCATTGAGAATAACGGCAATTACTTCGTTTAAGTCATTCATTTTTCTTTTGTGGCATAATCTTTTTTTTTGCTGGAAGGCAAATTTTGTTGCAAAATTTATGAATCAACCTAATACATAGTATACTATGTTTTCGAAGTTTCAGAATGTAGAACATCTATTCCCTTTCTTGTACCCCGTAGCTTCAGCTTATTCTTTGAAAGTAGAAGTCGCAACTGTACTTCATTGTGCGATGCTGCCGTTGAGATGCTTTATGTGTATTCACTTCTGGGTCAGGAATACTCCAGCTTTTGAATGGGGCACATGCTGTAATTAAAAGATACAAAATTAAACCTACATTGAAGTCGTAATTGCACACTGCTCTTGCCACGTGGACGAAATGTCGATCCACTATTGAATTCTACCAAAGAAGCTTGAACTAAGCGAACGCGACTCTACCGAAAAATCTGAAACAAGCGAAGAATGGCTATGTTGCTTGAAATGGAACACTAATCCTCATCTACTGAAAAGAGCAAAAACAGCTACTGCAATGAGTCCAAACCTTTTGATGTTGTTTGTACAGTAAAAATATTGTTGATTTGGGTAACGAGGACGACCGGATGGAAAGGCGTCCATGTGCTCCTGAAGTTTCGAACATATGAGCTACGATACATTGCGCTCGTCTTTCAACCAAAAAAAAGAAAGAAAGCAAAGGCATTCTTACAGACAGCGAAGCTACTGGAGTCGGATTCAAAGGGTTGAAATAATTGTTGACCATAGGTCGGACCAGTGCCGTATCCTAAACTGGACAGCTTAACTTCTAAAAGTGCAGAATTCATGAGCGTGTGAACAAAGACAGAACCTCCGAGATTGAATGTGCTGCCACCGTCCGGCCCTTCTGATGTACTTATCTTCCTTTGAGGAGAACCACCTTCAGACGACAGCGCTGACGAAGACGCAGGAGAACAGGATTGTGTAACTGAACAGGTACAAGTTTAGGCATGGATGATCTGGAAGTAACGATTGTTTGGTGCGTTCGAAACAACAACACCAACCAGAGTTGACTCTTGAACGAAATCCGCTGTCCTCGTCGTCTTCCTTGTATTTCTTCTTCGAGGCGAACATGTCGAAGGGATCCACATCCAGAGGTGACCTGCAACGCAGAAAGTGTAATGGGAGGTTATTATAATTTCATGTTTATTCAAACATCTCGTGGAATAGCTGCAAGAATCTGCACACACATTTGTCTTATAATGTATCAGGAAGGATATGTACTTGCTGTGTCCGCGATTATGAAATTAATACAAGACTGGCTACAAAACATTTTGTATTCGCTCGAAAGAGGCGAAAAGCCAAACTTTACGCAGTCCGAAGTTGATATTGAGCCATGCACTTGTTACTTGGTATCGTGATTCCTCTTACCTAATTAGGGGCATAAACGTCATTTATCCGGAGCAATGTAAGAGAGAAATGCGGTATTTTTATAGATGGCACTACCTCACCCTTTACTTAACAAGTATTTCTGAATTACTATGACGCTACTATACATACATGAAACGGTTAGTCCGTGTGTCACTTAGTGAGTCACGTGGAGGTGGGTAGGGGGGGGGGGGGGGGGTGGGAAGGACACTACAGCATGAGATACAAGCTGGTTGTGTCTTTGAAGTTAACCGTTGTTAACCGTTGTTCATCAACCGTGAATTGGCAGCCGTTCAATGTGTTTTTAGCATTAAGTGAAAGGGTGTAGACGGGGATCGTGCTGCAAGCGCCCGGATTCAGGAGGCGTTCTACTACGAGCATCCGGATTCAGAACATATGTCGCAAACCTTGCGCTACGAGCATCCGAATTCAGAAGACGTGCCACAGACATCATTCGCTATGCTATCTAATAAGCAGGAACGCGTTTTTGTGTATGCAGATTAATAAAAGGTATTTATAGAGAACCATACGTTCAGCGGCAGATATGTCGTAGGTTTACTACTCTACGAATGAGTTCACCACCGGACAATAAGCAGTGTCGATTATCCAATGCCTGTCGATGGATTTTATCTGCGTTCTTCTAATTTTTGAGTTTTTCTGCGCGTTAACTTATTGAGGATGGAAACCGTGGGTTATGTTATTAGGGTCTAGGAGTGAAGATCTAACAATACGACCCGTAAGCCGCTGAACGTATGGTTCTCGATAGAAGTTTGGACCGAAAATGTCGTTGCCAGACTATCAAAAAATGGTTTGCCTACATTGGATCCGATGCCGATTCGGATAATTTGAAACCGTCATTTTGTTCAAACCCGCTTGAAAGCATTGTACAAATAATGTCATCCCTGGAAAGGCCCGGACCTTGGGATGGTTCAAATAAGAGTAGCTTTAACCAAAAATGATTTTCTTATCGTCCATATAACTGATTTATCTTTAGATCCCAAATCGGATGTTCGTATCGGATAGAACATCAGACTTCCGACCAAAATCAGTTATCTAAATTATCCGGTAAATTACCTGGTGAGACCTGGTGAAAACCACCATCTTGGTCCACCTCAACCTCGTTCGGCACAGAAGCATTAGCACGTTATAAATCATGCCGAGGTTTTACGAAGAGAGAACATGGAGAATACTCCTGTGTGAATCGCCCCAACATCCGGGCTTTTCAAAAATATCATTGTTCGCACAAATATGTCTAAGCGCGGTGTGAAAAAATGACGGACCCGAATTCTCCGAATCGGCGCCGGATCTAGTCTCTACAGCATAGTGGCCGAACCATTAACAGGCTTTCTATTCACTCCGTCTTATGTCAATAAAGTGCTAATAACGGTTAAAACCCCGGTGTAATCTTACCTCATCCACCCTGTTGCTCAGCATGAAGATTGGTTTCGACCGAATGTAAAAAGCAACAAGCTTCACACTTTGCACAACACCATGTGACTTGTATCCCTATTTTTTCCGCCAGATGAACCAGATGAGCAAAAAACAGCGTTCATATGCGTGGCGCGATTTCAGTACCTTACACATAGGGAGGCCATCGTATTCCTACGACAAAGGCTTGTCCAACTTTCTTAGCTAACGTGGTAAAAATCTACTGAGGGAAGTTGGACAAGCCTTTGTCGTAGGAATACGATAGCCTCCCTATGTGTAAGCTACTGAAATACAAATACAAATGCAAGTCACATGGTGTTGTGCAAAGTGTGAAGCTTGTTACTTTTTACATTCGGCCGCAGCCAATCTTCATGTTGAGCAGTAGGCTGGATGAGGTAGGATTACTCTGGGATTTTATCCATTACTAACACTTCATTGACATCAGACGGAATGGATAGAAAGCCTGCTAATGATTCAGCCGCTATGCTGTTATTCCTAGCTCAGAAATTTGGAAACTCTTTTTTGAAGATAGTTTTGATAAGGGAATTGGGCGAGGTTAGCCATTTTGAGAAAGTCTGGCAATAGTATTTTCGGCGCAAACTTTTGTAAAGAACCATACATTCAGCGGCGTACGGGCCGCCAAACGTACTGATAGGTCTTCACCCCTAGACCGTAATAACATAGCCCGCGGTTCCCACTCTTCAATAATTTAACGCTCAGAAAAAATCAAAAAATCGGAAAAAAAGCGCGGATGAAATCAATCGACATTGATTGGATAGTCGATACTGCTTTGTCCGCTGGTAAAGCCATTCGTATGTTAGTAAACCTACTATATATCTGCATACACATAAACGCGTTCCTGTTTATTATATAGCATAGTGAATGAAGTCTGTGGCACGTCTTCTGAATTCGGACGCCCGTAGTACGACGTTTGCGACACATTTTCTGAACCCAGATGCGCGTAGAAGAACGCCTGTGACACGCCTTCTGAATCCGGGCGCTTTCAGCACGATCCCCGTCTGTACTACCTCATTTAATGACGAAAATACACTGATCGGCTGTCAATTCCGACAATGGTTAAGCTCTAACAGCTACAATATTAAAATACTGTTAAGAATTACTATTAAAATACTGTTAAGAATTACTAGGAGAGCCAGTGTGTGATTTTGCATTTTAAGCCGATCTTCTTTCTCAAAACGGGTAGGTTGACAGGACGATAGCTTTTCTGAGGCACGTATATGAGCTTCAAAAAACGGAAAAGGTTAAAACACATTGGCTAGTTGTGTGATCCGTCTAGATGGTGATGTTGGTTTGTGATATCCTCTATCATCCGCGCTCAGTTCACGCTAGTTTGCAAAGAGCAAAGTAGATAACTGAGATCGCATCTTGTATGTAGAGTACTATGACTACGCCACTATTGACCGCAGAGATTATGTAATGAACACGAAAGATTGGCTACACTTTCACATTTCTAAATTACCTCAATTATAACGACGGTAACACACCTGCACTGGGTGCTGCGGAATCCGAGTGACAGATCATCGCAGCAGTTCGCACTATCCTTGTTCGCGTCGTTTGAAAGGAAGAGTCCTTCAGATGGTATGAAGGAGAACGCATCGAAGGGCGAGTGCACTGAGACCATCTAAACAGGAGACGTCACCGTTCTCGCGCCAATGGCTTCGATTCATTCAGAAACCCTTCGTTCGCTACTTTAGCGCATTAGAATTTATTTATTATTAGGATTATCGTATTAGTAAAACTCACGATCTCATTCTGGATTGGAGCAATGTAGCACTGCCGGCACTGATCCAGATGTCGACGTAAGGCCAGCGGGGATCTGGAAGAAAGACATTTTTACAGTCTACGATTTCTTCAAGGAGGCATCATTACCTGAATATTCCGAAGCACTCCTCACAGCGACGAGGGCCCACATCGACGTGAACTTGAGAGTGACGTCGTAGACCACGGTCGCACTCGAACGCCTTAATGCAATTTTTGAGTGATTTCGCAGTCCACATTATGAAATAGAAGCACCCTTACCTGTCTACAGCAGCCACACTTGTACGGAAACATGTCTTCCCTCGAGTGGGCTCCCGAATGACGCATAAGTGACGCTTCAGATGGAAACGTTAGACGACATTTGCGGCAGGTGTGCAACTGAAAGAACAAGAACCCTAGTCGGGATAAGGATAAGACAATGATGGGTGGTGCTGATCAATTCCGTAGGGAGTCCTTGTGATGCGCCACACATCCTACTTCCACGGGATGTGGCGGAGGCATCGTGAACGCATATTTTGCCAATATTCGTATTTTGGCTTACGAAGCAATGAAAATATATTTTCGGTCCTTCTCAGAGAAGTCTGTTACCAAGTACAGATCCCTTAGGGTTGAAGGCTTGGTTGGAATGAGCGGAGTCCGAACCAAGAACTGGATTGGAATGTAGGCAACAGCCGGCGCCTCTTGGGACGGCATGTCAAGAACAATAGGTACCAGAAAAAAACGTAAGAGAACTGGCCGCTTAACAATTTCTACTTAGCAAGAAATGGTAAAGAAGCGATAAATTTCAGTAGCATTGTTAGTATATCCAATAATATCGAACAGATTCAAACCCTTGACCCCTTGCATATTAGTCCTCCACCCTATCTATTATATTTGATCACTACGGCTACAGCTTCAAAGACAAAGTCAACCCCTAGCCGCTGTACGCTACTCTCCTCTATCTTAAGTCGGCCGTAACTTTGCTCCGTGCACGGCTTCGGTCGATGAACTTGCAATTTCGCGTTTCTGAAACGAAGGTGATTCTTCTCACACGCCTTGGACGATTAAGCCTACCGTTGAGATAGCCTCCCGGTAAAGCCCAGAGCAGAGTTGCGAAGTTCGCTTCATCTCCCTCGTAACTTCTAAGTTTAGCAATTTTGTCATGATCGACAGCGATTACGGCACCCTGAATGTCCCCTATACTGTCCTTCTCCTAGTATTCGCCGATCCTGTTAGGGAAGACTTCGATGAATGAAGCGCAGAGTATCGACAGAAACCCATTGGGCACATCTCTCTGGGTGAACAAGATCCCTCTCTTGAACACCAAGGCAATACTGCTGGTCCTTCATTTCATGCGTAACCATCTCCAACCCAAAAATACGCACCAGGAGCCAAGCAGTAACCAGCCTATGTGAGAGTCCTTCAGAGCAAGACTAAGTCATCACTTCAAGATATTGAGGGATTCCTGAGTGAGTAATCACCTTCCACGTCCTCCTACATTCTTGAGTTCATGCAGGTTCCCGGGACAGGTGGTGGAGATAAGCTCACCCTCTCACAACAGATAATCCACCTGCAGCTAGTGGTGATTACAGGACCCATTCAACCCCACAATGGATAGCGCTCCTGGCTTCTACAGCGGAAATTTTTGACTGCTTCTTTCCTTGGGAATTCAGTCCCGCTGGATGAAACGTGTTTGACTCTGTAGTTTTCAAATGTTCCCTCAGACTTTCCCAAGCTCTGATGAGAGCGACGACGTTGATATTTGAGCCGATAGTAAGCTTAGTTAAAGGTCGATAGTAATCTTGGTCAACAGCTGAAAAACAACGTCAAGGTGCTCCATTAAGCTAAAGGCTTCTATTTTCGCAGAAAACGCATAGGACAACAGTTGCTTTATATTTTTCCTGTGAAGCGTAATATGGTGACAGATTTTCGCAGGTAGACACAGCTCACGAAGAGAAGGGAATTGAAGGGATTAACTTCCTCCACTGTACAAACATGATCAGTTGGGTTAGTTAGTTGGGTGACGCGTGTAGCGCAGTCGGACGAAGGGTGGCTATGGTTCGAAGTTCGAGTCTCACCAGTCCAGTCCTCTTCCATCTCATCAGCGTTACGTTGGTGAAAATGCTCCAGTTTAGGATTTACCAGCCCGCAATTTATTGTCTGGTCCAAGTAAGCACTCAAACTGACTCCGCGATATTCCACGGTAGAATTAGAATGCGCGGCGTACTCCACGAAGGAATCGACAACACTTCATCCTTCCTCTTCCTCTTAGAAAAATTGCAGAGAAAATTTCCTAGAAAACTCGTTTTACAGCCATTAAGTTCTGTTGCCCAGCTTGCCACAATTGTCGTAAAGAAATGGAGTACCTTGTTATCTCTGTATGTAATTTATTCAAAAATCGTAGGATGCTTATTCTTTTGAAAATAGGTATTATGTAGGCGTTTGCACCTGGGTGACAGCTCAGGACGATTGTACACGTCCTTTAGGTGGCACCAACCGGTGTAGTTAGTATATATTGGATCTGGTCGAAAATTTTCGGGTAGTTGGATGATTCGGATAACGCTAATTTCGTGGATCCCAGATTTTTGGCTGATTCGGACAGAGAGATTGGAATCGGATATCCAAAGATGATTCATTCGGGTTCAACGTATATGTCACAGAAGCGCATTAATCTCGGTATTACGCGTTCCCCGTTCCTAGGCAAATTCCCGCGTAGCGCACCTAAACGTTAAACGGAATATCGCAAACTATTATAGCTGTTCGAAATTCATCAGATCTGTGATTTCAAGAACAGGAGTGAACTTCGGCAAAATCACCTCCACCAACCCTTTATCTCCCCCTTAGATTTGAATCAAAGGGGAGAGAGAAGATGTGTAGAACTTTGTTGTTTCGATAAGAAGTATGGGGAGGATCGATATGAACAGACCGAGAATTATTAAAGTCGTGCTGCCCTCGAGTAAATTTCAAAGTGAGGCGGTCAAACGTGCTCCCCGGTTCCGATTCTTTCCTCCGCAAAAGGGCATTTATCTACGCCCTTCCTTAACAAAAGCGGAACGGGATCGTAGACGTGGAGAACGTTTGGCTGAAAGGGCAAGGAGGCAAACTTGCGATTCGTTCTGTGTTGATCGTTTTGTACAAGTGCAGAGTGAATTGCAATCGCCTCCACCTGATCTCGTCAGCGAACCAACCCTCTCACAGCTTAACAACTCAATGGGAAACTGTTGAATTCTCACAGGAGAAAACGTTTCCCATTTCACTGTCTTCTTTCGAACATAAAATCTATGATTAGGAATAGTAACTCTCTAGTTTTCAATATCTGCCACAGCAACTTTGACATTGTCGTCCTAACTGAAACTTGGCTTGGTTCCAGCAATGACTTAAACCCTCTCCTAGGTGTAGCCAGCAACCAATACGTGGGAATAAGGTGCGATAGAAATTGCAACAAAGGTGGTGGAGTAATCATACTTTTAAAGAAGTGCTACTCCTATGACATCGTTTTCCGTGAATCGGTTAAGGACTCTTATGAGATCCTTATTTGTGATGTTCAACTACGCTCTTTTTCAGCGCGCTTAATTGTCGTATATAGAACACCAAATTGTAGCTCAAATGAAACCATCAATCTTTCCAAAGTTATAAGTGACTTTAGCGTATGCAGTAATCCATGCCTTCTCTTAGGAGACTTCAATCTTCCTGATCTTTTATCAGAACGCGCAGGAAACACCAACGCTTTATTTCACGACATTCTGAGTGCCCATAAATTCCACCAATTTGTAAAGAAACCGACGAGAGGAAATTCCTTACTTGATCTCGTGTTCTGTAATTCTCCAAATTTAATTTGTAATGTGAAAGTGGGTCCACCGTTAGGCAATAGTGATCACGCCTCAATGAATAAATAAATTTGAAATAGAGCACTACTCGAATCATAGACATTCCAACGGGACTAAATGGATAAAGGATTTCAAAAATGGCGACTATGGTAAAATAAGAGATCACTTGGTTAACATTGACTGGGTTGGAACACTGTGCGCGCTAAAATCTGTCGATGAAATGTATGAAACTCTGATTATCATTCTTTATCACGTCATTGATCTCTACATCCCCACCAGAAAAACAGGTTCTGACCTAATGACATACCCAGACTATCTCACAAGAATGAAAACACGACAGATCAATTTATGGAACAGAGCATCTTCATCCGGCAACACCGAAGATTGGGCTAATTATCAGACCTTCAACAAAAAACTAGACAGAGCCCTGAACCGTTACAACCTTTACCTAGAAAAGAAAAGTATTTTCTCCAGAGATAAATCCGCTTTCTATAGATACATCAGAGCCCGCTCTGAAAATAATAGTTACATTCCAAGCTTAAGAAACGAGAATGATTTATGCATTTCATCGACAAATGATAAAGCAAATCTTCTTGCAAGAGAATTTTACAAGGTTTTCAATAACTCTTCGGACTCTATCACTGACCTATCACTTTCTGAGGAAAACACCTTACCTTGTTTCCCACAAATGAGTCCTACTCTTTGGTTTAGTAAAGAAGAAATCTTTGAAATCCTAAGCAAATGGCCAAAATCTTATTCTACTTCTCCGGACTTCATACCATTACTATTTATAAAAAATTTAGCAGATTGTATTGCCTATCCTTTAGAAATGATTTTTAATCTAAGTTACATGAGAGCTGAAGTGCCTCGTAGATGGAAGCATGCATTTATCACTCCGATTCCAAAAAAGGCCCCTTTCAGTGACCCAAAAAATTATCGGCCAATAAGTATAACGTCAGTCTTCGCGAGAGCGTTTGAAAAGATTGTTAAGAAGCACATTCTAACCCATATTGAAGATCATAATATAATTTCAAAGGACCAATTTGGTTTTATGAAACGGCGTTCGGTAGAAACCTCAGTTCTTAGCTCTCTAAACGACTGGTCAACAGCTATGGATAAGAGAAAGCGGACGGATGTAATCTTTTTTGACTTTTCTAAAGCGTTCGACAAAGTTCCGATTAATAAGTTGCTATACAAGATGGAAAGAATTGGTATCCATCCAATGATAATGTCCTGGACTAAATGTTTTCTCTCCGGAAGAACACACCAAGTTAGGTTAGAGACAGTGTTCTCCGCGGTTTTTTCTTCTCCCAGTGGTGTTCCACAGGGGAGTGTCTTGTCACCTTTACTATTTCTCCTGTATCCCTACGAACTTCCTGAAGCTATCACCAGCCTAGGGGTCAGCTGCAAAATGTATGCTGACGATGTGAAAGTTTATGCTGAAGTAAACGGAGAAGAACCTTCTCATGAAATCCAAGCCGCAATTAATTTTATTGAGAAATGGGCTACAACTTGGGAACTTCCTTTGGCCGCAGAAAAATCGCATTGTCTTGTCATTCAGTCAAAGCATCAACACAATTCACCAACTTATAAGCTCAAGGACACAGATTTAAAGCACGTAGAAAACACCCGAGATTTGGGTTTCCATATATTTAGTGATCTAAGCTTCGATTCCCATTATAAGGCAATTGTTAAAAAGGCAAATTATCGTATTTACAACTTGTTCAAACAGCTCAAAACCAATGATTCTCTTGCACTTCTTCGTGCGTATAAGACGTATATTAGGCCTGTTTTAGAGAGTGGTACTTCAGTGTTCAATCCGTTCAAAAAGAAAGACATTGCTCTTCTGGAAAGCGTCCAGAACAACTTCACCCGAAAATTATTTTTAAGATGTTTTGGAACCAACTATGACAACATACCTAGAGGTCCAGACAGGGCCAAACAGCTTAAGTTACCTTGCCTCCGCAGTCGAAGGAAGATGATCGACATGACCATGATGTTTAAGATTCTTACAAACAGAATTTCAATAGATCCCACGCTATTTTTTGGTGCACCTCTGACTACGAATAGGAGAGGCAACCTAAGGCTTTACCTTCCTGTTCCAAAATCGCAGGCGAGATCAAACTTCCTCACTTACAGAAATCTTAAGGACTTGAATTTATTATTAGGTGAGGATGAGAACATCATAAACATGTCCGTGAGTTCGTTCAAGTCCTTAATGGTACGTAAAAAGTTATGTTAAACGTGCTGTGTTTAGTTTTATGTTTGTTGTTGTATGTGTGATTTAGTATCTGTTTTTCTGTCATTACTTATGTAATGCATGACTATGTTCATGTCTGATAAATAAATAAATAAATAAATAAAGTGGGACTGAATTAGTACTTCTCTAGCCCTTCCAACGACGCTAGAAATAGTAGGGCTCAAACCCCTTGGTTTCTTGCGAAGATGTGCTTTGTTCACACGCTAGTCACTCACAGTCTTCCGATGAGTGCTTTGCGTAGCGCAGTGGATAAATGAACGGAACCCAGCCATTTTTGGTAATGGCATCATTAATAGTAAAGACATGTAGTGAACATGCACGTGAGAATGTATCGCGAGCAGAGTTAGGGTCCACTGTAGATCTGCAATGAAAGATAAATTCGTCACACCAACCTTTGCTTTGTTCTTCGCAATGTAGGCGTCGATTTCCTCCTGTGGTAGCGGGTGATCCCTAACGCAGTCTGGAGGGCGTTGCTTTTCAGGAGGAGTGTCGTCGACAACGTCGGGAAGGGTCTGTTGCTCAGGGGTCTTGTTCTAGGAAGAAAGTGTGGAATAAGGACAGATCAGTACTTCCTATGAAGGGGCATGACAATATAGCAACACCTTTGGCTGAACCTCCTCGAGCTTGTGTATGACGAGCCCGTACGTGATCGGAACGTCATTGTCCTCGTTATCCGAAATCGATGGCTGATACCTAAATATATAAACGTATATTAGTATTAAATGAGCATATTATGGAGACGCATTACGCTTTATTAGAAGCAACTCCTTTAGAGGTATGGGCGCGCGTAGCGTAGTTCGAGGAGGCGCCGGCTGATGCGTGCTCCCATGCCAGGTGGATTTTCCGTCCAAGCCAAGCAAGCCCTCCATCCCTTCGGCGTCTGTGAATTGGTATCAGCCTTTTCTAGGAAGGATAAAGCCCTGATTTGCCCATCGACTGGCACTGCAAGCCATTGTATGACCAAAAATTCAATACATATCGCCCTCACGACATCCCATAGAAGTAGAATGCGCGGCGCATTCCAAAAGAGATTGAGTAACACCGTCCTTCATCGTTTATCCTTATGGGTGCGTGATAGCGCAGTCGGAGAAGACTCGGGTTGTCGACTGCATCTCCAATCAGAATTCTTGGTCTCGATCCTTCCCATGCTAATCAAGCCTATCATATTCAAGGGCCGGAAAATTGATACCACACTCATATTGGAAGGAAAAAACCCTGACTTTATCATTGCTTAGCCACTCCAAGTCAACCCAAGCCTACTGCGCTCCCGGATACCCACTACAAGGCAGAATATGTATGCGCTGATACTGCCCAATCTGCCGTAGAAGTAGAGTGCGTGGTGCATACCTAAAGGCTCATGAATTCTTGAATTTTTCTGAATAGTTTTGTACTAACGTCACCAAGTCCTCGGTATTCACGTTCGCTTCCACTCTCGATTTTTGCAGTTGATTCGATTCCAAACGTCGTGTGGATGGGGATAAGGCCAGGCCTCCTCGTCGTCTGCTGAAATTTTGCACTGTTTAATTCAGAGATTGAAAAAAGCGAAAATATGTTAGATATAATACTCACTCTCCCGCAGGACGTGAAAACGTCCTTGTAAAGGAATTATTGAGAGTTGGACATGTGTGGTTCACCGATGGAACACAGGTGCAAAAACAACGCCTTCTTATTGAAGCCGATAATTGTACAAGTAGGAGGGGATAAAAAGGTCGGCCTCAATCATTCCCTTTTTGAAATGCGCCACGCCTTGTAAACTTCGGTATTTCGCGGAAGCAGCATGAGTGTGTATCTGGCCTTCATAATGATGATGGCGATGATCTACCGATGGAAAAATCAGGCTTCGGCTTTTCCATTCATCTCCTCTAACAACTCAACAAAGAACGGAAGGCTTCGATGGCCAGGGCTCATATTGGATCTACAGCCGATTAGTGGTGCTAGGCGAAATCAGATCAGAAAACATCGTTGTGACAGCTTACAACCTCGACACCAGCCACTTGAGACTTAAAGAGATTGATTTGAATTGCTTCTATCAAGTCCATCAGCTTAGCTGGTTCCATGCTGATATCGGCGACCAGCTCATCCCGGATACGGGTGAGTGCTGATCGGTCCCACAAGGTGTGGATGTTGTGTTCGATCAAACTGCGCCGGTGGTGTAAAGGCGTAGAGCATTCCCGCACGGTCAGAGGGAGGTGCGAGTTCGAGTCCCGCCTGGCGCTAGAAGTTTTGATCGAAACAAAACATCGTTGAAATCAGATCTCTTGCTGACTGCGCCACAAACCAGAACATCCACTATTACAAAGTGTAGAGTTGCGGCTCACCTCAAAGCAGCCTCCGCTTTTCCTTCCCTTCTAATGCAAATGCCTATTGAATGTGCGCATCTTCTTATCGATCATTTTTGACTAATTTGTACGTGGATTTTCCGGTTTTGACATTTTACTACTGTATCACTGCTACAATGTCTGCTACCGTGTCTTGAGCACGTTCTAGGATGTATATAATAAATAACGAATTAAATATTAAATAAATTGTCATATATTACATATACGCACTACATTTATCCTTGTCATCTTCTCCAAAATCACCACTACATAAATGGGGATAAGTCAGAGATTTAATTGCTAACCGAGGTTTAGAGAAGGAGATGAAACTGGGCATGGGCACTCCTCTAAAGCGATTGACCACAGCTGAACTCAGACATTCGCATCGGTCAAATGGAAGGGCAATTATGGTTCATCGAAGAAAACGACCGGCAGCTGACCAGAAATTCTCTCAAAATTCAGAGAAATTTCAACGGCGGGAACTTGAATCGCATTTTTCGGCAAGTTTGACGGGTTGCAAACGCTTGCAACGATGCTTTGTTGCGATCAAAACACTAGCGCCAGGCGGAACCCACACCTCCTGTTGACCGGGCGGGAATGCTCTACGCCATTACACCATCGGCGCTGTTTGAGCTATGTTTCAAACTCCAGCTCAAGCGAGCTGATTAGTTAGACTGCTGAGGAAATTCCGCTCAACTATCGTACTTCAAGCGTCTGAGAATACTTGGGGTGAAGGCGTAGAAAGACGCGTAATCAAGCGATTTCGCACAAAGCATTGCCAATATTCATCGGCCATCTAACTGGTAGGGCTCGTGTTCACCAATTTGTTACAGTTCCTCAATCGGTTATCGTTTCCAGTGTGACTCATTTCACTCGCACATTATTAAACCTTGTTCTACTCCCACTCTCTATGCTATCCCTATGCATGCTCAAAAGTTTGTACCTTCACCTCAAACATCACACTTGACGACATGCGACAACACTGTCACTACAATGTAAGTCTAGAAAAGTGGGGGCACATTCTTTTTCCTCCATTAAATCCAGGAAGTTTTCAAAAACGTTTTAAAGTAACGCTAAGCAAGTGTAAAATACAGCGTGTCTCAAAAAATGTATACACTGTGTGAAAGGTGATAACTTTCCTCCTTGTGAAAGAACTGAAAAAGTTAATAAAGGATAAAGGACGGCGTTACTCAATCCCTTTTGGGATGCATTCTACTTCTACGGGATGTCGTAGAGGCGACTTGGATGCGTATTTGCCCATACAATGACTTGCGGTGGCCAGCCGATGAACAAGTCAACGCTCTATTCTTCCCAGACAAGTCTGGTGAGTGGCGCGTGTAGCGCAGTCGGAGGAGGCGCCAACTGTCGCGTGCACCCGAAACCAGATTCCTGGTTCGGATTTCCCGCCCAGGCCAACTAACCCTTCCATCCCTCCAGGGTCGGTGAATTGGTACCAGAAAAAGTTAATAGCTCATATTAAAGCCTAAGAAAATAGAAATTTTCTAACATGTGAGCGGCATGGAATGCACCACGAACTCGTCTGAAATTTTGCATTTTACACTCGACTTTGTTTCGCTTGAATACATGTTATAACCTCTTCAAAAAGTGGCCGTATCAATGGATTTGTGATTCTTGTAAAGTATGAATTTTTAACACACATTATGGCTTGCAAAAATGCAGGTAATATTTGAAACGTTCTAATATTGCTGCTAATGAATCATTTAAAGATGTTTAAAACTCATATGAAAGCGAAGGGTAACGGAATTAGTGTGGCGTGCAAACAGTCAAGATTGCGCCATGCTCCCGCTTGAAACCTTGCATTTCAGACTCGATTAATTGCGCACGGGCTGAACTCTTGTTACAGTTTTGTTACTACTTGGCCTGATTAACCTGTGCTGTGTTTTTTTGACGTTTTCCGTAGCGCAACAGCTGCACTTATGTCGATTGACCTCTTACTTCAGCTTGAATGTTGTCCCCAGAATCCGCCTTGTAAAACTCCTGCTTACATTTAAATCGAGCAATTAATAAATTCACACGTCACTCTTTCACATGATTGTTAAAACGTTAAAAGAAGTACAGCACAGGTTAATCTGGCCAAGTAGTAACAATATTGTAACAGGAATTCAGTACATGCACAATCAATCGAGTCTGCGCGGTTTGAGGCGAGGGCATGGCGCAATCTTGACTATTTGTACGTTTTAGACGTCTACTAAAGCTGTGCTTTCATAAGAGTTTCAAACATCTTCAAAAGCTTCACCAGCAGCAATGTTTGAACCTTTCGAACAGCACCTGCATTTTTTAAGACACCCTTCATTTTTTGCAAGCCATAGTGTGTTTTCAAGTTTTAAATATTAAAAGAAGTTCAAATAAATCGAAGCGGCCACTTTGTGAAGAATTTATAACAAGTGTTCAAGCGAAACATAGTCAATCGAATGTAAAATGTAAAATTTCTGATGAGTGCATGGCGCATTCTACACCACTCATATGTCAAAAATTTCTACTTTCTTTTGCTTTCGTATGAGTTCTTAACTTCTTCCTTCAGTACCTTCACAATGAAGAAACTTATCACCTTCCAAACAGTGTATACAATTTTTTTGAGACACCCTGTACATATATGGTAGTGCTTCAGGAATGCATCCAAACCTGCTCTCCCCAACATATACCTGCCTGATGTGGAATATATACAGTATCATACATGATGGTGTAAGCCTAGGAAGGCCATTACTATAGGCATGGAAAGTCATCCTACAGAAGCGCCGTAAATGGCGCTCAAAGTAGTGCACTGGCCCTTAAAGATGTGGACGCTTATACGATTACAGAATAAGGATAAGGATAAAGGACGGCGTTACTCAATCCCTTCTGGGATGCGCCAGCGCATTCTACTTCTACGGGATGTCGTGGAGGCGACATAAATGCGTATTTGGTCATACAATGACTTGCGGTGGCCAGCCGATGAACAAGTCAGCGATTTATCCTTCCCAGACAAGTCTGGTACCAATTCACCGACCCCGGAGGGATGGAAGGCTTGGTTGGCCTGGGCGGGAAATCCGAACCAGGAACCTGGTATCGGGTGCACGCTGCAGTGACGCCTCCTCCGACTGCTCTACACGCGCCCCTACGATTACAGAATAGACCATTAAATTTAAAGTTAGTTTGTCGTTTGAAGACGCATATAAGACCTATGTGAGGCCTATGCTAGAGTAAGGTACTACTGTATTTAGTCCTAGTACCAAGCGAAAAATCGCCAGATTGGAATCGGTACAAAACAGTTTTACAAGAAACCTCTGGATAAGAGTACATGAATTTGACTACAACAGCATCCCCTTGGCATCTGAACGGAATAAACTCTTTAATTTACGCTCTCTCGCCTGTCGCAGGAAAAATATGACTTAGTCACAATTTATAAGATGATAAATGCTATTGTGGGTCTTTCTGTAAATGATTTCTATTCAATATCTTATTCCAACACCAGTGGTAGTCCATGGAAAATACAAATTCCTAGAGCTCATGGTAATATCAGATCTACTTTCTTCACAATCAGAGCAGGCACTGAATTCCTGAAATTAACAAAGAAATTTGTGCTCCCAAATTCCTTCCTCGAATAGTTGCATGGATTGCTGCTTTTCTGGAGAGGCGGACCTTTTCTGTTCGCATTAATTTCATCTCCTGTCCCAGGCCTGTAACGAGTGGTGTACCGCAGGGCGGAGTTCTCTCACCGATTCTGTTTAATATATACACTCATGAGTTAGCTCAACTACTCAGCGTTAGTGGGGTGGAGTTTAGCGCTTTCGCCGACGACATTAAAATTTTTCGAGTTATAGAGATTCAGTCCACTAGTGATTCCGAGGCTCTACAGAATTCGATTGATGCATTACATGCTTGGACAATTGATTGGAAACTACCGCTCTCAAAAGCAAAAACAAAGGTACTTCATTTAGGTGCGAGGAACTCTGAAAATTCTTATTACATTGATGGATCCCCAATTAATAGGACGGACGAGGTTAATGACCTAGGGTTCCTAATTACAAAGAATCTTTGTTTTGATAAACACTGTGAAATCGTTGCTAACAGGGCGACAGCGGTAGTCTCCAGGTTGTTCAGGGCTCTATCTACGAAGGACTCCACAGTCCTAATCACAGCCTACAAATCGTACGTCAGACCGGTTGTTGAATACGGACTCCGGTCTTCTCCCCTCACAAACGTTCCACTATTGATAGACTGAAAAAGTCCAGAACAATTTTACCAGGAAGCTTCTGATTAGACATCTGGATTTTGTTTACGACCACATTCCCTCTAGCACGGAGAGAAATATTAACTTCAACCTTCGAAGATTGTCAACACGGAGAGTTGCTAATGATCTTCTGCTGCTTCATAAAATTATTTCCGGTAGCTGTGGCATCAAGCTGGAGGATTTTTTCTCACTTAGACCGTCTACCACCAGGGGAGGGGCCAAGAAACTCCAAATAAGGCCTGCCAGAACCAATTGCCGTCGCTTCTTTTTTGCCAATAGAACGTTGCCGCTGTTTGAGAAACTTACCAAAAACAATTCCAAAATGTTAAGCTACGGTACCTTCAAAAAACATATCCTCAATAGCATCGCTCCTTGATGTCCTACGTCGTTTAGTCTGGTGTGGTCAACCATTTTCCTTAGTTACGTGGCCTTCCTTCTCGGTTTCTCTCACTCCGCTTTTATTTCATCCTTCCTAACGTTTGTTTTAAAGTTTTTGTATTTCGGTTAGTACTTCAATAGTTGTTTAGTTGCTGTTTTATTGTTCGGTGGATGTTTGTTATATTCCTCTAACTATTCTACATAAGTAACTACTTATGTAATAAATATCATATGCTCATATCAATTCCTTAAGGAAATATGAAGCGATTATTGACAGGTATCTGCAAGAAGTTCCTTAGTACTTTGTTTTCTTTGATCACATTGTTTCACTAACTTCATGCTTGCACTAGTTCTTTTCTTGATGTTCTCAGTGTTCTGATTAGTTTTTTTTTTCGTATTATGTTGTTTTTTGTGTGGATTTCCACGTATACATAAGTAAAAGTACTACCTATGTACGTTTGTATTGTGAAAGTATTTCACAGTCGCACTTCATGAATCAATACCAATCGATTATTACGCGCAGGAGCAGTGGTCACAGTTGCCGATATACGAATGAGCACAAGCTACTAATCGGTGCTTACTGTATAAAACGCTTCGTCAGGAATATGCACTTCTTTCATATTTTCCAAGGATAAAAACAATAATTGAAAGTGGACTACTGCCATGGCTGGTGCCAAATAGGAAATTCAACCAGGATAGCTTAAACTGCCTGTTCAACCTTACTTCGTCTAAGATGTCATCCTTCTTTTGGCAATGGTTGCCACCGGTCAGCTATGAATATGAGAGTGACGTGCGGTTCAGATGAAGGCCGGTGTTCATGAAACCGTCCCTGATTCGGTGCGTATTCCACACCTACATACGTCGTGATCATCGCGTGGCAGCTCATTGAATATGCATTTGGTCTGTCACCGGCTTTCGGGGTAACGCTGGACAGAATCCAATGCCTCACAATTTCCAGCGAGTCCTAGCGTCAGCTCGGTGCTTTCAGACAAATGCACTGAATGCACGGAGAATACCGTTGCATGCATCTACTGAATTACCGCAAGATGCTGAGTTTAATATAAATATAAATATTTTCCAGCTTGGCACTGGAAAATATAAGTGGTAGAGTCTGGTTACCCAGCCACATCATGAGGATTACATCATTCATTCTCAACTCGACACTATTCTTTTTCAAACGGATAGCCTTTATTTAAACCAAATTTTTCTAGTTTGAAAATTGAACACCTTTGAAAATAAAGTAAACATTTTATAAATCAGGAGCATCTAAAGTTTAAATGGACACGCCATAATGAAACGAAATTAACATTTTTTCAAAGAAGGTGTTTATTAATTTTCCACCTTCGTAGAGTGTCTTCGAAAAAAATTACTATGCTGTTTTAATTGACATGAAATTCTTATCATTCGATCTCAATATTTTTAGGTTTACCCAAGGGTGATGAAAAGCAGTGAAGTTACATGTGTGACTAACGCACGACATAAACTCTTAACACGAAAAATTCCTTATTTCGGAACCTTAATAGGAACATAAAAACGCTGCTTTGGCAAGTTGAGAATAAATTTTAAGTACCTCAAAAACTGTATGTATTCTTCATAAGGTGTACAGGAGCTGCGTACGAGGGTCCTAACACAAATTCTTCTAAAATTTCACTTAGCTTACTCTGAGTTCGTTAAAAAGAGTCTGTTTGACCTTTTGTCGTGATTTTTTTCAAATGTTATAATCAGAAGGATTACAGTTCCTCAACAATGTGAGATGTGATCTGTGAAAATTAGCTTCCTTTATTGTTTGAGTAGGAGCGGAAATAGATTTTTTTATTTGTTGGTCGACCGAACAGAGGAAACTGTTCCTAAATCTCTTTTGTAATCTTAGGCTTGTAAGGCTTTAACTTCACCACGTTAATAGACGCTTTGATACTGCACTTTGGACGTAAAACGGGGTGTATGTATATCCAATACCCAGGAGAGGTTGCTTGACTCCTCAATCACTTGCCATTCTGCCATTGCCATTCCAATCCACCGATGTATGGTGGAAGGGCTGATAACTAGGCCGGAACGAGGAAATAGCAGTAGATAGGCCATCTGGATATCCTTGAGTGCGGGACGGTCACCAGAACATCAAAGGTAATCCGCTGGCCGCGGTCACCTTGCTGACCGCATCAGATAGGAAAGCAATTGAGTTCGGAGGAAGACCTACCGCATTCCACCTCACTAAGGTTGGACAAAATCGAGCTTTAAATTTGAAAACCACAATTCTCGATATGAACCTCCATTAATTGGAATTCCCAAAGAAATGTACTTGAGTGCCTTAAATTCGAGAATTTACCAGCCTGGAATAAAAGTAAGCCAACACGAAGCACTAATCACTGTCAATTGACCTGAAAATCGGGATTTGAATAGCTTAGTAAGTGAAGGAGCTGGACAACAAGATGGAAAAGGATTTCCTAGATGAACAGAGCGAGGAGATGGAGATGTACTGTCGCAAAAAATTGAATTTGGACCTAATTATGCTGGCTGACAGTGAGCTTGGAAAAGAGTCTACGGTTACAAAAAAATTGCATAAAACGAAACACCTGCAGAAGAAATTTTAATTTCGGGTAATGTCCAAGAGCCATTGCTGCTTCCATAAACACTAGAAAAAAACTATGGATCGTGAAGAAATGGCACCATGCTAATAGTCTACCAATGATTTCCTCAACAAAATGTGGGTCATTGGATAGTGTTGATTAAAAGGAAATTGGTAGGAAACAACTAAGGAGGCTATGTACTGATTCTTTCATGCCTTTAGAGAATGTTACCTTCAGATTGAATATTACGTTTTTGAAATCAATTCGGGCATTTTTTATTGAATTTATCAGGCCTTTCAAATTAGGATAGACATTTCTCCAATCAGACTTATTCTACTTAACGCCTCGCTAACAACAACTAAGCACTCAGAATCGACAGCAAAATGGAATTCCTGATAAACGACAACAAAAACAGAAGCCCTTGCATATATAAGCCAAGAAACTGTAATTTTGATGAGCTATAATTGCAGTTCACTATGTTAGAGGCCCGTAGTACGAAGGAAACCAGAAGCGTCTTTATGGTAGGCAAAACACCGACTGCCGCGCAATGCAAAAAATCCTATATGAAGTGCTTGAATCCACAGACGTCTTTCAGAATGTTGCTAGGAAACTTCAAAGAGCCCTACGCGCTCAGGTCACGGTTGACCTGCAGTTCTGAAGGATAACCCTAATATTGTTAAACGGCACATTTTATTTAAAGAAAATGACAATCCAAACATGCGCCTACGTAGTCTGAGTTGAGACAGTTTGATCTGAAAAGTCTTGAGGATACTTCGAAAATGTCCGGTCTGGAACTGTTTCAGGCAGATAAGAAGCCTTCCAACTTGATTTAATAATACCCTAAGCATTCTGAAGGAATCATCGCCGTCGGCAGCTCGCAGAGACTAGTCATTTCAATAGTAAAATTCGCATCCACTTTTCATTAGCTATTCTTCTCCGTTGCCCTCCATAGTGGCATCACATCTCCAGAACCTAGTTGTTCCCCGTCCGCATAATGCAGAAATGCAGTTCAGCTTACAGTCGACGTCAAAGTGATTCGCATTCTCGCGCTGTCCTTTCAAGGAGAGGAGCAGAATAATGCCCTCTCGGAGACGTGCGTCGACGTAAACGTGGCAGTTTAAGGAACGATGCTGTGAGAAACCTACGTTCCACACATGAATAATTCGCGGCATGGATAGACATCAAGCACCTTTAGTCGTCATTTTGACTCTTCAATGACCGATGACTTTTTCAGAGACACAGGAAATCAAGGTTCGAATGCAATTTCTCACCCTCCATGTGCGATTTGCTTTTGGCGGTCGGGGCATTTGTGTTGGTAGAGGTTCGAGCGAAATTTGTAGGTCTGAAACATAAGAAATTCTTAAATTCAGCAAAACACGTCAGTCACTATTTCGTACCTTAAAACAAAATTTGCACTTGAAAGGACGATCATTAGAGTGCTTAACAGCGTGCTGCTTTAGGTACCAGACTGAATTAAACAACTTCCCACAGTCCTGAAATGAAACGTTGCTTCTCGGAAAAAAGAGAGGAAAAACAGAACCAAAAACAACGTACAGTAAACGAGACCAAAGTTCTCGAAACACTTACCTTGCAAGCACACTGCTGATTTTTCTCTAACGTTATATTTATGCTGTCAACCTCCGTGGGACAAATCACAATGGGTGGTGGAGGAGGTGGATCAGTCTGAAAACAGCATGGAATTGAACATGGAATAGGGAAATGCCTGCAGTGAAGATATGATTCTAATCAACTATTTCAAGGATTAATCACTTTGGAATATCGCCGAATTTTCTGGTACTAGTCGCAAAACAGGTCAGCATGGGGATGATGAAGCGCGACAGCTACCAATCAGGGCACCGACCGAGTATAAGCCAATCATAAGGCGCAAACGCTACATCTACTCGATGCGCCCTGATTGGGTTAGTTCGTCCCTTTCATCATGAAGGCCGCTTTAAAAATTAGCAGCGATTTTCTTGCACAAAATTGCTTTCTATGACTCGTTTTCTATGCACATTAATTTCTCCATTCATGAGTACTCACCGGTGGAGGAATCAAACAAGGTGAGGCAACGCTATTTACTAACCTCAAAATTTTTATGTATTCAAATAGCAATGCTAGCCTCAAAGGCAGCGCCTACCAAATGCAAAAAAAAAAATAATGTTTACGTATTTCCATCAGTTCATTGAGACCTTCTAGGGCATTCAGTGACTCGAATGTTTCCACATGGAGTTGAAAAACTCGAAAGACCGAATTCTTCTGCGACGCACTTCATCACAAGCGTGTATGTAATGAGAGCGCTAAAGCTGCCACAAAATGTTCCAACTAAAATTCTACCGATTTTGCTCAAGTTCTTCACAAACGCTGCCATCCTTTCCTTTCCTTTTCAAAGCAACATTTATATGACTTTTTGTCACATTTATTGAACATTTAAGTTTTTCTTCCTTCTTCTTTCTCTTTCCTGGCCCTTTTTAATGACCAGTTTAATTCGTTTCTATGAATCGAGTTCCATTCTTTATTGAAGCGAATGGTTTAAGTTGGCAGAAACAAACCAACAATAGTAGGAACACAGCAGATGTTCTAACTGTGTGCACATATCTATCTGGCCGATGTGGAGTGGGTGACCATTTTTTTACGCTCTGTGCAATTGGAAATGAGAAAAGCGGGCGGCCGAACTCTACAGTAATCGTGCTTTTTCAATCGGGAAAAGAATTGATCCTGAGATGATGCCTCATAAGCCTCAACGTCAACGCGATGGAGATCAGATCTCGCTGCATAAGGCGAAGGATGGATGACCACTACTCCTGCGGCATCAATACATGTCCCCGGGTTTGTGCCCTTTAGCCACCTATTTTTGAAAAGAATTTTTTCTTAGGTGCATCTAGCGCGATCGGAGGAGGTGCCGGCTGTCGCGTGCACCCGAAACCACCTCCTGGTTCGGATTTCCAGCCCAGGCCAACCAAGCCTTCCATCCCTCCGGGGTCGGTGAATTGGTAGCAGCCTTGTCTGGAAAGGATAAAGCGCTGATTTGTTCATCGGGTGGCCACCGCAAGTCATTGTATGGCCAAATACGCATTCAAATCGCCTGCACAACATCCCGCAGAAGTAGAATGCGGGGCGCATCCCAAAGGGGGTTGAAAAACGCCGAGTATTACCATTTGTCCTTTGTTTAGCCTAAAAGATGACTTGCGATGGCCGCTCGATGAGTGAATCAATGCTTTATACCATATGAAGCTAGTACCCGTTCATCGATTCATGGATGGAAGAGTTGTTTTCCCTAGACGGGACCGGAACCAGAAGCCTCAATTCTGGGTGCGTGAGATGGCCAGAACAATACACCTCCGATCGATATCGATCGGTGATACCAAGTCCTCGCAGACATAATGCGAAGATGATCGATCGTTGCCGTACTAGTTTCAGAGCTACTAAAATAAAACCGACCAAAATATCAATACCCATGGATGCTATCGAAGTTGAGAACCTGTGATCGACGCCACCGCTACCGCGTACGGCATAGATTTCTATTGGATACCTCTGGGCAGTTTTTTTTAAATTCTATCCCATTTAGCATGACCCCTACCCCTCCCCCTGTCGTGATGTAATCGAGCACTTCATGTAAGTGCACAATATGTTACTCGAACATTCCCATGAAAGATTCAAAACAATCGCTCGCTCACGGCCGGCATTGTGTGGGACGTGATGCTTATTCTGTGCCATCGTCGTACAACCGCGACCGAGAAACCTTTTCCGAATGCCGTTCGACTATGCACGGATTGTGTTGAATACGAAACGTGGCGATGTTCCCGAAGCAAGCTCAATCTTTCTCGATCAGTCCAAACACCAGTTCGGCGAAGAAACTGACACGTCTCACACATGGTCAGTGATTGGGCAGTCGGGGTGATAACGGAGTGCCACCTGCTGGAGCGGAGGATCCATTTCGGGGCTGGTTTAGCCTAACTGTTACATTGAGTGACCGCTTGGGTGTAGAAAGGCGAGGAAATGCGGGATTGGGATACCATTCCCACGGCAAGTTGGGCACTCTTCTAAACAAGCCCTGAAGCTTTTGAAATCCACTTGAACATGAAAATTGTTCTTGAATTAAGAAAAATTAAACTCGAAAGTTGCCCTTGAACAACTTTTAAATCAAAACGAGCTCGCTCCTTCTATTTACATTAAACTAGAGACTCTTCAAAACAGAGTAATTTCTTGTTCAAGGACAACATAGTATGACTTAAATTGAAGTTTTAGATCACATACCAAAAAGTGAACACATTTTTTTCAAATTTTATAAATTTTTCATTTTTTGGGAAATTATGAATTAAAGCCTATTTTTGAAGCAGAAAGGTGAGCAAAAGAAGAGATCCTGCCATGCCCTCGTTCAAGACGTCGCCATTTCTATTCAATGATAGCAAAGTTTATATTTGCAAAGAGTTTCCCATCGGTAACTGATATAACAGAGACAGTTGTAAAGAACACACATATCCTCTTTTTAATGTTTCATGTAAGTAGCATTTACACTCCCAATCAAATAAAAATCACAACGAGCTGATCGAGTGCATGGCGCGATCTCTTTTTTAACGCACTTTTCAAATGACTGCTGCCTTGTTGCGCTTTAAAACAAATTTAATTTATTATTTTTCCTCGAAAAATGAAAAACATTTTGAGCGCTAAAGTAAAAAATTTCAATAAAACTATACTAAATTTTCTCTGAACAAAAAAAAATATTTTAGCCATTTTGTAGAGTCTGTAGCTTGGCATGTAAGAAGCTGGTTATAATTTGGAAGACCTTCGCTTTGATTTCAGAAGCACAAAGTTTGTTTAGAAGAGTGACGTGAAAAGTGTTGAATTTGACGTGAAAGTACTAAATTTCAGTGATCTATCCTAATCGGAGGGGAGCAAGTGGACGTTTACGTTTCCAATCCCAAGTTTGAGTTATTACGAGAACTTCGGCTACCGTTCCATGGTCCGAGCCCTTTCACTTAAATTCGGGGGATGTGGTTGTGACGACATGGGAGGACGCACGCAATTGGCACTTTACGGTTGCCCCTCCCAACAAGGATAGAACCTATTTCAGAACAGGTAATAAGGTAATATTATTAACTTTACAATCAGGCTGAAATATCTGGTACTAGTCGTCAAGGAAGTCCACATGGGAAGCAGGAAAGCGCCAGCCACTCACAACCAATCAGCATCACGACCCGTAGTGCGTCCCTTCGATGCGGCCTGATTGCTCTGGCGCATCCTACTGACCACGAAGGCCACACTAACGACTAGTGACGATGTTTTGCCCAAAATTCCCTCTTCTACGCGCATTAATTTCTCTGTTTCCTCACCGTAAGCCTCTCTTTCTACAGGGAGCCCCACCTCGACCATCATCAGACGCCCGCCGGACGCTCCGCTCTCGGGAAATGTACGAGCGGCCCGTCGCAGCGCACTCGGCGGCCAGGCGAATATGCGGTCTCACGAAGCGTCACATAAAGAATCGCCGTCCGTCCGAGCTTCACGTAAAACGCGATGCAGCTCGGTTTTGCTATCGATCGTCGCGTTCGCTGGCGGAACGTCTGTATCCAAAAGTTGTGGGAAAACGCTAGCGCTCAAGCATTACGTGTTACGTGCTCGCAGCGCGCGCAGTGCCACGGCCCGCCGACGGACGTAATAGCCATCGCCCGTGCTTGCTGATCTTCGGCGAACAAGTTTCGGTCCGGAATACTCGAGACGGCTCCTACTGCGAGGCGCCTGTCCACAAGGAACAAAAACTACTATCGGGGTAGGACAGCTCAGCTGCCGTCGTGGATCTCCACCCAGTAATCTGAAGCAGCAACTAATTCGAAACCGCCGTTATGGTCCTTTCTGCCAAGCGGTAGAGAGGGGGACTCCACCGTATCTGGTATGATCTACCTGGTTTCATGCCAATCCTGCGGAACAGAATGCATCGGTCAAACTGGACGACCTCTTCATGTGAGGATCTAGGAACATCTTGATGGGAGGGAAAAGCTCAGAATCTCTACTCTTCTAGGCTACCATCCTGCTGCTACTTCAGTGCAGCACGCAAAAAATAGGCGACACTCGTCTAAATTCACTGATATCCGAAGAATTCCCCGAATGCGAAAGACAACATGTTGACAAATTCAAGTTTGGCTTTCGAGTAGTTATATAGCAGTTTTAACGATACAACGAGATTAAATGTTACTGGTGGTGAGTTTAGTCAGTAGATCTCTCTTTTGGCCGGCGTTTCAAAGTTACACATGATGTCTTCATCACCTCGTTTTTCGAATGGTTGGTCCCTGTAGAATAAAATAGCATGTACGAGGGAAGTACCTCGAATGATTGTTCAAGTTTCCCAGGCTCTGATGTAGGTGACAATGCCAAAACTTCAGCCGGAATAAAGACTTCCTGGAATCAGAGCATTCTGACGAAATATTATTGGCCTTTAGAAAACATTGAACATTGAAGTCGAACAGCCAAAGCACATTTCAGACGTCTGATGAAAAACAGGAAAACTTCTCTCAATCTTCATCTAGAGCGGCATCTGTGTTCTTAAGAACACTCATCATTTTTTATTTTTTTATTTATTTATTGACAGTGTGATGATATGTATCCTGCTCCCGCGCATCGTTTCGAAACTCCATTGTACAAACACACCCCACTTTTGCACTTTTCTAACTGTAGATTGAAATTACTAACCCGATATTTGAATCCCGGAAGAGTTCTTAAACACGTCATCGGGGTGACAGGAATGGGGTAACCTAGCCTTTTACTTTGAAGGAATGCTCCCAGAATAGGCTTGCTTAACCTTTTTTCTGTTACAAATATTGGAAGGCCAACCTTCTATTTCTATTCTTCCACTTAAAGAAACTTGCTCAAGAAATTTAACTCAAAAAGCTGAAAACCTCTCTATGGAAGCAGACGAATTACAAGTATAGTAAGGCAAAGGTAAATCTGGTTTTGTAGCTATTCAGCTAAACCATCAAATTTTTCATACTTCCTCTCTTCTCTCTTTTTTGAAATCTTAAAAATTTTCCGAATTTTATACTTGCATATAAAATTTTCATACACGTGCTAGGGGAACATTTGTATTCGTTTCGATTTCGTATTCAGGCTCACCAGCCTTCTTCGCATTTATCATTTAAAAAATAGGTTTATTACAGTGATATTGCAGAGCATTACCTCTTCTATCTATCGACCTTGCCAGGCGTTTTAGAGGTAAACTTAGTCTCCAAAGTACTCCTATCGACACCTTACATGTAAAGGGCGAGTGCATGGCACCCTCCACAATGAACTATACACTTCATTTTACATCAATCCAAGGTGACCGCATAAAAAGAACTCCGAAAACGTTGAAACGAAAAAAAAACGGGAGCGTAACGGTTAGCTAGTGATCAGTATCACCTTGGAAAATAGGTCTTTGATCCTTTGTAGTGTCGAAGAATGAACAAGAGGCGGGGGGGGGGGGGGGGGGGGGGAATAGAAAGATGTTCACTTTTTCCTTCCTTTCCTTGCTTTTCAACTATAACCTAATTTGAGAACAAAGTTCTCCCGTCAATGCTCTAGGTAACGGTGCGGGCTTTCGGCGAAAGTCTGAAGGCGTGCACAAACAAACTGTGACGGAGAAACAGTGCCCAACGAACACATTTCCAACGAAAACACGTTCTCACAACTGCAAGGGGAATCGAAGATCCCTTCAGAAACATTCTGGGGTTCGTTAAGTAGATAATTACAGTTATTCAAACCTTCATATTTCCGAACTGCAACTTTAAAATAGCAAAATTTACTAAAATTTCGGATGACCTACACAATTACCGTATGAATGCAAGGAATTGAAATGTGCAGATGCAAATGAAAAAAATATTGATACTCGAAAGTAGACTCACACTTTTGGGGGTGAATGAAGACCCGTTGCCGTCCTCACGCGGTGTCGGGCTATATATTTCATGTGGAGCTTGGAAGAAGCCGAAATTCATAGAGGCAAACTCAGTCATCACGCAACATTAATCATCCAAACCGGGCTGAAACGAAGAAAAAATGGTACTGACCATTGTCACACTTATCCATAACGCTACACGAAATAGTAAACTCGTACATAAGCGCGTCATAAAATTTAAAAACAGAACGAAAATTGTCGAAGTGAAATGACCACTACGGCTCAGACGATACGGGTCACGGGTCAAGAACATGTAAAATCATGAAGAAAAACGCTTAGAAACGAAGCTGAAGGACGTGTGTGAAAAGGCATGTCCCCCCATAGAAGATTCGGTAATCACGAAGTGACCATTCGATTTCATATGCAAACAAAATGAGGCGTTATCAGCGTCAGACCGATACAGGTGAGCGGTCACTGTGACATCAACCGCATTTCAGACGTCGGATGAGGAGAAGGAGAAAGAGGAGAAGGAGGAGGAGAAGGAGGAGACGGACGAAGCACACTTCACGACAGGGCTGTAGAATGATAATTATAGATGTTAAAAGCACATGGTAAATGTGAGTGAAGAAAGATGTCGTAAGCCTGAACTAGTGGACTGGAAGAAGAACTGAGCTGAATCTGAAGGCAGCCGGCGAAAGAGACTTGCGGCAAAGCAGTATATATAAAGTAAATTACGCGTAAACGGCGGCGCACATACCGGTATGCGCGCCGGATTTTACTTTTTCCCACCGAGCGCAACCTGAGATTATAGGCGATATTATGTGATGGGACACGATAGATCGTGTCACTTGTTCATGCACATTTCTTCGTCGAGGCTTACCACACACGCTGATTTCGTACAGACCTGCTCGCGGCATGTTCATTCCAGTGATTTATCCGCCGTGTCTTTTTCTCCATCGACCAAGTATGTGAAGACGTGCGGTCAAATAGCTAAGAAGCCGGAGAGCGTGAGAAAACGGGCCGTGGTTAGCAGTGAACTGTTGATTGGAACTGGTAGTAGTTGTCAGTGAAACCACACACACACACACACACACACACACGCACTCCTCACGCACACGAATGTGTAGCGGAACACTTGACAAATATGTGAACCTGGTGGCATCATCACACGTTCCACAAATAGACTGACACTGTCGATGCGCATCAGGCGGCATCAGCAAGACCTCTCCAATGCTTCAGGAAATGCAAAGACAACAACCGAGAAACACGACTCTTCCTCAGTCATCCAGCCGCGGATAAAAGGGAAAAGGTCGGCAATGCAGCAGATGTAACGGTGACATGAAGGTCGTGACAAAAGGACAGTTCTTAAAAAATAGCTGTTTGCCTGGGCTAAGCCGCAAATTCCGCAAATTTCTATAGTCATCACGAAAAAATATTAATACTAATATTAAACAGAACAAGAGATATTTATTTATTCATCTATTTATTTATTTATTTATTTAGGCTCTAAGACGTACTTAATATTTGAAAGAAAATAAACGAGAATACAATCAAACCATGCTGAGAGATGTAACACCAAGAGCGAGTAAAATTCCTAAAGAATACGATGTCCTTTTCAAATTCCCCATTTCCTAATGATGAAAGACCAATCAGATCTTAAGAATGGAAAGACATTTCCAGAGGCCCTAATGCGTTCACTTACTTCTGTACCCTACTGACCGTCGAAGGTGTACAACTAGAGACACACTGATCATTTTCTTCCGGACAGAATCGGAGCTGCTTCTGCAATACCTTGTTCTAATTCTTCATAAAAACTACGACCTCATTTTTTTTAGTTTTGATGAGAAACATTGAAAGTTTTAGGGGTAGAAATAGCAGATTTCATGGAGACTGTGATACGCCTCCGGCGCTTATAAACTTTCAAAGAACCACTTGTTCTAAATAGTTTTTCAAGTTTGTCAAGGATTAGTAATGTGCCAAACAAGGCTTCATAGTAAATCTTCTTTATTCGTGGCCCAGTTTTAGAGCATCAGTTTTAAAACTCTCTTTGGCATTTGGAAAAACAACTAATGTAATCAGTGAAGTGGAATGTTCAATCAAAAAGCAATATAGGACTTCAGAGTTTCCTTCCTTTTCTTGTTTTTCTTATCCAGATATTTCTGAAAATTGCAGAAATATTTCACAGAAGCAATAAAAAATTTCTAGCATGAGGCCTCGATGCGTCTGCCTGCATATATCTACTAGTATGAAGAATATAAATTATTTCAGAATGATACATCTAAAAAAAACATGAGATTTAGCACAGATAAACGTTATACGACCTTGCAATCTAGCTGTTCAATATGACGTTCTTTATCAAATGCTCTGAAGTTACGCATTTTTAAACGAAGCCACCTCTTTTACGCGGTTCTGAAAGCTATTTGGATTGTACCTTCCTACCAGAAGACAACAAATAATGACGCGGAGAAGGAACTTCACTCAAACGCCTCGTAATAGTCTCCGAACATCTATTCTTCAGGTTTTCTTAGTAGCCACCGGCAGTTGCCTCCAAAGGTTCAACTACAAAGATCACAGTGCACTGAATGTTAGTACTTAAAAATTGAGGGTACCTAATCTGACGAAACATTTCCAATCAAAAAGGTATTTTTAAGAAAAAACAAGACTTCTGAGAAACAAACAAGATGATGGGTTGTGAGATACTTGAATAGAACATGATTTTATAAAACTGAAGCATTCAACTCCTTTTGTTTCATGCAGATTCCTGAACATCACTGGAGAGGTGCATAGCTTATCTGAAACCTAAAATGCTTACTCCCATTCGCGAAGTAGCAAACTAAACTAAAAAAATCTAAATTTTTCCTCAAGTTCTGTGAATCACTACTTAGTTTGCTAATTATATATTTATTTATTTATTTATTTATTTATTTATTTATTTATTACATAAGCTTACACTTATGTTAAATTGAATCAAACTAACAGTAAACAGCTATAAAACGTAATTAGTTGGAAAAAAGACTATAAGTTATCTCTATGATTCTACTAACAAGGCGTAAATGGGTTTGAATTCCTACATCCACAAATCGTTTTTCATGTTTTTCTTCTTCTGGAAAAAAACTGGACTTAAAAGGTAAGCTTAGGAGGAGGAAAATCAGTTTTTCTATAGGTAAAAAAGATGAGGTGTTGCTATCTACCTGAATAGAATGAAGGATTCTGATTAAGCGTTCAGAACTGGAGAATTTACCTCCAAACGAGACCTTTAGCTCCAAACAGATTCAGGAGCTCGCCCTTATAGTTCACATTCTACCTCAAAGCATCTAATAACATCAATCGCGGAGTAGGACAATCAGTTTAAAAAAAAACATACTTCACTTCATCCTTTATTCTACTGGTTCTAGTCGAAATCGCAGACCGGAAAGTATCCCGAGCTTCAACTATCAATACGAGAAAGGCTAAATACAACGACTTGAATTTTACAGCCACCTTGCTGCCAAACACCAGTAGTAGAGTTAATAAGTGCTGACAATATCGCTAATCAGAGGTAGGAGTAGTCTTATCTCGAGTTGACCATCTGAGCCGACCGCAACAGCCTCGATGATGAGTGCGATTGCCGATGAAGATGTCAGCGACCGACCTTGACGTGACAAAGGCATCCCGTCCTAGTTAGAATACCTGTGGACCTTTTTTCCCTTGTTACTGATGACAGCTTCATATACCACGCAGTATCGCTTGGTTAGCAGGAACGGAATTCGAAAGCAACACCTCTTTTCGCATTTTACCACCATTGTTGAAGAACCGTAAGGGGTTAAAATCCTGGAATGCAGCAAAAGCTCAAAATTTTGACAATAGAAGGCATTCACGTCAAATTAGGTACTTATCGGGCTGTTGCCCGCTCCGAGACTCCACATGGTCGTGGAACACTCATGTAAACACGGATTATGCGAGAGAGAGAGAGCATAGAACTAGGCAAGGGAAGGAACTTCGTGGCCTGGCTGATAAAACTAAGCCGTTTTAAGATACCTGTTTGGTTTACATTGGGCACCAGCCTGTTTAGTCCCTCAAATTTTTTCAAAATCACCAAATTATTTAAAATTCAAGTTTAAAATTAAATATACAGTGCCCTCCCGATATAACGCCTCCGGATAAGACGCAGCTCTCGATATAACGTAGAATTTCTCTGGCCCCGGCCAGCTTACCTTTACGCCAATACAAATCAACTCCACTTAGGACGCGACGGATATAACGCTACTCCCGTTATATCGCGGATCTGAGAGAAACTCTTCGTTCAAAATGACTCTCGTTATAACGCGACCACGGCTCAGTTCCGGTCCCACACAGCAAATGAAGAGGAGCGAGATGCTGACCGCATCTGTGATCAGACCTACCTTCGATTGCTTCGTTCACAGTCGCGACCAGCACCCGGGTGGCAACGTATAATGTAGATGCATGTTTTCCTCGCCTGCGCGGTCACCAAAAGTGTTCATAGTCAGCGACATGTCGAGCCCAGTGGAAGGCTCCTGGATAGAAGCTTCCGAACATTGGGAGATTTCCTCTTTTGGGAACGAGAGAGGATGTGGAGACAAGCTCTGAATATTCAAAACAATGTGCTACACTTATGCCTCAAGGCCGAAGCTGCTAGTATAGATGCTACACACTGCTACAGGATGATTTGTTGCGACCAGAATCGCATCATGCGGGACTTGTGCCTGCATCCTCTGCTTTTCGGCCAGGATTACAGCTGCAGCGCTGTTTGATCGCGCTCAACATTCCGAAATCATGGGATAGTGGTGATAAGCCATTTGCAACAAGAATGTCTCGGATGTGGCCCGCGATTTAACAGCGCTGGTAGAGTAGTGGGCTAAAATCTTGCCCGAAGGCTGGGAGTGCTGGTTCGATTCCCGCCTGGCGCGACAGTTTTGATCACATACAAAAGATCTTGCAACATTGGGTTGGACAATTGTGCTGTTGATGAGTCTAACTACCCTTGGAACTCTGTTATTCCTCACACACTTGGCGTACTTATGCGCATATAACAGAGAGTATCTCTAAAGGCAAGGTTTCATTAATAATCTAAGGTTGTTCTTTGCCTTCACACTCTCCTCATGGCCACATTTTTCATCACTATAGTCATATTTAGTCATTATATGTGATTCTAGATAAATCTGTGCGTAATATGGTGTAACAGATTTCAACTCCGGTTAGGACGCGACTCCCATTATAACGCGGATTTCCTCCGATCCCTTCAAACGCACTATAACGAGAGGGGACTGTATATGCATTTACATTTGGATAAAGTGATTTAGATGAAGATAGAATAGGTTAGATAAAGATATAAAGTTAGATAAAGTTTTCTAAAGCCTTAATTGTAATTATTTTATTATGCCTTTATTATGTGAACATTAATTAAAAACAAAACCCAACATGTAACATCTCCCTACTTCACTGATTTTTAAAGATGTTGTAAAGGTGAGCCACTGTGCAGATGTTCTAATAACCAAGGTTCGTTAGAATGAGGGTGAAGAAGCGAATCATAGAAGTTTATTTTTGCTCTTTCTATGTTAATTAAATATACTAGTTTAACAATGGTGTAGGATATCGTGAAGCTGTTGAAATAAATATACTATAATAAATAACTACTATACTATAATATAAAATATAATAAATATACTCGAATAAGCGAGCAAGTTTTCAAAAGAAAAAACTAGCACATGGTGAAACAATTATAACAAAAACTCAAGTGTTTTTTGGCCTCTTGGCGGTGAATTCGACGAACGGAAACTCTGGAGTAATATAGACCCCAGCCATCAAACACTAAAAATTGCATTTGTACTTTCCTGCCCTTGAGATGGAATACAATAGATTGATTTGAAATCGAAAACGAATACAGGGCGGTGTAAAAAAAAGCCTGAATTAAAATACCAGTCCTTCATGAACAAGTGCTTAGGACAGCCGATAGAACGGCCTACCACTTTCATAAAAGCTTCGGCAACTGTGAAATTAAGCTGAACCGTATTGACAACTGGCTGTTGTGACCCTCCCCCCCCCCTACTGTTGCTGAGAGTCCAGGTGTAGCTGTGAACGTTGAGAGTTGGCAAAAGAGGATATCTAGGATCATCAGCTGATCGTATAGTGGACACTAGTTTAACGGGCATTGTTTTCGATATGAGGGCGAGCGAGAAGAGAGTTGGTTAGAAGTGCTGTAACAGTGGTGAGTGAGGAGCCGCACAATCAGTAAGCTAAACTACACAGCAAACAAAAACATACGCAAGGGTCCGAGGTGTGCTGGACATGCACAACGCTCTGCTCGGAACATCAAAGAGCATCCTCAGCAAGCAGTACTACTCTCCAGCCTTTAAGCAGCAATCAACTGCTGCATCGGCAAAGGAAGCATGGAGTACTTTTCACAGCACTGTTTAAACACGCTCTTGCACACGAAATCAAATTTTTGTTTTTTATAATTTTGTCGATTTTTTTTTGTAATTTTGTCGAAGCAAGCAAGTCAACGACACCTCAAACCTCGGGTGGAACAAGACACACTAACTGAGCAAATTGTCGATATTCTTCTGGTCAGTAATATTCCAAAATAATTCAAAAGCTGCTCATTCGAACACTGTGGTAAAGACCGGGTAAGGGGGTGGGGTGTCTCAAAAAATGTATGCACTGTTTGAAAGGTGACAACTTTGCACATGCTAAAGGTACCGAAAAAGTTGAGTGCTCCTACAAAAGCTTAAGAAAATAGAAATTTTCTGACAGGTAAGCGGAATGGAGTGCGCCATGCGCTCGTCTGATATTTTGCATTTTACACTCGATTGATTGTGTTCCGCTTGAATACTTGCTATAATTTCTTCACAAAGTTGCCTTTTCGACTGATTTGAGCTTTTTTAAGGTCTATAACTTAAAAAAGCACTATAGTTTGCAAAAAATGCAGGGTATCTTAAAAAGTGCAGGTACAATTTGAAAAGTTTTAACATTGCTGATAGTGAAGCTTTTGAAGATATGTGAGGCTTATATGAAAACATAGTGCAACGAGATTTCTGTGGAGTGTAAATGGTCGAGATCGCGCAATGCCCCTGCCTAAAACCTTGCATTTCAGACTCGATTGATTGTGCATGGGCTGAGTGCTTGTAACAATCTTGTTACCACTTGGCTACATTAAAATGTACTGTGCTTCTTTCAACGTTTTTCGTCAACCAGTAGTTGCAATTACGCCGATTAACCTCTTCATTCAGCTTGAATGTTGTTTCATCAGTCCACAGAATCCGTCTTGGAAAATGGAACTCCTGCTCACATTTAAATTGTAAAATCAATAAACTTGCATGCCGCGGGTCTTTTACATCATTGTCAGGTTCTCAACGTTGAAAGAAGCACAGCACAGGTTGATATGGCCAAGTAGTAACTAGATTGTGACAAACATTCAGCCCGTGCACAATCAATCGAGTCTGAATGGAAGGTTTTAGGCGCTGGCATGGAGCAATCTTGGCTATTTACAAGCCTCAGAAATCTCGTAACCCTGCGCTTTTATATGAGCCTCAAACATTTTCAAAGCTCCACTAGCAGCAATGTTAGAACCTTTCAAATAGTACCTGCATTTTTTAGAATACCCTGCATTTTTTGCAGTCCGTAGTGCGTGTTTAAGTTATAAACCTTAAAAGAAGCTCAAATCAATCGAAATGGCCACTTTGTGAAGAAATTATGGCAAGCATTCAAGCGAAACACAATCAATCGAGTGCAAAATGCAAAATATAGGACGAGCGCATATCGCATTCCACATCGCTCATATGTCAGAGAATTTCCGTTTTCATAAACTTTCACATGAGCTCTCAACTTCTTTGCTGCCTCTACTGTGAGCAAAGTTATCGCCTTTTAAACAGTGTATACATTTTTCACACACCCTGTATTTCCTTGCCTTTACTAAACCTCTAACTTCAAGATTAACTCAAAAGTTTTCACCACTTTATCCCTAAGACGGCGGGTTTATTTTTTGCATAGAGCTGTCCTTGTCCGTTTTCAAAATGAAAAAAAAGGTTATTCGGAGAAATACTGGACATTCAGATTTACAAGATTCTGAGATTGAATAACCGCCGATGAGTTACTGTAGAATTTAGAGCGCACGGTACTACAGATACTCTCAGTTCCTCTCAAGCAAGTAATGTTTTTTGAAAACGCAAAAAAAATCTGATTTTCCGTAGAAAACTCTTGAAAATCTCAAAGTGACTTTTGTTAAGAACAAGCCTTTGACAATTGAACTTCAAAGTTCTGCACGCCCTCCACCGTTGAGAGCCATTTTGCCTATCAAACACGCACTATAAGGTGTGCTGATGATACGGAACATCTTCACTTAATATTAGTTTTTAAATCAAACATTGCATACAAAGACAAAAAATCAAACGTCTCACTTCTCGATTTTGTTCCACTTGAGCATAACCGTACATGAATACCACAGGACACATGTTCGCAGCTTATCTTATCTTTTGTTTACTAATATTCTTAATTATCTAACTTATTCTAATTGCCAACGTCGATTAACATCAGGCGGGTTACAAATCAATGCGATTTTTCTGACATTTTGTTCACAATATCTCAGACAGTAACAACACGCAAACCAGAAACACGAAGATTACTGAATACGCAGGAACGCAACTGATTGGCATTCCCTATTTTTTGAATTTGCATTCCTATTTCTAATCACTGGAAAAAAAGCTTTCCACTTGGAAGGGAGTCATTGGAAGGACACATATGCGATTACAAAAAATAATAGGAGTAATAAAATAGTAAAACGGAAAACCTTCGCTTAATACACTATCTACCACTAAGCAACTAGGTTAGTCTGTAACTAACTGTTAGGTGTTAATTAGGAGCTACGGCGTATGTTGGCCGTTTGTTTCTTCGAAACTTCTTGTAGAAGGTTATCATTGGCTTCACAAGCAGACACTTTCGGCTTAACCGAAAACCGTCCGTAGTTGTGGTATATATTGGTGGTTCACTCACACGTCGCCATCGGCTGTAGTTGTGCTCGAATGACCTATCGAAATGGGTATTCAAATGAATTTCTTTCGAGTTTGAATACTGGAATTCGAATACTCAGAAAATCGCGCTTTTCCAGTGTACTTGAATTCGAATGTTCAGAAAAACCGCTTTTTTTGAATATATGCGAAATCGAATATTTGAAATTTAGGCATTCGAAACCATTCGAATATTCGAAAAAAAATCGAGAGCACAACTATACCACCGCTCAATAATGTTCGGAAATGCAATGAGAACGGTAAGTCATATTCCTACTGCTTACAAGGAAATCTTTGAAAAGTGCAGTTCTGACCGTTTATTTGAAAAACTTGTAGATTAATTAGGTACCAATAAGGAATGGAACCACGAACATAGGCATCTGCTCAACAGTTTAAAGGAAGATCTCATGCCGAACAAAATCAGAATCACTGAAGAGCTGAGCAGAAGCGATGAAGCCATCCGGACCCAGCAGAACAGCTGCGCCTGGTATTTGAAATTCCGCAAGGTTTGTGCAGGAGTTTTATAGCTTTCGCCTGTGTCTGCACCTTTCAGACCCTGAAGAAGGTCAACTCGCCGAAACGTCAGGCAATAAAGGTCACTAACAATCTCTGGTCTGAGTTGAATACAGCAGCAAAACAGCAACAACATGGTCAAGGAATCGGAAAAGGTAAATCTCAAAGTTTCGGTCACACGAGGACGGCAAGGAGAATAAGTGACGAAAAGAATAAAAGATTTATCTAAAGTGATGTCCGGCAGAAGAGGCGTCGGATAAATCTGAAGTTTGGAACCATTTTCAGACACATGAAGACGACGAACAGGTCGAGACGTTAGGCCGCTCAATAAAACTTATTCACCCACATCCTCCTTCAGCACAGAAGCATTGACAAAATAAAGGACGGCGTTTGATCAAATAATGGACGGCACTAATTGATCCCTTTTGGGATGCGCCACGCACTCCATTTCTATGGCATATTGTAAAGGCAATTTGAATGCGTATTCGGCTACCATGTTTCATTTTATGTTTATTTAAAACAATGAGAAAACAACAAAATCAAAACGTAAAAAACATGACAACTCTACGACTGGCAATATCAGAAATAAATAGTCTGCTAGCTGAGAAGAGCCCATGATTTAAATTCATATGTACCACCATAGCTCCCACTGAGAGAATTAAGTTTATTTATATAGTGAGTTGTTGTGGCCAGCCGATGGACAAGTCAGCGCTTCACCCTTCCCAGACACGCTTGGCACCAGTTCACCGACCCTGTAGGGATGAAAGGCTTGCACAGACCGAACGGGGAATCTGAAATCTGAACCGAGAACGTTGAATCGGGTGCATGCAACAGCCAACACCTATTCCAATTGCGCTTCTAAAAAAATGAATAGACTCTGGTAAATAAATCCCATTCGGAGAGAACATATGGTGATTTGTGTCTCCGATCCCCTGGTTAAGTTTCTACGAGAGCTTCAGCTGCGTTCCATGATGCGATGGCTTTATTTTAATTTCTGAGAAGGAGTGGTTATATGGCTTGGAGTGACATTCGCAACCGACACTATTCGGTTGCCCCTCCCGATTAGGAAAGACCCGATAACATATGTTACATTTTGTGCGAAACTAGTAATACAGTATCTATTGGCTTGCCGAATATTCTAATCTTTTCTACTCTAGTTAGTGCAGGCCCGCACTGAGCTCTGGTCCAAACGATGGTGACGAACTCCCCTGGGGCGCGGTGGGAGGTCAGATGCGGGGGTCAGCGAGGTGTGACGGCGGCGGCAGCGTGTGCGTGTGGCGGAACGCGGGCTCGGCTCGGCGGCTCGGCGACGGCGGGCGCTCAGCCCGATGACCACCGGGCCCGGATTCCGAGCGAATGCCCTCGAGCGACAAAGGGCAATCAATGTGCTGGCGTGTGCACACCTGGCTGACCGGGGATACGTCACGCACTCTCACACGGAGGCCCGAGATCGCCGTCGGGAACAGAAAGGGACGGGGGACCACGGGGGGGGGGGGGGCGAAAAAAATTCGTCACCTGTTCCGCAGCCGACAACTGCCTGCGTCGTTCGCCTTCGCACGCACCCGAAGCAGCAGCGGTGGCGGCAGCAGCAGCAGCAGCATCTCTGCTGCCGCTGCCCTGTATTGCCCTGACGATACAGAATCCGGCTGTGACGGCCAGCACGCGAGTGCTTCGGCGGCGACCGCGCCACGTCGTCGGATGGAACGCACGTCGAGCCTGGCGCTGCTCTAGCGCTTGACGGGCTTCTCCTTCCAGGAGCGGTTCTTGCGGAACCAGGGGCACAATATACTGTGGCTCCACTCCCCCCGCCTCACCGTAGCTTCAAATTACTCGGAAGATAGGTCGAAACCACGTCCAAACCTCTATGAAAGATGTAGCTCCAGTCTCTGGCTCTTTCAAAGCACATTCTATTTCTATCGCCCGTAATGAATTTACAGATATATGTGCCTTCACAGTCCTAATGTTCATGCAGGCATCGGTCTTGGTACGCGTGATAGCGCAGTTGAAGTGGGGTACCAATTGCTACAACTGCAGTGGTAAGATAGAGAGAGCTTTTGGCAGCAATGATGAAGGACTGTAAAGTCGATTTTGTCAGAGGAGAAAATAGATGTGCTTAGTCACCTATACTCCGAACAAAACAGAAGATGCTAAATCGAACGCCATGGTGGCGATGTTCCGTTTAGTGTTAGCGAAAGCGGCGCCGGCTCTTGCATGCACTCGATTCCAGTTTCTTGGTTTGGATTTTCCGCCCAGGACAACTTCTCCTTCAATCCCTCTGGAATCGGTGAATTGGTGCCGGACTTGCCTAGGAAGGGCAGGCCGCTAACGTTTCCATCAGTTGGCCACCGAACACCTTTGCAAATTTTAATGTGGTCAAAGCCACATTAAAAATTGCCTCCACGGCATAGAAGCTGGATACGTGGCGCATCACAAAAGAAATTGTCTAACGATGTTCTAGATTCCTTTAACCTCTATAAATCGGTTTCAAATTTTCAGTCTTGGGACTTTGGGTAAAATTCTTTGAATATCATGGACTTGGTAGAGCGGAGGGCAAACAAGATATAGGGCATAGCGCGCGTAGACTTGCACCTTCAATTACAACCCTACAAGATACGACACAGGGCAAAAAGGGTAAAAAGGGGCTATAAAATTTTAAGCACTCGAGGAAGATTCAGCTACTACAAGGAAACACGTGGTGGCAACACCCTGCAGTGGCGTGCCAGTAGGAACCTCATAATTGTTGAAACTCTTTAACATCAAAGCTTTGTTGAAGGCATTTTATGACAGCACACTACCCTAAAATTAGATCAAGCAGAAATTCGAACATTATGATGCCAGAGCCACGCCTTGGCCTTTGAATCTGCGAAATTCAATCCAATTCAGCGCGCTTTCTCAAGGGTCGGTTTTTCTAGAGCCCAGACAAATTCGTGAAACCATCCAAAAGCACGTCTACCAAACATTTTTTGACACTTCAAAAGTTTTCCTTTGTATAGTTCTTCACTGGCCACATCAGCAAATATTTCAATTATGAGAACGACACAAAAGCATCCGAAATTGTGACGAAGCTAGAGTATTCTGTATTACATGTAGTTGTGCATGAGCGAATATATTCGTATAATTATTCAAATAATTTATTCGAACAATAGTCGAATATTCGATATTTCTAGAATTTCGAATATTCTCTCGAATTCGAACAGCGAAAGGAAACCATAATCGAATATTATTCGAAAATCCAATGTTCCAGCTTCGTTCGAAAATCGAATAATTTTATTCGAATAAACTTTAAATTTTCAAGGACAGAATCCGATTCGTGCAAATTGTTCGACTATTCGAATAATCGAATAGAAAAAATGGAGCTTATCCATTTCAAAGCCAGCATAACTATGTACAAAAGGCAACGGTAGCGGTAGGAGACAATTTCTGGGCGTACACCTCCCACACAATTACTTCATGCGAGCCCACGATTGACTAGTCATCATTCTCGGACAAGCCGGCTACAAATTGAGCTGTCCCATGTGGGTGCGATGTCTGACCGCCGTAGTCGCGATTTGAAGCAGAAATCATTTCATGATGCATGGTCCCTGGAGTCATCGGGCGTCATTCGCCGATTGCGCCATGTCCACTCGGATATGGAAGACGCTTAAATTGAACGCTTGTTAAGTAAGAGAGCGAAACGAGCGAGAAACGAGAGAGATCTTCTTGCATTGGTTAAGCATCAATAGTTCTATGTTGTAAGCTAAAATTGAAGAGAAAATTGGGTCTATATCAGTGGCGAGGGGGCAGTCCACTTTGACAATTGGACAACGGCAGCAAAACTGAAAGCAGACTAGTTTCCAAAGACTACACCGTGAGCTGACCGAGAAGAAAACATTTCATTGAAATTTCTTAGCAAGGAGATACCACATTGTTAGCATTCGTTTCGCTTTTCCAGCGATGTCCCCCCCCCCCCGACTAGGATAAATGTGGAACACTTTATTAGGGAAAAGTTGTGCTCCTCCCCTTGACCGCTCGCCCTGCTCATAGGCTCTAGGCGGAGAATGACGTTCAATCTGAATTTCTAAACTCGGCGCAATTTTAAACTGCAACAAGTTCAAAATCGAAAAGAATGCCGAAGCGACCCAGAAGAAACGCCTAAAGGCAAAAATAAGACGCACCTAATGATCGTCGCAATTTATTCACAGTCTCAAAATCAGATGGTTACCATTTATAAAATTGATTTACTGGACCTCGGATCTGCAAATGGTGTATGGCTTAGCATTCTCGCCAAACTTTGACTTAGTTTCAGGTGCTCCATGCCATCAGAAGTTATATGCAATCCATCAGCACGGTGATTCATCGTAGCAGGAAATATTGAATTTTAACGACAAAATCAGATTTTCTTAAGAATTAAATAAAAGCTTCACGTTTCTGATGCACGAGAGCCACGCAGGAATAAGGTGATGAATCGGTGAAAAAAATCGGCATTGAATCGAACGCAAAATCTGAGCAACCATAAAACTTAAACGGAAGCAAGAGATGAGCCTGTTCTATAAGTTGTCGATGCTGTACATACAGAAGATATTTTGGACAAGTGAGGAAGCCGAGCATTTTAGTGGGGAAGAAACTTAGCAGAAATAACTTTATAAAGTAGTGGAGCTCAGCTTGAGGCAGAATGTTTTCACCAGGGTGAAGCTTTCGAGTTCTTAGAGCAATGCAGGGAGTCAACACATATTAGTTTCCAGGTTTCTGCAATGACAGGAAAATAACCTACATGAATGGTATAAATGCATCTGATGATAGCTGGCAAGGGTGGGAAATTCTTCATTTTTCAAGAGATAAATTCAAACACAGATGTCCGAGGCGATAACACGACCACGGCGCTTCAGAATCAAATGCCGAGGCTTCTCTATTCAAACGCTATGGATTTATCTTCGATCGGCAAGCAAATCCAAAGGCCGCCGTTGGCTGGAGACCTGAAGAACACGAATCGGGTACGTACAGTGGAAAGTCCAGCGGGCCCCTCACTCGGCCATCAGACATCAACAAGAAGTGGCACGGCTTCGTCTCTCGTAATCACACCTCTCTCCATCGGACAGCAATTCTAGTGTGGTTCCGCAACGGTCGGTCGGTGTCCGTATAACAGAAGGCTCAGAGCTACTAGTTAGCCTGAGCTAATAGATTTATTATGGACGAACAACATCATGCAGGTCCACGAGCGGATCTGACCAGCTAGCGCTGCGATTGTTTTCATGTTCAGCCACGTACGGTTTCGACAGACGAACGCATACATATCAGATCAGTTGCGCGACGCGATACTGTACAATGCACGCTGGTGAATATGGAAGTTGCTGGAGTGCGAAGCGAAGGCACCGACAGCATTGTTTGCAGAAGGCTGAGGGAGAGGTGTAACCATGAAGAGCTGTGATGAAGAGGATTTCGTCTGGGTAGCATCCATCGTCTGTAGGTCAGAACTAGCTGAAAAAGGAAAGCAGGAGAGATGGAATCGTAACCTCAAGTGTTGAGGTCAGCGGGTTTCAGGTTGAGCAAATAGTATGTAACAGGCGGTGGCAGCAGGCGCCGATTACCAAAACGGGCAAACAGAACGCAACGCGGCGAGGATGCAGGAGGATGTGAACCCGACTGTCCACATGCATAATCCGTCCACAAATACAGGGTCACATCGATCTCTCCTCATATCCGTCCATCAGTGTCCAGCAGCACAGCAGCCAACTTCAGATGAACTCTCCCCCCGGTTGACGGAGTCCGACTCGGTCTCAGATCCCAGCTAGGATCCACACCTCGCCTCGTCCCACGAACGCCAACGCGCTCGCACAGCACTCACAGACGCCTCCTGCCTGCCAGCCAGCTAGCCCGTCCAGCAGTCTAGTCGTGCCAGTCAGCTGGGAGAAGGAATTGCCGGCGGAAATGCCCGGCTATCGCGGGACCAGATGACGTCGCACCGAGGGAACAGCCACACCTCCAGATGAAGTCCTGACTTTTAGTTTCTCTGACGAAAAAGTCAGCGAGGTGAAAAGCTGAAAACGTCTGGCAAAGTGCAGATTGGGAGCGCTGTAGTCGGTGGAGTCGGCTACGATAGCTCCTGATGATGTTCAGTGGTGGAAATATCCTCGATCCCTCAGCTAAATGAATTTTAACGTTGAAATTTTGAATTCAAGTTCAACTGTAAACACTAGAGAAATTGAACATTCATCATTCTCTGCTTTACAAGAATATATGATCCAAAAAGTCTGACACCGTTCTGCCAGCGTCATTCTAGAGCCGCCAGAATCTAGCTATGAACGTCATAAAGGTTCACAAGCACTTCATTAGGGATCTGTGAGATGTAGATATAGTCCTAGCGTTAGCTTCTGAGATAAGGAAAGTTGGAAGGTCAAAAACCTAAAAGTGTTTCGGCAAAGTGCAGGATGGACGGATGCGAGTGTTCCTGATGATGTTCAGTGCTGGAAATGTCCTCGACGACTTAGCCAAATGAGGTTCTACATTGAAATTCTGAGGTCCAGTTCAACTGCAGGTATCGTATCCAAAAATGTCCAACAATATCAGATACGGCGAACGACCTAGCTGCCGGCGTAGTTCCAGCGTCCGTGTCAGAATCCGAGCAGCTCACAAAGGTTCAGTTCACAAGCGCTCCTTTAGTAATCTATGACCACAAAGCTGCTCAAGTATGATTCTGAATTTAAACAAGTAGAAATAACCTTCCCGTCCATCCACCTATACCACTTCGCTCACTGCGGAATTCACTTCAACTGTGATGAACAAGAAGGCTCCGTCGCTGTGATGTCTCCGTATTAAGCCCTATTTTGTGCTACTTCCTTAATAAATAAATAGCTCGGTGCTTTGTCTAGATATATGCGGAGAAAATTTAGATCACCAATATGTATAGTTAATTTCTAAGAGTTTGTGATTTTAGCCACCTTTTTGCAGCAGGAGATGAGCTAGGCTTTGACTGACGGACGATGAGTTTTGTGGTTTGAATCTCGAAATCAAATCTACTTCAAATTCACCTTAGACTATAGGGCTAGGTTCGAAACAAACGTTTTGAGAATATAGTATGAGTGGCTCGCTTTGGACTTGCTTCACTTGGGAAAAAGCTGGGAAATAAGCCAGAAGAAGTAAAAGAGGTTTAGCGGAAACCAATGGATTTTCAGAAAACGTTTTCCGATAGTCTGAAAACCTTATACATATTCAAAACTAAATTAATACTGGGTTTTACTGCCGAAATGAAATTAAATGAAATCGCATCTTTTTCTCGCAGTAATGGAGACGATAAGACAGCTGTGACGATTTGAAAGCTCTAGTAAAAGCCTTTTCGGTCAGTCAAGTTGTTGCGTCTTTCGAGAACGGTTCACCCATCATGAAGTCGAAGATCGCCTACTGCCCATCGGTAGGATAGCCCCTTTTCTTTCATGTCCCATGTGTGTTCATAGTCGACGTTACTCATCTGAGTTACATACATGCATAGATCCCCTTCGGAGTTCGAATATCACAATTCTTTCCTACAAACTAAACCCTTAAAGGTGAAAAGGCTATGCAGACGAGATCGCAGTTTAAAAAAAAAGAAGATATTTTTCACGATGTGTAGTCCTTGCGGTCAACGGTGAGACATTTTTTCCGCTAACAGAACCTGACTCAAAATATGCTTATGAGCGTTGTTCACTGCCATTTTCAAGCACCAGTTAAGAATTTTAGCTAGTTAAGTTCCACTAACGAACATCGGAACTATCCTACAACCTTAGAGGCAACCATTCAAGGGCAATTGTGTCCTCACTCCAGTGCCACATCGTCTTCTTTCCTGAATACATCCCGAAATGCTGACATCATGAAGCGGTCGTTCGGAGAAGCCTTCGGAAACATTGAGCTGAATCTATAGTGAGACCTGTGCTCCCTAGCGACCAGGACAGATCCTGTAAATCTTATCGAAACGACATAGAATAGAAACGCGTCAGTGTTTTGAGGGCCTGGAATGACTTCCCCATGTGCTCCCAACCAAACTTCGACCTAATTACACTCCTACGAATTCGAGCTCCAACATCAGAATCTAAACCTCTCACTCTCTATTACAAAACGCATTCCTCTCACGTGACACACTCTCAAAGAATCGCAGAAGCCTCCTTGCTCATAAACGGCCCCCCGTCTGAGACAGTTGCACTTTTGAACGGAATTGATCGCGACCATTTATAGGCACGCCGGCGGTCGTGGCGACGGCGGCGTCGACGTCGGTTAGAAGCACTGCCAATCAAGCGATTCTTGATGGCCCATCGCATAGAAGAAGAAGAAGGACGCTTCGGCACTTAACTGGGCTGCTTACGCTTAGGCTCAGCTACTTCTACCTGCACTGTTGCGCTTTACAAGCCCAGCTTAACTCTGGAATTCTCAAATTTTTCCTAATACCTTACTCAAACTGGAATCTGTAGGTTAAAAGTTATTTTTCAAACAAACATGTTAAAAATCTCCAACAAAAAATATTCTCTTCAAACGTGAATTTTACAATTCATTTAAGGGACCTCATAAGTTTTCCATAAAGGACAAGGACAAAGGAAGGCGTTGCTCAATGGGATGCGCCACGCGTTCTACTTCTACAGGATATCGTGGAGGCAATTTGAATGCGTATTTGGCTATATAATGAATTACGGTAGCCAGCCGATGAACAAGTCAGCGTTTGTCCTTCCCAGACAAGTCTGGTACCGATTCACCGACCCGGAGGGATCGGAAGCTTTGTTGGCCTGGGCGGGAAATCCGAAGCAGATCCCGGTATCAGGTGCACGCGAAATCCGACACCTCCTCCGACTTCGCCACGTACGCCAAAGTTTTTCCTAAAATCTCTAACAAATACTTTCGTTTACAAACTCGAGTCCTAAGCAAGAAATATCCGGTTCACTTCCCAATAAATTAATTTTTTAAACTTTTAAATCAATTTAATTTTTCTCAAATCTCAGAAAATTCCCTGTTCATTGCACTGTCCTGCACATAATTTTTGATCTCACTGATATAAACAGCTTCCTAAACTGGTTCTTCTGTGCTATCGCTCCCTGCCCTACTTGATGATCTTTCGGGTCTAACGGTAGCTGTTCATTGTCCTCAATGTCCCGTTTAGGGCTAAGAAATGAAACAAGAATTTATTAGTGTTCTTGCTATAGTCCTTAATCAGGATTGTTACCCAATTTTTATTCGGCTTACGTTTTGGCAAGTTTCGCCCTCTTCAGGGCCTGGAATAGTCCGAAACATCTCAACACTACCAGTTCAAGCATCGTTTCAAAGTACATTACACTAATCTCAACGAAAATAAGGACATTACAGACACCGCAGTTTTTAAATGGACGACTAACCTTTGAGGTGGATGCTGAAGTGGACCACCAAACATCCGCAGACGGACGTAGACGTGGTTGAATGAGCTTCAGCCCCGAGACCACCCGATTATCCCGGAAACAGTATAATGTTTTCGTTTAAAGCCTAGATCTCACTTCACATATCTTCCAGTTTCTTTTAACTTTTTGTAAAGTTATTCCTAGGATGAGCATAAAAGCTATCCCTGGAGACATAGGTTTATCCTATGTCCTCCATAGCGGATCGGAAATGGCTGAGAATCTGAATGGACGTTCAATAGACCGTATTCTACCGCGATGACTCTTGCGGTGACAACCGAACAACAACCGACGTTCCCGCGATCGTGTTCTCAAACAGCCCGGCGAGGAAGGAGTGCACTCGGCGCCGTCGCCTTCTACGGGAATAAGCCCGTTGAAGATAACAAACAAGGAAAACAGCCGCAAGATGGTCAGGGCAGTAGAAGTGACAGGCAGATGATGCTGAACTATGTAGGCGTCATCACCTTCTAGTCAGAAGTGCGGAATTTCTGTCCGGGCAACACGACGAACATGTATACGGGAACACAGTGAGGCGCGGCACACGATACGCCATGTTTAGAAATGATGGAGCAGCGACATTTAACCATTGTCGAATCGACACGCTATTCTCTCTCGCTTCTGACGTCTTGTAGGGCCGCAGCAGCACACGCATGACAAAGCTCGGACCGTACTATCGGCAGAACCCGGCACGACGACGACGCGCGCGCCCGATGCAATTGTCAGTAGTATGTCGTATGTGGCGCGCCTCAAAATTACTCATCTCTCGAAAACCCGGGACCGTATTGAGAGGGGCAGCCTCCCGCCTGCCACCCTGCAGCCTCCCGTTCACCAAGGAGTACGGGGACCAGGGCGATTTTTCAGGGGGACAGCTGTCGCGAACGAACTGAAGGTGGTGAGTACGGATGCAGATGTGCTACTCTCGGAGCCGATCGCCGATTGGAAAGGCGCCGTAAGTAGGCCACGTTTTGAAGACATTTCGGATCTATCCCACTGGGGGGGGGGGGGAGCATTTCACTCTCAAGTGTTTTTGACGACGACGGTAAAATAGCTCAACTTCACTTGCTAACCTGTTGAAGTTGGAACATAAAACGTTTTCCTGAATCTTCCATTTGAAATGATAGTTTGCAGCCAACTGTATTTTTTAAACTAAATTTAGCGATTTACTGGAAATTTTAGCAAACAATTTCCTTTAAAAATTGGCTAAAAACGCACACAACCTTGTGTGTACACCTGACTAGTACCAGTTAAGTGAATTAATGTATATTTTGTGCGCAGACGTGGTCATTCTCAATGGAGTCAAATGTGAAGGCGAAAGGGATGGAATCATTGGGAGGAAGGCGTCCTACTGGGGGGGGGGGGGGGGGAGGGGCTGGCATTTCACTCTGTCGTTTTGACGACGACGGTAAATTTGAAATTGCGCTGTTCCATTGCGGCTACACACTGTGAGCTGGGTTACTAGAGAATCTTTCTATACAATTTGCTAGCCGATATGGGCTATCCTGTTTATATCTGTTTCGCTTTTCTAGTAGTGTCCTCCTCCCCCCCCCCCCATCCGACTAGGATAGACCCGACATTTCAGGCCTGTCCTCTAGGAGTTCTCATCAATAGCAGGTGTGCCATGAAGGTGAAACGAAATAGTTGTCGAAGGACAGAGAGCGAACTGGATCCGTCAATGTACTAACAGAAAAATATTTTCTATTCCGCTCAGAAAGGGCAAATCAGCATATCAGAATTAATGAGCAGTCACATGGATCGTTCCTTTCTCAGCGTGACATGAAAATGAATCACATGAGAAGCTTTTGTAGCTGTTTGAAACGAACTTGTTAACCACCTCTACCCCCAGGAATGGAAGAAATGAAAAAATGAAAGCCTCGACTGGGGTATGTACTCAGCTAATGGATGCAGGCAACGAAAAAAGCTTTGATAATTACAGCAAAACTGCACTGAAAGTATGAGAGCACTTTATTCAATAAAAACTGTTACGGATAAAAAAATCGTAACAGGATAGCAACAAGTGTGCTACTGTTGACACATACACCCTTTGTCGGGCTTTATGTCTAAGCAAACCCTCATATTGATTAAAATTCAAGGATAGACAGATTCTGTACCAGAATGGCCATTTTTATACGTCTGCAAGAGTCAAGGGAAGTGGACGAAAGTTCGAAAAGGGTCATATCGTTCATAAAATTTGTCTAAAACCTACATCTCGCGTAGTAACACCTCGGTATTTAAATTAAATAGGTACTGCCATAGCAACCCTAGAAGGCACGGAGAGGACAAAAATTAATTTGAATGTTGTTGGGAGAAAGGTGTTGTTGTTGCTGTTTAACCTTATTTGGAATATGGTTTTCATAGGTGATTTCTTTAGGGGTACAGAACCGCTAGAATGGGTAAGACGTTGAATATGCGTGGCTGGCGTTTGGAAGTGAGCCATGAATACAGTGCTGGCAGTGGGCTGGGTCTGGCAGCCCTTTAGTGTATGAATCAGAAATAAGTCTCCTAGCGTGCTCTACCCTAGTCCTAAGGCTGTTCGTATTGATAAGGAGGAAAATTTAGGCGCAAGTTTAGAGCGATGTCCTTCCTTACCGATTCCATTCACAGAATTCGCTCAAAAACCTTCGGAATGAAAATGTTGAAAATGCTTAGATCTCCACTTCTCTGCGGCTAGGATAAAGCTGTCAGAAATGGAAGAATTAGAAGCTGAATCCCTTCCTCAGACTTGCACCAAACTCCCATAGTTTTAGAGGAAGTGCCGTGGAAGCAGAACCAAGTCGCCCTCTGTCCCATGGATATCAAAGGGGCACCTCTTGTCCATCTATGACGTCTTTCACACTCACCTTAGAGGCTGTTTACCTCATCAGCTGTGCGGCGAGGCTACTCTGAAGCGCCGCGCGCAAGACACTGACCAGAACGAGTCAGGGGTGAGTGATAAGCGGCGACGGTGGCCCAGGATGAAGCCGGGATTAATTGAGAGAAAGTTGGAGGCCGACGTGCCCTTTCGGAGTGACCGATGACCGGTCCGGATTGCGCAATATGCAAATGCCTCGAGCGGCGGCGACGGCAGCGGCGCCGACGTCGGCGTCGTCGGGCGGCCGGACGGCCGGCCAGCCGATGACGGCCAGCGCGCTGCCTGGAGAGAGCACGAGCCTACGAGCGAGTGGTCAGTCAGGCGAGACGACGTCGGCTCGCCGAGGAGACGGAGACCGAGAGAGAACGGCTGGCAGCTAGCCAGTACCACCAATTAGTAGCTGCCCCCGTTCAAGCAGTAGCCGCGGCGGCAGTGCCAGAGCCGGCGGCAATCGTCCGTCGTCGCAGTTCGCCCCTCAATACGCGAACGAGCACAATCCCGCGTTCGAAACGCTCACACACGCACGTCCAGGATAGTCCATGGACGACATATTGGCATCTGTTCGTACAAGGCGACGAAAAGGACGATGGGCTGTTTTTGGGCAGCGCCGAGAGCGTGATGAGCAAGGTGATTCTGGCTACGATTTCTCGGGACAGATGAAGAGGGGAACAGGTCGGGCTCTACCCTAGTCAGAGGGAGGGGTGTGGCAATGCTCGTAAGTAGTACGACATTTTTAGTCCTCTGCACAGTTGCTTCTGTATAGCTAGCTGAGAACCGCTCACTTATCCAGATGTATTTAGTTCATAGTGCTATCCAAAATGCTCATAATTTTGTCAAAATATAAAGATAAAGGACGACGTCACTCGTCCCTTTCTGGGATGCGCCATGCATCCCACTTCTACAGAATTTCGTGGAAGCGATTTGAATGAGTATTTGGCCATACTGACTTGCGGTGGTCAGCCGATGAACAATTCATCGCCCTATTCTTATAAACAAGTCTAGTATCAATTCGCCTACCCCAGAGGGATGGAAGGCTTGGCTGGCCCGGGCGGGAACCAGTAACCTGCTATCGGGTGCAGGCGACATCGGGCACCTCATCCGACTTCGCTACACACGGTCTCTACAATTCCGAGTGGAGTTCGTTAGTGTTAGTCATTTGAAGCTAGATATTTTCTCTGGTCGTTACTAGTTCTGGTTCGTTATCATAGGCCTATATCAGGTGCAGTAATGAATGAATAAATAAATAAAACACTGTGCCATCTCCTGGCTAGAAAACTGCGAAAAAGCCCACTCGCAGGCTAGTTCAAGCTGTTATGTTTGTAGAATAGGTTGCTTCCAGTTTTGCCGCCGTTTTCGTTGAGCCCATTGAGTCAGAATGGAGTGCCCCACCTAAATTGGGATGGATCCCCAGACCATTCAACTGACTGTACCTACTCGTTAACCAGTAATCTCCTCTTCAAAAAGCGTCCGGATATAATTCGATGCTTGCATCGAAGCACCTGACGCGTCGTATGGTGCGACTGAAACTGCCGGCCATCGGCTCGGCTGCTGCGTTGTAATTTCGCAGAAATTCGAGCAAATTTCGCGTTCGGTGATAGTTTAAAACTACGTCCATCCAGAACTAACTGCTGCTGTCCATCGCGATTTAGAACGCCGCGAACTCTCTCAGTTCAACTAGGCAGGGACGGATCGGCCTAACGCTCCAGCAAAACCTTCCACAAGCATAACTATCCTCTTACTTTCAACGAGCCCAGTCGAAGAGACGGAACTATTCGAAGTCTTTAGCAAGGATCGCTTCAGTGTTGAATAATCCAGGTCAGCGGTCAGGTTCACTAGAAAGTAGGAAAAATGAAAATCAGCGTAAAGAAGTCCAACCCTGTGATACGCTATGCATTCGACTTATACAGGCTATTTGGGGGAAGTATTTAGCCTATTCAGCGTCTTTTAGCAGGCAGAGCCGATGGTTGGCTTCGTGTTTTACTCTTAGCAGACACGTCTGGCAGAAGATCGCTGACGCTGGAAGTATGGAAGGCCTGACAGGAAGATATTCTCCAGTGGTCCAATGCAAAATCGACCCGTGGGCTACGCGCTCCCCTTTTAGCCACTACGACGATTTGGACTCCAAACAAGCGTATAAATGTAGTATAAATAGATAAAATATCAAATGTCTAAATTGCATAATATAATGTGTATATATAAATGGAATGAATAAAATAATTCTATTCATGGTTTATTCTTTAGCGGATACTTCAAAGCGTTATTGGCTTGTGTTAATGACTGAGAGTACCTACTCCATCTGATATCCAGAACTTGATTACTAGCTTTTCAATGTCGGTTCAGAAATCTGAAATCCTCCTGTTTCAGTATGATCCTCCCAAAGGAGTGGTCAAGGTGGTTGAAAGGGCGGTGTGGGGTCAGCCATAACATGCATAGTGATTCATCCCGTGTTTGCTGACGCTGTTGGAGGAAAGCAGGAAGAAATCCTTTTGCGTCACCCCGTCTTCTAGAAGGAGTCACCCACTACCAGGAAGCCAACCCAATCTTAGAAAATGCGTAGAACACTGTTATAGACATCACAGAAGGCTGGGTAAAACTGGACAGGATAGAAATGAGTCACAAATTCTATTTCCAGATCCAGTCGAATGGAAAACTGTGTAGGCTATCGCCGAGAAACTATTTAATCTTCAAATGTTGGGAGAATGGGCTTCCATTCACTCCATTGCTACACATAGAGAGGGTATGCTGGCCTGTGTTCAGAACTGGTCCACTCTCGCGGTTACAAATGCCGCCGTGGGTTATGAGGATCGGAAACTTGCACCAATTCTGGACGCCATCGACGTCCCTTACTGCTCCTGGCTAACGGTCACCTTCAATGTACGGAAATTGACTGGACTTCCGATACCATGGCGAATGACAAGAGGAATGGCAAACCTAGACGCCCCATGCACTACAGATACAGATAGACTACCAACGATGGACATGAAAAGCAATAATGACAACTGTTGTTCTTCGACCAGTGTGAAAACTTCCCTTAAATTTAGCCCTACATGGGTGATGCTGGTGGTTTCCAGCTGTCATTTCCGCCTTGAATTTTACATTCTGAAGCGGTTCCCATATCCTTCTTGAATTTGTTTTCCACTTCTAACATTGGAATCATTATCACCACAAGTTGCATAGCCTGCAGGCACTGTGTGTTTGTTCCCAGTCACCCTATAAGAACAGCTTCACTTGAAGGAAGTTATGTGTCACATACATAAATTTCAAAGACGCTCTAGAAATTTAGGATAAATGATAAAGGCCGACGTTAAGAATTGCTTTTTGGAAAGCGCCACGCATTCTACATACTTATACGAGATGTCGCGAAGTCAGCTTAAATGTCATTCTGATCTAATGACTTGCGGTCCACAGCCGATGGATAACTCAGTGTTCCATTCTTCCCAGAGAAGTCTGAGACCAATTTCTCGACTCCGGAGATGGAATTCGTGGTTAGCTCGGGTTGACCTCGAGCCAAGAACTTTGAATAGGGTGTAAGCGACAGTCGGCACCTCCTCTGACTGGACATCGCATCCGTGCCTGCCTTAAACCTTGAATTTCAAACAATTAAGACGCTGGCTTATTATGTCGCTGAATGTTGTTTCATGTCTTCTTCTTACGGTTAGCACTATATCAAGAATCTAAAGTTCAGTTTTGCAGATCCAATCCTTAAGAGTAAGCATAAACGACGCAGTTAGCAGGAGGCCGGATTTTACGTAGCACCACCAATTGATTGCAGGTTCGTTTTGCGCCCAGGATAATCAAGCGTTACATTCGTTTCAGAGCTGCTATTATACATGTTCGGGAGTAATGAAGCAATGACTTGTCTATCGGTTGGCCGCCGCAACTAGATGGTGTGGATCGAATAGGTTTCCAAACTACTTAAAGGATAAAAGGATAAAGGACGACGTTATCCAATCTCTTTTGGGATGCGCCACGCATTCTATTTCTACGGGACATCGTGGAGGCGATTTGAATGCCATACAATGACTTGCAGTGGCCAGCCGATGAACAAGTCAGCGCTCTATCTTCCCAACAAGTCTGGTACCAATTCACCGACCCCGAAGGGATGAAAGGCTTGGTTGGACCGGGCGGGAAATCCGAACCAGGAACCTGGTATCGGGTGCACGCGACAGTCGGCGCCTCCTCCGACTGCGCTACACGCGCTCCTCCAAACTCCTTGCACCAGAGAAACTGATATCCTGCAGAAGCTGAATCAGTGGCGCAGTCCAGAGAGAAGTTCACTGTTTTGTTTTCAAATTAAAAAAAAAAAGGTTTGAGGAATAGAACGGAGAAGGAGGTTTTATAAAATTCTGGCAGCGCAGGCCTCACAGAACAACCCCAAAAGATGAGAAGAGGCTAAACCAGCTTATCGTTAGCAACCATGTGCGGAACTCAAAAAATCTTTTATTTGTTAGAAAGCTTGTTTTGAACTGAAATATGTCGCTTTAAATACAGAGGCTGCAGACTGCACTATTTGTTAGTTTTGGAACAGGCTAATCTTGTTCAGTGTTTAGATATATGGAAGCTCCTTTTGAAAAATCCATGAAAAAAGACCAACAAACTATGCCAAACTAATCAGGAGAGGATACTCCTTGAAATTTTTCTAACGTAGGACCCATATGTTGAACCTATACGTTCCTCACTTTCTTAACGCTGACCCCCACCTCGGACTTCAGTGAATCTGAAGTTGCTGTTCTATCATGTGTACCGGACTCTTCAACAGAATTTAGTCCTAACCAAGGAGCTCTAACGTGAATCATGAATCTGAATGCACTCAGAACACCTCTGCGGAGCCTCCTCACGCGTCGCTTCCACTGCGCCTGATGTCCGGTCGGCGAGTGCCCTCTCGCGGCGCGCCAACGGTCGCCGCGCTATGTGGCTCCGCGCTCGGCGCTCGGGAAACGAGCGTTCGCTTCTCGACGGCCAGTGGCCGGCGGAATGTTTTCAGATCGCCGCCGCAGCGGCACTCTCGAGCTGGCGGCGGCGGCGTCGCCGTCGCACGCGACACTCGCCTCGTCGCGACGTCGCGTCGCCGCGCAGCGGCAGCGTCGTTTCAAGTGAAAGCGCGCGTGCTCGCCGCGTGCCGCGTTGTCCATTTCGCATGGTGTTGTGTTTCGGAACGCCTCCTTCGTCCGTCCGTAGTGGACGTCGGCCGATCGAGAATCGATGGCCGTCGCCGGCGCCTGGACATCCAGAAGGCTCGCGCTCTCTGCCCGCTTCTCCCTTCGCTCTGCGTCTTATGTTAGCACGTGCTCCCCGCCGCTCGCGTCCAATATCACTTGTGGCTCAAATATTTACCAATAATAACGCCGGAAGTGAAGGTGATGGGCATGTCGCGGCTATTCATGCCGGTTCACGTAATAAACCAGTAGTACACAGTACATCTGCTACAGATGAAATAGAAAGTGTTGGTTCATCTGGGCCTTTATTGAAAAGTACAAGTGCTATTTTGGAGCGCAAAACTTGAGCGTGGACATGTAAACACGCGGTGCTATCAAACGGAGGAGAACATGCCGTGCACTTTGAAGTTGCTTTACAGCTGTCCATGAGCGCTCTATTACGGCGCCATCATTATGGCGTCTGATCTATGGTCCGCTACACGTCATACGCACCCGCCACGCGCGCTGCTGCTCACAAATTTCCGAGGGTCAAAGTGTTCCAAAGATCTCAATGAGGTTCTCATTTACAGGCATTCCCTTCAGAAAAGTGTCTATGTGGGTAAAGAAATGCATAAAGTTCCCAGTGGCTTGCTAGGTTCGCATGCAAAATATTATTTAAGTAGGTATTTTTAAAAATTTAATTACGAACTTTAAAGGTAACGGAATGAAACTGTCCTAATCGTCACAGTCTTCGGCTCGAGATACAGAAGCGAGTGTGATGTTTCTTCGAGTACAACCAAGAGTGCTCAGAAGGACGAGGAATAATAATTGTTCAACGGCTCATTGGCACTGCACAGAGTATTCGATAGCGTTTTAACACAAAAACCAAAATGACGAAAGAGCAAGTATTCGTGCTAGGCACAGCTTTGCTATGCCTCAGCTCAATCCGTCATTTCGGAGAAACGGATCTCGCGACGTCTGCAAAACGATTGTGGAGAGCTTAAACGTTGATTTCGAAAACCAGTGCAATAGAAGAAGGTTGACATAGCTGGTCTGGTAAAATCAAACTCATTCTCCAGATACTCCCTGAGCTGCTTTCAGGGAAGATTCGCGTCCTTCAGAAGCCATCAAGGCCATCATGGACGCGGGTTTTTGGACTCACACTTGCTTCTTCCCCGACATTTTCACACTGATATTAAAAAGAAAGATTCGGCGACATCTTTGTCGATTTGAGGTCACTTCTGAATACAACTTCTGGGGTAAAGTGTAAAAAGCTATAATAGGCAAGTTATCAAGGAATGCGCCACGCATGCCACTTTTACAGGATGGTGAGCCGATTTGAAAGAAAATTTTGCTTATATGTATATATGGTGGTCATTCGATGGCAACGTCAGTGCTTTTCCCTTAACGTTTGGCACACGCGTTTGCAGCCAGTTCATCATCCATAAGGAAATGGAAATCATGGTTGGCCTTGGCGAGATCCGAACGTTGAATCGGTTCGGGACCTCGGTGATCATGGGTACAACTCAATTCTGTTTTGTAGCATTGGTCAGAAGGAACATAGCTCACCAACTCTCACATTTCGTTTTCTAGAGCGAAGAAGAAGAGAAATGAAAAAATATTGAAATAAATAAAGAATAAAATATAAATCAAGCACAAAATAAAAACAAATATTCTTAATCAATCTTTTTATTATACGGCACTAAAGCATGCTTCAGACGAGGAGCAATATCGAAGGTTGTATATGAAAGGCAGCTAAGAACAAGGTTAGAAGCCTCTACAATCCCATACCAGCAACTGTGTCTTTTCTGAAAACTGACAAGTCTCATTGAACTACATGCTATGTTATGCTTACAATCCGCTTTCGACATAAAGTGGAAAGATGTTCGAAAATCTTCTAAAGCAGCTCTTGCTCAATTTGCTTTTCATGTCTGAATTTATTTATTTATCTTATGTTAGGGGCACGTGCAGCGCAGTCGGAGGGGGTGCCGGCTGCTCTGTGTACCCGATACGAGGCTCCTGGTTCAGATTTCTCGCCCGGGCCAATCGTTGGTACCATACTTGTCTGCGAAGAATAAAGCGCTGGCTTGTTCATCGGCTGGCCATCGCAAGTCGTTGTTTGGCCAAATATTCACTGAAGTCGCCTCCACGGCATCCAGTAGAACTAGAATGCGTTTCCAAAATGGATTGAGTAACGCCGTCCTTTATCTTTTAGCCTTTATCTGAATTATAAAAATAGAAAGTCTAGACCATTGACTTTCCGATGCAAGTCGTAGCGGACTAATCCTGCTATGTAACCCTAATCGTGCTGGAATAAAGCATAAGTGAACTTAGAAATGCTGCGCTATGGACTTTTACGGGTGTTTATGGACACCAACCAACAATAACTACCTGTCGCTTCTCCGAATGTTTCTCATGACATGACATCAATGAGCAGTTCGTGAAAGAGACATGGATATCTAAATACTTTGCACATTTGAGTTTTTCACAGTCTGGTTCGAAATGTTTGAGCAATAATGGTGCCAGGTGCGTCGAAAGACAGCACTTGAAACCACCATGATATTTGGCGGAAGAACATGCGGTTCATATAAAGAATGTAGAATCTCCTTATTTTCAATCATCACTCAGCCGGCTTAACGTCTGGTCTAATTACTGGCTGAGGCACATCGCTCCACTAATTGATAGTGGCGGAATTTGTTTACCTTTTGTGAAGCCTGACCATCGGTCAACATATTCACGTGATTCCCGTATCAATTAAAATTCAGTTCTGGGCAAAATTGTTTAAAAAATCAATAGATGCTATGTGATTGTTGTGAAGTTCGGCCACGATATCCGCTTGATTTCCATGTTGGGGGGATAACCCTGGGCGGCGGGTCAACAATGTTGATAGAGATGTGTGCTACTTTCTTCTGCTATAGTGACGGACGGACGGACGGGCGACAGATGGGACAGGAGGACCAGTTAGCACTTTTCATTGTATAGGAGGGTAACAGCTTTGTAAATACCAAAAAAATGTCTGTTATAACATTGTTTTGTTCCGATCAAAACTCTAGCGCCAGGCGGGACTCGAACCCGTACCTCCTGCTGACCGAGCGGGAATGCTCTGCGTGCCATTGCTCTACCGGCGTTGTTTGATCGAACGCAACATCCACATCCAATGTTGCGGGCCACCGTATTACACATTTTTTGATTCAAGTCATTTTCTTTAGAAAACGACTTGAATCACCACATGTGTATCACGGTAGTCCGGAACATAGGGAGGAAAATGCCACTTTATGCCCATTTTTCTTAAGAGGTTCAAAGTTTACAGTACACCTGCACAAAAGCCTTCTTGAGCCAATTTCCTTCTTTTCTTGCCACTTTTGGGTAATGATATAGTACTGAGAACTACACTCCATGCTGGTGATCTCAGGGATAACGACTGGCGAAGTTAAGTTCTATAACGCTGAGATAGATGCGTTCCTCTCGCTTTTCAGTAGGGAAGCTCTGCGTGTCACATGTCGGATCGGAGGATGCTGTGCGGGGTATAAAGCTGTATCCACATCTTTTTACCAGTGCGACCTGTTGACATATCCAGATCTCTGTGCTGCGGCCGATGTCCGGGCTTCGCCATTATCTCCTGCAGTGCAGCACATCGTGTCGACAACGCGAGGAGAGCCGATGGTGGAAGGGCGACAGGGTGGCACCACGGTCATCGGCTGCTCAAATAAGCCACGAGTTGCGGCGACGTGTTCAAGATCGCACCCACACCCCCACCTACCTGCTGGCCACAGCCAAAACGGGTTCCGTTGCTGGAACCGAAAATTTGAAAAAATGCGGCATCCAGTAATGTCAGTAGGATCAGTCGAACGACGTCCAACTAATAACCCGGCCATTAGGTGTATAGAATAGATAGACTAAGCACTTCATAACAAACAAACAACGTCGACCTGATCGATAACGATCGATACAGATGTGTACTTTTCCGGATATTACTGCATCAAGTTGGAAGCCACACCAACATGGTGGCAGGTGGATGTTTCATGAACTACACTAGAAAGGTGATTGACAGCAAGTGGATTACGTATGATCTGAACGTTACTCAAGACAAGTACTCACAGCAAGGCCATCCTTTAGAATTACTAGGAATATCTGTAACAACCCGCATGACAGTGCCATCGTGAAAAGTGCTAGCTACCACTTGCACTCCGAATTGTGGCTTCGAGTCCCTTCCAGACTAGACGAATTGGTCTTCGTCGCCGACGAATTGGTACCAGACTTACCTGGAGAGGGAAAGGGATAAGTCACACAGTTCTACATTGATTGGACACCTTAAATCGTCCAAATCTACATCCTCACAACATCAGGATATTCCGCAAAAGACGAAACGTGGCGCATCCACGAGGAGATGGAGCTGATTGTCGTCGTCTTTTATAGTTAATCGGAAAACCGCCTTTATGGAAATTATATGCAATGTATAATACTGTATGTTGTTCTCAACATCAAAGTAACACAGCTATCTAAAGAACAGAATTGAATTCTGAATTTAAAAATTTTAATAATTTATTTTTGAGAATTAACATTAGGCTAGACTTTTCTGATTTATTCGAATAACTAGGATAATAAGATCTAAGACCTCTATAGATGAGATCATTGCAAACCTTCACCAATTCAAGATTCAACAACAACAACAAACTCCGCTCGGAACATAGGACCAACAACCCCTATCAACTCGTATTCGAGCATTAAAGTCACTTTATTTATTTTTACTTGTTTTATTTATTTTTTACACAAACTGTGCCCCATAAATAATAAACAAAACAAATATTGTAGATTAAGCCAGATTACATCATATATGTTCGGTCTGAGTGTTTCTCAATCCTTTTATAAGTAATGTGGGAATTCCAGTTTGAAATGAGATAAATTGAGATCGTTGTAAGTTCATTTCTAACAAATGTAAAGTGAGGTTTGTAGAAGAGTAGCCCGTACTTGTTTCTTATGAAAGAAGGAAGAATAATTTGCAAAGGTTGCTGAAATCGCAAAAAGAACATAAAGCGTATATAGAACCCTTTCCGTGAGGGCGTCTCGTGTGGGAAAATATACGAAGCTCCAAGTCTACGTCCTTCTAAGCACACGACCCCAAGGCGGGCCCTATTCTCTTTAAACAGGTATGCACCTCAGGCGATAGATTAGAAGGGAATTGCGCATATTGAAACGCAGGAACGAAAGACGTCGGTACGGAGCATGGGGATCATTAAAGTTGGACAAAAGCACAAAAAGATGTTTAAAAAATATTAAAAATTATTAAAATACACTTAGAAGATGGGAACGCCGTTGCCATCCAGCAGATGACGCATTCAACATTCCTAAAGGACTCTGCATTAGGGCGAGCCGCTATGTAATCCAGGACATAGATGATGTGGATTGACAAATTTTTGGCTGACAAGCGCGCAGTGCAAACGAATATTCGTTTTTTTTTACCGTGTTACAGAGTTTGTCTATTAAGGCAATGTCACTCGTTAACATTGAAATCTCCCGTCAATGTTGCAAAGTATTCATTCAGCGAAAGATGTTTCACCTTAAGAAGTCCCACGGTTGTAGCCATGCGAAGCGCTTATCACAGTCTGATCATCGTTCCCTCCTTAGCATTGTGAATAATCAGCCGACAATTTTTTGTGGGTGTACTTCTGGCTAGACGCCACATACTGTTTTCTGCAATCGACAACAACTGCGTATTCTTATGAAGCACAGCGTGTCCTCCCTTCCAGGTCATCGAGCAAAAGCGTTTAGCTTCATGTTATCCTCTATTTTAGAAATGACTTCCGTGGGCTCACCAGTGTCAGCCATCCCTCACCGTTTCAAGGTCTTCAGAAGATACCATGGCTGTATAACTTTACCAAGCGCGGACTGCAACAACAATCACAGCTCTTTGATTTAGCGATCATTATCATAGAAACGTGAAAGCCCTCATCGACGTTATGAAATCATTCAAGTGGATGACGGTAAAACGTCCAGTGCTTTGACATACATACATGCTCGCTAATTAAGATAAAATAAAGGATAAATGAAAAAACGTTCTTCAATCCTTATTGGGATGCGCCACTCATTTTACTTCTACGGGACGCCGTGGAGGCGATTTGAATGCGTATTTCGTCATACAATGACCTGCGGTGGCCAGCCGATGAACAAGTCAGCGCTCCATCCTTCCCAAACAAGTCTGGTACCAATCCATCGAAGGGAGGGATGGAAGGCTTGCTTGGCCTAAGCGGGAAATTCGAACCAAGAACCTGGTATCGGGTACACGCGGCAGTCGGCACCTCCTTCGACTGCGCTGCTCGCGCCCAATTGAGATAATGATGATTAATATTGCTAACTATGCTACTGATATAAAAAAATTGACGAGCTCACAAGCATCTTGTTACAGAATGGAGCAGACTTGTTGCTAGCCGTTGTGGAGCTTAAAGTCGCGGCATACCGTCTCGATAAATAAAATGATGGAAAAAGTAAGGCTTTCAAAAACGAATTGTGATATGATATCGATGTAGTCTTACTCAACTGTAGCACTAAAATTCTAATGGCTTTGATTCGGCTTGTATCACGTTTCGCCAACTTCGCCTTCTTTACAGCCTGAAACCGTCGAGAACATTTACAACACTATTCCTCTAAATGGAGGCATTTCATCAAACATAGCGCTTTTCTTAAGAAGTTATAGTTCTGACCAAGGATCCGATCCCGAAGATACCTTAATCTTACGTTCCTTTTATCTTAACTGCCTCTCATACATAGCAAGTCGACCTTGTGGTCATGCTTCAGAAAAGTGTAGTGCAGTCGAAGAAGGCACTGGTTCTGGTGTCACGCGCACCTAAGATCGACTGAAAGCTCGAGTCTCCAAGTTTCATTTCTCCATTTCTTTGCTGTCAAACTTGTTTGCTTATGACAAGGATAAATAATAAAGGGCGGCATTGATTGGGATGCCCCCCCCCCCCCGCATCCTACTCGTACGGAATATCGTGTAATCTGATTACGTATTGGCCTATACACGACTTGAGGTTCCCAGCCAATAAAAGGATAACGAAATCCACTGCCACTCAATATTCCTAAAACGTCTGATAAATTAAAGCGGTGTTCCATCTTCATCCTTTCCGAACAGGTCTGGTACAAATTCACGTCCCCTGTAGGGAAGGAAGGTTAGTTGAACCGAGCTGGATCAGAACCGAGAACTTCCACCTCGACTGACTAACGGGACAGCCGGCGCCTCCTTCGTCTGCGTTAGCGCACACCCTGAGAGGATAAAACAATCATTTATTTCTGCTGTAGGATCCTGTGTAAAGCTGTTGGGCCAGGTGTATTTCTTTACTCAAACGGGAGCCATTCAATCAACATGGTGTATTTCTTTACTCAAACGGGAGCCATTCAATCAACATGCATTATTTATCGGTTGGTGGCCGAAGATTATTGTGTATGTAAAATAAGCATAAAAGACAAAAAAAAGGATAAAGGAGAGTATTACTCAACCTCTTTTGGGTTGCGCCACGCATTCTACAGTAGAGATGATTTGAATGCGTATTTGGTCATTCAATGACTTGCGGTGGCCAGCCGATGAACAAGTCAGCGCTTTGTCCTTTCCAGACGTTTGGAAGTAAGTCCCCGACCCCGGAGGGATGGAAGGCTTGGTTGGCCTGGTCGGAAAATCGAACCAGGAACCTGGCATTGGGTGTACGTGATAGCGTGCGCCCGATTTGACTGTGCCACATGCGCTCAGTAAATAAGCGTGCACATATACTCTCCCTCTCATATATCGTGATGCTGCTCTACTAAACAAGAATGGTGTAGAAAGAGATAGATAAAAACCAGTTGAGGAAAGTAGCGAAATCCACTAGTTCTCAGTAATCCTAAAACGTCTAATAAATTGAATCCGCGTAATGAAGTTGGGGAGAAGCGAGGAAAAAGAGCAAAGATTATCGATGTGTGGGAGCTAGACAGGGACAAGAAACCACGATGGGAATATGAAAAAGGTGATCCGTTGGGTAGGATATCCTCAGGGAGTTTAGGATTATTTATCATATTTTTATTTAGGATTTTATTTTATTACTTCTAACGAAGCTTTCAAAAATAGCAAGAGAAGATACTATATGTGTGCCGTCTCGATGAAGAAAAAACTGAAGCTGTTGGTGGCGTAAAGGGACTCGCTCCAAAACGGATAATGGATTGTCGCCACGATGTGACGAGGAGCAGATGACCGCACCAAAAACCAGAACGAGAGCAGCAATGGACGAAGCTCGTGTTGCTCGGCGAAATCGGAGACGAGCGGTGCGAATTCTTCCGCGATCGGGCACATATTCAGAGCTAAGTCTTCGTCGCTCGGGCAGCTCTGCTCTCCGCTCAACCATCGGAGCCTGTTGTTGTTGTGACGAGTTTCGTTCAGCAGTGGTCAGTCAGCAGGGGCACACTACGGTAGTGTTTTGGCATGGTGAATTAGATATGAAAAGGCGGCTGGTGCGCACTGGTCAAAATAGTAAACAAAAATGGATAGCCATGGGCGATCGATTCGCCTCCTAGAGGGATTTCCCCCTCGACTGAGTCCCGGACAGCAAAGTCGAAAATGTTCCACTGCAGTAATTCCTCCCCACTGTGTTGTGGCGGGAGCGCACAGCCCAGCGAGCAGGAGCCGCCATCCTCAGGCACATCATGAATCGATTTCAGGTTCGACTCGGAAGATGCTCATGAAAGCACCAGTACGGGAGAGGAGAGCTTGCACAAAAGTTGAACAGAAGAAGTGGATGGCAATGAAAATATTTACTAACTCAGTGGACGCATGGTAGAGCAGCCGAAAGTGTAGCCGTTGTCGTGTGCATACCTAATCGAGGTTTCTTGGTTCGGATCTCGCGCAGACCAACCGAACCTTACACCGCTCCAGGATCGGTGAATTGGTAATAGACTCACCTAAAAAAATAAATCGCTGACTTGTCCCTCGATTGGTCACCAATAGTCAATATATGGGCCAAATACGCATCCAAAATACCTCCACCATACCCGGTAGAAGTCGTTGTACGTGGCGCATCCTAAGTAGAGATTGACTACCGCCTTCCTTTGTCCTTTTGACTAAGTCATTCAGAAGCTGCCGTCATTTTCGCTTCTAAATTCTTGCCCTTTTCTAAGTACTCTTTACTGCGATGCGTGATGCATATTACACACAATTAGAAGAACCAAGTCCATGATCAGCGGTTATAAAGGGTGTATGAGAAGGCTTTTGTGAAGTTCAGACTCCCGGCGATTTTTCATGGTCATTGTTTCCATGGCTCCGTATTCAAATGCTGGACCGTTCAAGTCTCACCATCGATCTTGGGAGAGGGGATGTCCTCTGGTGGAATCAAAAATTATATGCTACGTCTAGACAAAAAGATTATAAGAGAAACAATACATGGAACTGCCCAGAGCTAGCGCCTAACCTCTTTCAAGACTACCACCCAAACTAACGCTTTAAGCTATGTCTACTCGACATTCGCTTATCAGTATGGATGAGCGTTCAACTTGTTTTGGCTATTGAAATCGACACTTGCGCACTGTATATGAATGGAGATTCACCAGAAGACATCTAGTTTATTTCTTGAAAATGTTGCACTGCTTTGAAAATGTTGTTTATTTATTTTATTACACAAGTTTCCTCATGTATAGATGAAAAAAGCCACAGAAAAACAACAAATACCTTAGACCAATTTAAAAAGAAGAATCCAGCAGCAGCAACATAGAGCAACACAGAGGCAGAAGCAGAGGAAATAATCGAAAGACCTCAAAGGTATCAGGAACTTAAATATCGATCCAAGGTTTTTTTGAAGGTGTCGTAGCCAACAAGGACACTGTGCTTTTTGCGGAACATCTCAAGAGAAGTAACAGTCCTAAGCGTGAAGAAAAATCGCCGACAATTCAACTTCCCTCTACCAGCATCATACTTAACAGAATCCCCACGAGGGCTCGATTTTCTCAACGATTGAAGATCACTGATCCTTACGCTGCTCTTACCATGCAGTATCTTATGGAAAAGTAGGAGGTCGTTTTTTTGCCTTCTAGTTTCAAGTGAGGATAAGCCGAAGTTTAGGTTTCTAACCGCTCTAGACGGAATCTGATCGTATACAAATTCCAGTGCACGCACCATAAGCTTTCTTGTGAAACTATTCTGGACCCGTTCCAGCATAGTAATGATTCTTTTCTTGTGAGGGTTGAATATTGGAGTGCCGTATTCCAAGATGGGTCTGATGAAGGATTTATAGGCTTGGAGAAGTACAGCAGGATGTTTCTTGTTTACAGTGCTCTAAATAAGTTATAGGTGGCCCGGATGGCTTTTTGATATAGTTTCACAGTGTTTATCAAAGCTTAGATCATTGGTTACCGTAAAGCCCGAGTCCTTGATCTCAGTTACGCTACTGAGGTAAGTACCACTGATAGAATATTGATGTTTGTTGTTGCGACTACCCAAATGAAGTACTTTGGATTTTTCACTAGAGAGCGGCAACTCCCACTCTATGGACCATGTTTGGACAGAGTCGATTGCATCCTGGAGAGCTGTGACGTCAGTGTCCTTGGTAATTGATCGGTAGATCTTTAGGTCATCCGCATATGCGCAAAATTCAACGTCTGCACCTGAGAGAATGTAAAGCAGATCGTGTGTGTAGATATTGAATAAGACTGGGGAGAGTACACCTCCCTGAGGCACACCACTTCGAACGACTCTGGTACTGGAAAAGGAGTAATTGACGCGAACAATATACTTCCGACCCGACAGGAAGGACTTCATCCAAGAAATGATACGAGGGTGAATACCTACCACATCCATTCTGTGGAGTAATAGCTTATGCTGAACACTATCAACTGCTTTACTGAAATCAAGATAAACAACAACACTCTTACCCTTATCAGTACACTTTGTCCAGTGATTGAGCACTTGAATCATGGCAGTAACTGTGGAACTACCCTTTTGAAAGTCATGTTGGTTTCTAGAAAGAATAGCGTGCTTCTGGAGGTGGTCCTCAATCCTTTTCTTCAAAATTTTTTCAAAGAGTCTAGCGAAAATTGATGTAATGCTCACTGGTCTGATGGCAGATTGTATGGAGGCTTTTTTTGGAATTGGAGTTATTATGGAAACTGTCCATCGAGTAGGTACCTCGGCCCTCATCAAGCTAAGGTTAAAAATGAAGGCAAGTGGGCTGCTTATGATTGGAGCTACTTTTTTAATGAACGACAAGGGATAAAATCAGGTGTAAGGCTTTCTGACTGTGGCCATCTTAAAAGTAGATTCATGACTTCATCTGCGTGAAACCAAACTGAGTCTTCCATGACAGGGAATGTTCTCCCTAGAGATGGATTATTTGCGTCCTCATCATCAACAGTAACAAAGAAATCTTCAAACGTAGATGCCAGGAGCTCGGCCTTATCTTCGTCTCTGTATATCATTTCGCCATTAGAGCCGCAATGTGTGGTTTATCACGTAATCGAGACTTGAGCAGCTTAAAGAATGCATTCCTGCAGTTAGAGTCAATGACTCTCCTTACAGTTTCTATGATGACTGGTTCAAAGTGTCCTAATAGCAGTGCTCTATCAATTCTTCTCTGCTCAAAGAAAGCTACATAATGCTTCTATATAAGCTAATCCGTTTGTTGGTCTCTCCGAGTATAGATCCAACTTTCTCCCGTTTCAACGCCCGTATGTTCTTCCTTCCGTACGCGAATTAATTCCCGGCTTATCAGAACTACCAGTCTTCACTAATCGTGACGGGTAGGTGTTCGTGGTGAAAATTACGTTAATACACTAACTTACGGAAAGCCTCACAGTAAGGCATCTATATCGATTGAAAGACCATTTTCGATCGATTAATATCAGCGATTTTCGGTTCGGCTCAACTTTTTGAAGTGGGAATCTCGTGGATGTGTTGAGTGGTGCGCAAGTTTCAAAACCTGTGAACAACATCGATCGGACGACCAGTATCGATTGACTTGATCGGCTTTTTTTCAGGATTGACTGTTTGACGTAAAAAACAAGCCAACGTGGTGGCTGATGTACCAGCTTTGCGAACAGCATACAGCATTAGGACGGTCGCCTTGGAATGGCTTTTTGATGTATGTATATCCAAAGATGACCGTTTGAAGTGAGAGCGAGTGGTCTCCACAACAAGCAATATCGATCGGTAACTATGAATTTCTGAGGTGAAGCCCAGCAAGTAATCATACTGCTGCTAACCCGGCTGACTACGGAATTTCTTTTACATAGATATACATACCATGGGTAAGGTACTTCTGTGGTTGGTATGGTCATGTTTAAGACGTCCGGCAGTACTTGTGTGGATTCTCCCCACAAGTGGTTACCTCATCGTTCGCCACTGAGGTGAGACTTGAGGTGTAACGTCATCTTGAGTGAAGGCTTGAGTTATCGGTCTCATCACCGATGTTGTAATGGGTGATTCTATCCTAGACGATCTCTTTATCGATTGGATTCGATTGGAATATTCTATAGTGGTACACCGAAGTTCTTCTCGATGACTACTGTGAAAGTTTTGTAATCGCATCCTTTTCGTATAGTCAACAGTACTCCACTCAAGTTCTAGATTAAGTTGAATGACCACTTTTAATGATAATAGCGGAATCTAGAACTATAGCAGCTCAGTTTCATAACGTTAGTTCAATGGCTGCAGTGGCTATTACTCGGAGCCAATACTAAGACAAAAACTACTTTTCATTTAACAACCACGATGGAGTGACCATTAGACGATGATTCAAAGGAATGACTTCAGTTCAAAGTGCACTACAGCGAAACGTCGTCGCTTCTGCTAAAAAAGTGAACTCGCCCCTGTACGATTGTCCTCTGCCAGCTGAGTCCTACGGTCAGTAGCTCCGATTGTAGTGGCATCTTTCACGATGAAAGCAGTAGCCGCACAGTCAATAAATAAACTTGTTAGGAGTTCCTTGTTAAAAAAGAGGCGGACGATACCATGTTTCATCTCGTAGCCCTATACAGGAACCACTGCTGCAAAGAGAAGACTATTGCGCTGCTACAATTAACTCCCCGAGGAACATCAGCATGGAGCTACAGTACATGTTGTACGCAGAGGTCCGTATTTATATTAATACATTTTGAACTAGGTCAAAGTATGGCTGGAGTTAGTGCAGCACACGGCTTGTTAGGCTAAACTAGTCTATGCAGCTGAAAATTACGTGGTTAACCTTTAGAAAGTTTTGAACCGGATCTTGAGCGTTTGGATGAAATTATACATGTTCGAAATCCATTATTTGTAATATTTTTGTTATAAGAATTGCAATTCAATGTAGCTCAGAGAACATTTTTTGTAGTTCAGTTCGTGTGTTTGGGTGCAGTCGGAGGAGTTGCCGGCTGTCGCGTGTACCCGATACCAGGTTCTTAGTTCGGATTTCCACCCAGGGCGCTCAAGCCTTCCATCCTTCCAGGGTCAGCGAATTGGTACTAGACTTGTCTGGGAAGATTAAAGACCTAACTTCTTCGTCGACTGCCCACCGCAATTCACTGTACGGCTAAATACGCACTCAAATCGCCTCCACGACATCCAGGAGAAGTAGAATGCGCTGGCGCATCCCAAACGAGAGTCAGAATACTAGGCGGCTTAGCCTATTTAGGAAATCATATATTATGGGTGCAATTATGATATAACGATCTCAGTATAAACTATTGCTTCCTAATGGAATAACCCGTGTACGAGTTATAGTTTGGGACTTTATTACACTGAAGATAAAGTAATCTCTCTCATTATAAGTACAAGTGTATTTATGAGTATAAGTTGATATAACCTTTTCTATACTGTTATTCTCCAAATTACGAAAGACCACCGTCAGGCGCCGGCTTCGCCGGCGCTTGACGCTGGACGTGCGGGCCACGCCAGGCTTGCCGGCTTCGGGTATGGCGGGCCACGCAAGGAGCGTAGCCCAAACCTAGCTACGGACGCTAGGTTATGAAGGATTCTTTAGGACCTGTTCATACTTCGCTATAAGAGCGACTCGACGCCCGTGCAAAACATGGATATTGATTAAAACGGAGCGCGCGCCGCCGAAAAGTATTTATACTCGAGCGCCGGCGCTGTCGCTCCAGTCACTCCAATCTTTGCTGTCGCCTGTCCATACTTCCGCGCGCTGCGCTCTCGTCTCTCTTGTCACTGCTGTCGCGAAGTATGAATAAGGCCTTACCGAGAAGGCCGTAGCTTGATGCTTCATGTTCAGAATTTACAACAAATAACGATTAACCAGTGGCAAGTCAATATCGATCTACTTCATCGAATTTTGCCCAGAAAAGATCAGATGAAGTATGAATCACGCAAATATGATGATCGTTGAACACATATTACTGGCTACCTGGCTCTAAGGTGCCAATGCTTTCAAAGAAAATCGTTTTGCCACTAAGATCTGCCAACAGTTTGTCACTTAACCAACACAAAAGGCTTGTTGATTAATATCTCAACTAATTATTTTAGTAATTTATATGTTTTTTCGTTGGTGCATGTCGTCTACAATCGGCAGCATTTGGCTTGTTGTTGTTCTTTCTGTTCTGTTTTGCTTGCGCTTTGGCTTTAACTGTGTGATTCTCCAGGCAAATAATTACCACAGTAAGAAAGCAACACCCAACTGCGCAAACAATATCGATTGATAATACTGACTTCTCGGGCAAGTCCCAACCACTAATTCTACTATATATAAAGGTGCTAGCATCTGTTTGACAATCCGTTTGTCAGAGATCGAGCTCTTCGTTCTTTTGACATTTCAATCAGCAGGATCCATCTCTGCTGAGTGATCATTCGAGATGGGAACCATTAAAATATGTTGCCAGGTGTTTATGCTTCATAACAAGTCAATGATACATCGATTCTTATCAATTACACGGTGAAGCCGCACTCTGTAGTAAAACCGTCTGTTGGGCTAACTCTCTTCTGGTTGAGTAATAACTCACCGAATGCTTTTCTTCAGTCAACAAACAGTGTTCCTTTGCCACCACGTTTATTACAACCAATACATAAAACACATTTGTTCGCACAGTTGAAAGAAAACATCAGGAGACACCCAATTTCGAAGCGGATACCCACCACTGACCACAGCGGAACACCAAAACATCCTAGCCATCGCATTGCCGTCAGGAGAACACAACTCAAGTGTTCTCAGAAGAGAAACAGAAAAGGAAAAAAGACCCTATTCTCATCACAAGACATAAGTGTACAATAATATTTGCAGACACTGTGATAAATGAAGGAGTTTTACCCCAACATCTCCCGTCCTACGAAGACTTGAACTCCATCGCCTGATCTGAAAACAGATTTGATAAGCGCTTATAAAGACGGCTTATTTGAACTCCTTAACAAAAGGTCATTAGAATGAGCATTCCCGATTGCCGCAACTCTTACTCCCGCAATAGTTGAATTTGTAAAAGTAATACCTTAAAGCGAACTTGGAAAAATGCGCAACACTTCACTGTTTACTTATGACAGCTATGTGTGCAGATTTCATCCAAAAACCACGGGACAAGACATCTTTTAAAAACGGAATGATAAGAAAGACCGGAAAACATACCAACTACTCGCTTTCCGGACGGCTTCTTCAGTCCAGGAGGTGGAATAGCACTTAACAAAGGCATCTCTGGAGGAGGACTTCGACCACCATTCGATCCACCAGAAGAGTAGTACACATTTACACTTCTGTTGTGCCGAAGACTGTGTGGATCGACATCAGCTCTGAAGGGCAACCATAAACATATGGGAACAGACATGATGATGTGGAAGACACATGATGTTACATTTTGTTGGAATTTTCAAGTCAGTACATACTTAGAGGAATGGTATTTCGAGCAAAGGATCCACTAATTATGCCTCACTTTCGACTTCTGTATCCAGATTCCTAGCGCCATTTCCTTAGAGTCCCCCTCCTCAAGATGCAGCGTTCACGTCTCAATGCTACTTTGATGTATCGATCTGATGCTGAGAACATGGTCAAGATGGAAAACTATGCATCTACGTTGTCGAGAACAGTGGTCGAAAACTCGAATTTTCGGACGTATTCCTCATGTATTAACACGATAGATTACCCTTACTATCCAACACACGAGGGAAACGTCGAGAACCCGAACTTGCAAGAGGGGAATAATTTCAAAAAAATATCAGAGGCTTTTTGATTAATTACGTTCCACATGTACATCTATACAACGTAATGGTTTCGTTAAGACGCAGGCAACAAAATCGTGTTCGGGCAAAATTTACTCACAATGCATGTGCCACACGTATTTACCTAATAAAAAGAACAACATATAGGAAGACGTGCTCTAGGTGCCGTTTTAATAAGAAAGAAGAAACATCCTGGTGAAGTGGCTATTCCAGACAGAAAACAACGCTCCACCTGACCAGTAAAACGGAACTATTCTAATGCTTTGGACTGCCAACACTACGTGAATGAGCAAAACACATTTAGCACAGATTACAAGATTAGTAGGTCCTTCAGAGATGACGTCGTTTGGTTAATTGCATACTCGTTGTTGCCAGGTGGGATAACAAGCTTCTTATGAAAGCACCTACTTTTCTTTCAGGATATACGTTCACAACTGGTTACACGGATTACTTGAAAATAAATAATGTGAGAAAAACTCAATGTTCGGACCCAAAACTCAAATAATTATGTGCTTCCATAATTCTATGTTATGAGCATAAAATCCCTTTAGAGTCAATCACTTTCATGATACACCACAATTTCGTAAAATGTTTGATTTTCTTCACGTACAGAACACAAGATGCACTCATTTTAAAAGCTTTTAAAGGAATAAATTGTTGCGATCGAAATTTTCACTCCGGGTGGGGCTCAAATCGCAGACACTCTGCATCCCGGGCGGGGAGCTGCGCCGCTCGGAATTGTTGATTCGTTTCAGCTTCATTGGAGTTTCCTTTAGGTCAGTCACACATGAAATAAAATAGAAAACAATGGTAACACACTCAAAGTGCGACTATCGCCGAATCTTGGCATTTGTGAATGTTTTGTAGTTGGTTGAACCAGACGAGATTAGTCATGGTAATACCGTTGCAACAGGTGAGCATCTAGGCTAAAATCTCTTCTATTCCCTCAAGAAAATCCCTTTCTATTTCGGTTGTGAGTGAATACTGGGTCCATACTTTAACTGCTTCTTTGACTTTGACTTTGTTTTGCAATAGTGAATGAACATAATCAAATTTCTAGATAGACTTGCTTTTTCTGCATGTACATATTTATGAAGAATATCAACTTACTCATAACGTCAGCTCGCAAAAAAATCTATTAAAAATTACCCGACATTAGGATGAGAAGTATGATGTTGATGATATGACGGATCCATAGTCATGTAGTGCGGCACCTCTCCTTTCCTAGCGCTCCATAGCTGACGTCCATGGCTTCGAGAACGAACACGACGATGAGTTGTTTCCTTCAACACATGAAATAGCACTACGTGGTTCAAATGAAACGCTTAACTTATAAATTTTTCAGCGGTGAACACTCACTGCTATACTCTGTTCTTTACCAAGTGCCTTTCATCCCTAAGATAACTTTTTTTTTCAGTTTTTAGTCCCGAAACCAAAAGCCTCTTCAACTACACTTTGCCGTTGCTCGTGAGCTGACAAAGAACGCGAACCGGCTAATCTTCCAAAGGTGCCGGCAGAACCACGAAATGAGCTAGGGTAATCTACGTGCGTAGAACTCCATCCGCATTTTCCTTAGGCGCGTGTAGCACAGTAGCAGGAGGTGCCGGCTGTCGCGCGCACCCGATACCAGGTTCATAGTACGGATTTCCCGCCCAGGCCAACCAAGCCTTCCATCCCTCAGAGGTCGGTGAAATGATGGCAGACTTGCTTGGGAAGGATAAAGCGCTGACTTGTTCATCGGATGGCCAGCGGAAGTCACTGTAGGGTCAAATACGCATTCAAATCGCCTCCACGATATCCCGTAGAAGTAGAGTATGTGGTGCATCCCAAAAGGCATTGACTAACGCCGTTTTTTATCCTCTATTTTTCTGAACAGCTTCTGCAGTCATCCTGAAGGCCGAGAGTAGAAGTATGAGTCATTAGGGATGCGCGGAAATTTTTCTGGAAAAAGCGCAAGACGAAAGACGGAACGGAAACGCTCAGAAATGGCCGGAAACCGGAATACGAAACGCGGAAACGGAAATGACACATGTTCGCCATTTTTTCAAAAATTGCATCTGAAACGGCGTCAGAAGCGGCTTCTATTGCACCTTTTCTTGCTCGGAACTTTACAAGCAGCAGAATCTTCCACAGATTAATGCTCATCCTCATTATAACATAACATAACGAAGAACGAATTCATAATATTGCTATATACTTTTAGCCATGGCTGAGCAATAAACGAAAACAAATTCAGGGGGTTTTTTCACTATTTCTCACTATTTCAGCATGCAGTCCTTCCATATCAAGTCCCTGCGACGGGTTTTTCGCTGACCTCTTTGATGCTGATATTTTTGAACGGTAGACTTAAGCGACTTGAACACTCGAGGTTATATACAGACCCGCATTTAAAAAAATGACTCGGGTGAAGTCTAAGACCGGAGTATCTACCTGAATCATTTTCCCACCAGGAAAGAGATTCCTCTCAACACTTTTAGAAACCAGTTGCATCACTGCTGACGTGGTGACTGCACAGATATCTGCATATTCAACATTAGCAGTTACATTGTAATCACCAAAACTAGTACTCAGGGTTGATTCTGGGACTAACTAACTAACTGGATGACTGATTAGTCATGCTGGATTCACACTTCCACAGGAATATTCAGTCTGTGCCAGCCTAGAAAGCCTACGCCCAAGGTGACACAGCTGGACAGTTCCAAGATGGCTCTCGAAGCAATACTTTTGTAACAGAATTCAAAGTTAATCAGAATAACCAAAATGACAGCTCATGGTAGATATTCGTGATGTTTCACTAAAAAATGAATCGCATAACTCCATATGGATGAATATCACTCCTAACGAAATCAAAAATTGAAATTTCAAAAAAAAATTGGTCAGGAACACTGATGTAATCTTGAAGCACAAACCGCGTGCCACAATCTTTACTGAACTCTTTGTTTCATGATACTGCGCTATATGCTTGCAAAGTTTCCGTAGCTATTACCAATGGATCAGGAATTTTACGATCATTCGAATGTTGAGTGCATTTTCTTAGCATACAATGCATACATAGCCTTTGTGGCACATTATTTTTGCACTGCATCCAGCTGTTGTCATTTTTGAGTGCTTTTTTGGTAGTGTAACCAATTTCAAGAATATTAATACTAGAGTTGTCAAACAGTATTTCTCTCACAATTATATGAAGGAGAACTCTTTTTCATTCATTGTGTTCAATAGAAATCTAGTGTGGAACAGTGTCCATTTCCGTTTCCGCCTTCCGACCCAAAAACAGGCGGAACACGGAACGGAACGGAAGAGCTCAAAATGGCCGGAAACCGGATTTCGGAACACGGAAACGGAAATTCCGCACATCCCTGGTTATTATCCAAACCACTTAGCGGCCCACTTCGTTTGAGTTGAGGACTGGCACTCGCTATCTGCATATCAACGAATACTCCATGCTGCCCTAGATCATGCTCAAAAAGAAGGCTTTGCAACACATGTCTGACCTGTCATGTTCTGTCTGAAGACCTACTCAAACCCGATTGTACACCTTAACATCCTACCATATGCCCCTTAACCTCGTCACCATACCGCACTTCATTTGTATTCACAACAAAGGACATTTTTGCAAGCAGATCTTGTGCACTTTGCACAATCAATTACAATCTCCAATTCAAAAACCATTCCTATTAACTTTCTTCTGCACCCGAAAACTGTTTAAAACCCCAACCTTTCTCTCCTTGTGTTTTTCAGTATCGCTTGGAGAGTTGTCCATTTTTAACCGGTCCGATCTTCGAGCACGACTGGGACCCTTCTTGGCTGGAGGATAAGCCGAGAAAAGATATTCGTCATCAGGTGATGTTGGACTGGAAAAGGCACACGTATAAGAATCTATTTGTTTTCCCTAATAATCTCATTACCTAGAAGTTAAATGAGAAATTTGAAGCAAGACTTACCAGTTGGAACTCATTGAACGAGGCGGTTCCTCCCACAGTGAAAGCGGTGAATGCGCTAAGTCTCTTTCATGCTTGTTCAAAAAATCGTAGCCCTGTACCGACGGCGCAAGGGGTTGCATCTGCAATAGACCGTTTCTAGTGAGTTGGTAGGAAGTAAACTAATACAACAAGGAACAACATCATACTGATTTAAAAAGAGCACCTCATTCTTTCTAGATGAATCTTCACGCGATGACAGCTGCTACAAATAATTAAACATTTTTTCTGACATTCCGTCAGTATTTTCTCCTCTACCCTTGTTTTATCATCAAGACTCAGTTCTTGCGTCTACCACTATACTTTTCTTGTAAACGCATACCTGTGTTGTTTGCAAAACGTCCAATTTATGCTTCAGTTCCAGAACTTCGTTGAAACGCCTGGTTTCTAGTTTTAGGTGTTCGTTTCGCATTCGCTTCAACTCCATTTCAAGCTGAAGGTGGCAAACAATAAAAATTTAGCAAGGCACGAAGACTTTGATAAAGCGGGAAAGGGACGTAAGTGGTTTAACTGCTTTAGGAAAAAACGAGTTGTCTGAACCTAACATCGCTCTATCTCAGTTGTCCCCTTGGAGCCCCGCTTTCGACATCTTTCCTCTTGCTTATTGTTAAACATAACACATATCTTCAGACTCCAATAACGCTTAAGAAACTGGAACTCACCTCACAAATCTTCTCATCCTTCTTTCTGCGTTCATCAATGATTGCAGAAAATTCTCCTTGAAGAGCAATGAGTTCATCGCGAAGCTTATCTCGTAGCTGAAAAGGTGCACGAGTTATGTCGTGAGTGAAATTAAGAACAAAGAAAATAGAAATTCTAAAACATTCGATAACTGCTCTCTATCGACATCAAAAGAGCAAACTGGTCAGAGTGGTAGTAAAGGTATTACTACCTCCATTTATTATTTAACACAAGTGCTCCGACACGCCTAACGGCGTGTCTCGCACTTGCGCGCTTCGCGCGACTTTGCAGCAACACTGACATATAGAAGGTAGTTTTTGTAAAACATAAAATTCGCTAGCATCTAGGAACTTGGTGCGTACGTTATCGGCATCAAGCCCTTCACCACTTCGGTACCTTCATCATAGACATTCTTTCCTAACCGGCCAGTAATGTCATTGGTTTGTGCTGCGCAGTACTTCTGTTCCTCAGGTTGTTCCTCCGCAATCGTTCTCATGCTCAACAGCAAGCGTTTCAAGCTGTCGTTGACATGTCTTCCGAAGCCAGGTTCCCCTCTCCTGATCCTTCTTTCTGGATCTAATTGCTGGTCCGCCTTTAATGGTGTTCCCTCCTCCCTCTTTAGTCCGCCACCTTCCTGGTCGGCTCCTGAATCTGGACGCTCAGAAATGCGTGTAGGTGCTGTTTTGTTAAGCAGTAAAGGGCTGCGTTTCCTCTGCTGCAGCAACATCCCACGTTCAATGGCAAATTTTGCCCGTGTTTTAGATGATGAGGCGTACCTCATTCAGGTTAGATCATCGACCGCCCTCGCTGTGGTGGATGATGCCGCGTATCTCACTTCGGTTAGATCACTCGACCGCTCTCGCTGTGGATGATGCAGCGTACCTCACTTAGGTTAGATCACTCCACGGACAAACTCTTTTATATATAGGTGATGATATCTGATGATGTTTGTAAAACGAAGGCTCAGACGTGAAAACACGATAAAGAACCATTTTAGCGCTTCATTACCACACTATCACGATACTGAGAGCAATGGATCTGTAAGCAAAACACATCAGCCTCAGAGTAAATATCACACAGCCACTATTTAAAAAAGGTTCGAAACATGTAGGACCGAAATCATTAAATTATACGTGATCAGACCGCGTGATAGCACTGTCGGAAGAGGCACCATCTGTCGCGTGCAATCTAACTCAACATTCTAAGTTAGTTCGGGTCCCCCCAAGCCAATCAAGCCTTCCATCCCTCCGGGGTAGGTGAATTGATACCCAACTTGTCTGCGAAGGATGAAACAACGCTTTTTCTTTGGTTGGTTATCGGAAATTGTTGTGTATTCGCCAAATTGTCGCCACAATATCCCGTAAGACTGCTTGACAAGTAAGACAAAACCGTCAAAGAATATCGAAGCAGAATTTGCACCGCTGATCACAAATGATCCATTGTTTTGTATAAATTTGTGCGCAGAAAAAAAAACAACATTGCTTAATGACTTGTCGACACAAAAACGATTATTCTTCTATGCTTTGAACATGTCACTATTTCGACGACAAATCTGCCTTTAGCTTACAAAAAGAATGAATTACGCAGAGCAGTGAAACTGAATGAAAAAAAAAACCGACGGCATGTATGGACACTAACCCCTTCTGTCTCCCTTGTTTTCATGTTGTTCTCCTTCATCATTGAGAGAAGTTCGTTGCAGCGTTCATCAGCACGGCTTCGTTCCCGCTCTCGTTCCGACACCTTTAACGCAAGGCATGTCAAGAAGACATAAAGGCTTCCACAATGAAACTATTAAACATACCTCCTTCGTTTTTCGTTCAAGCTCTGCTTCGAGAGATGCCAGTTTCGACTCAAGCTGTTGGCGCTCCTGCTTCTCATATTCAAGAGCCATTCTGAACATGCAGTGAAGAGAATGCCGCCACTCATAACCATCAAAAAATATTAGCAGATTCGTAAGCAAGTGAAGTCGTTAACATACCGTGTCGTTTCCAGTTCCTGCTCGACCTTCTTCAGCTGTCCCCGTAGCTTGGCTACTTCTCGGACCTCACCGGCCACTGGTGCTACAGGAATAGTGATGGTCGAGGAAGCAGGAGTTTTTTCTTTGTCGTCATCGGCTTCTCCAACGATATCATCTCCAAAATCTGACCACCCTCCAGAGCCACCAGATCCTAAAAGGATGACCTTAATCCTGACACAGACATTTCAACAATCACATCATTTCATCACACTCATTGTCGTACCATCAACGTTACCTTCCTTCCTATTCCTTTCAACTTCTTCAAGCATCGATGATAGAGTAGCATTCTCGAGTTCGAGGTTGTTCTTTTCCGAAGACAGCTTCCTGACCTGTTCGTTAGCAGCCTAAACTTTGAAGAATAGAGATAGGAGCAAGAGCCACAGCTTCTATCTCTCTAGATGCGGAACGTCTGAACAGCTTTTTATCAAAAAACGGCTTTACAGTAGGCGTTTTGCTACCACATATTATTATTTTGATCCTCTAATCGTATAATAGGAACTTTAACAGTAAAATCGACGTCAAAAAAATTAAATTGGTTTACACTTCTCCATGAAGGTGTTATAGACAACATACATAAATGCTGTCAGCCTATTTCTCTGGGAAGAGACCATAAGAAAATTAATCGCCGACAATGCTATTTCCCTCACCATGGTTTTGGAGTAGACAAACTTGTATGAAACCATGCCAGCACCTCTCGTAGATTTCAAAATCAATGAACCTATGCAACCTTTATCTTAAGGCAACTAGCTCCTGCCACTTATTCATCATAAGATTAAGAATCTTGCAGGATCATAATCACAATTCGAACAGAAAAGAATTGCCATTCTGATTATCTTCAAGCAATTGATGTGGGTTATACGTAAAGAGAGAATTTAGGCTTTAACCGATAATTCCACGTGTAGGGAAAACTGAGCTGCTAGAAGCCTTTCGTATCTATTATGTGAGTCGAACAAAGATCCGAAAAGCTGGAGGAGGAGGCAGCGTAAGAAAAAGGAAACAAACTAACAGAGTAACCTACTCGTTGTGAAAAAAGAGTGAAGTGCCTCTACGCTAGGTTACATACAACTTTTCTTCTATAAATAAGGAATAGAAACGCTTTTTCTCTAAAGCTGCATTAGTTGGTGAAGTATTGTTCGCATAGCTTCATTCTCGAGCTTGTTATGACAAAAGATATAAGCTGTCATGGTTATGACATATAAACACTTCCAAAGAAACAGCCGCTTAGAGTGAGACGAATAATAAAAACTGTTCCTCTAAGAGAGTTGTCAAGGCCAGACCTGCTGATAGGCCTAAGCCAGAATTAATAGACTATTACAATCACCAATCGTTGTTTCATAATGCAGTGGACAATGTCACAGCCCGAAACGAAAAGACGAAGATTTTGGCCCCATATGCCGCAATAGTTTTGAAGCATATAAACAGCAGCAGACTTGCTCAAGAGTGCATGTCGCCGCATTTTCTTCCTATCTGCCACTACTACGTTCACAAGGCATTCGCCTTGAACATCAATTGGTTGTATTACTGGTCATGGAGTACCACAGGACATATTAAAATAAGGAACACAAATTATTAATTATTATCAATAAATAGTACAAATTTTTACACGTGTCTGTGGACTTGACAAACGTTACTTCTTCGTGGTGAAACCATCCAGAACCCGAGGTGGAGGACAGATACTTTCATCGAGTACTGCAAAATCTTCAATTTGACTTTTTTTTTGTTAATAGAGCAGTTTCGGATTATATGAAACTTGGCAAAAACACAGTTACTCCATGCAAGCTGAACCCATTTAATGCGAGTGCAAGTCGATTCATAAAGAATTCTAAAAAATAACGGGTTCTTGTGGCATGGCCTATCTTGATTTGTTCTTCCTTCTATTCTCCATTCATCTCTGCGTGTTTGTTATTGCATGTTTTTTTTCTAATTATTCTATATTACTTTGGCCTAGATAGTTAGCCGACGTCATATGTATGTCATTCTATACCGTTTCTAATTACATTGTTCTTCACATGGATTTTAGCCATGTAATAAATAATAACAATAAAAATAATCGCACAAAATGGTTACGTGCCTGCAGATCTTCGTTAGCTTTTACTACTGCGTCCTTAGTCTTCTTCAATTCAATCGCCGTGTCCTCTCGCAACTGCTTCTCACCTGGAAAATGGATATGTTACAACACTATGGATAAAAATCCAGCACCAGCTTACTTACGACGAAGTTCGTTCTCCAGCGTATCCAACGACTCTCGTGCTGTCGACAATTCCTTTGTTGTACGGGAGTGAGCCCGCTCCTGTTCTTCAAGCTGTCGCTTCAATTCACGAATGGTCTCCTCTGCTTGAGCGGTACGCCTACGTTCGGTGTTTAGGTCGACTTCGAGAAGTTCACGCAAAGCACTTTCGTCATGCACTGTGCATCTCACGGTGTCAAGCCTTAACAAAGTCAGCTTTGTAATACAAACGACTGTCGGAACGAAGCCAATCTAAACAAGAAAAGAAAAGTAGTAAGAAACTTATCGTAATCAACTTACATTTGAAGAAGCTTCGTTATCTCTTTGTCTCGAATAATAATATCTTTCTTCAGCTGCTCTTCAAAAGTGCCCGAATATCGGCGAGAAGAACCTAGCCTTAAAATATGAACAGCTGCTATGTGTTCCTCTTAAAGGAAACAACGCTATATTGATAAACTATTTTGTTTCCACAGGAGAAATCTAAAGAATCAGACAATACGCACATGCTGTTGAAGATTTTCTCTTCAGTATCATTGAAGGAAAGATTCTCAACACGACAATTTCTTCGACATTGTTATCTCTTCTTCCTAATACCTATCTATCAAAGCATACCTAATTATTTCAGCCTCTTTTGCTCTGTTCTGCTCCTCTAGTTTCTTGCACCTCGTAGCAAGGTCATGCGTAATCCTGAAAAATAGGAGCGACTTGAGAAACAGCAATATTTGAAACCGCAGAATGTTGATGTTCTGATGCTCCATCATAGACTTGGCAGCACATTAACATTTAAGGAACGTACCCCCAATCACATCTTTCTTCGTCAGGGTCTGAGAGCAACCACGATATGAAGTAATAGATCATGGCCGCGATAAGAAGGGCGAAATTGACAAGTAAACCAATTCCTGTAAAATTATTTTGCAATTTTGCTGAAGCAAGTACTCCATGAAACCACAAATCCAACAAATGCTCACCAGCATCATTAACATCAGCAAATGGCGGAATGTTCCTGGCAGATTTCGACACCGAACTTAGCACTATATTAAAAACACCTATAAATATCATGGATTGTGAGAATTAATACACTTTAATTCAAAAGTATAAATTAACATACCTGACGAAGCTAACGCGGTAAGGTTTATATGTTTTACAGGAAATGTCATGTTCTCCTTTGCAGACATTTCATCATGTGCTGGTTTTTCGACGCTTGCGTTGAGCTCTTCAATCGTAATGGGTTTGGGATCAGGTGGAATAGTTTCACTCCCCACAGGGCAACCGCCATCACGCTCACAATACTGAAAGAGACAAATATAACGCTCGCAATACAAAGGGCATACCTAGAAAAGATAATGCAGCTCTCTAATGCAGAATATATTTTACTGTACTAAATTATACTTTATTTAACAAACATTACCAATCTAACAATCTACACTACTAGCAAAGCACAGAATAAGAAGCGCGGCTTGTTAAAATAATAAACCTGAGGAAGAAGATTCCTTAAGGCCCCCACACACTTCTGCAGCAACGCCGCTTGCCGCTATGGTTAAGGATAGGGCACGGAGCCGACGGCAGCGAGCTCTGCGTCCCTGCCCTATGGTTAAAGATAGGGCCGTGGCGTTGCCACTGAAGTGTGTGGGGGCCTTTAGTCTAATCCAACATGCGACATATTTTGCGATCTATTATATTTCTATCGTGTCGGCTATTGCATAAAGTCCATACTTTATACCCTTCTAACTCTGACAAGTGCGCTGCTACAGGAAAAAAGTGTCGCTACAACGTCAATAGTGGAATTTTCGGGCGCTTGCTAAGCCCAAACCACTTGAGAGCACGCTAAATTCATGGCTACACATTGCTCGGTTCTCCTTAAATCGAAATCATTTTACGCTCAGAGTAAAACTGCCGGCGTTAAAACACCAGGAAAATACCTAAAATAATTATTTCACGAAATAATCATATTCCCGCTTGGCACTGTGTCTCTACCACACCTCCTATTCTAAAAGCTTTGCATTTCGGAACAGTAAGATCCACTCTTTTCATGCAAAATGATCGCAGTGAATAAAACCAAAAGGAAAAAAGCTCTTTTCGCTCCTGAAAACAGCTTACTAGGGTAGATCTCGCGCAATGTGCAGCTAGGAGCAGAAAAGATACAACATGCGTAAGTTGCGGCATTAAATAAGGCTACAGGAGAGGATAGGCGCGTGTAGCACAGTCGGAGGAGGTGCCGGCTGTCGTGTGCACCCGATACCTGGTTCCTGGTAGAGATTTCCCACCCAGGCCAGGCAAGCCTTCCATCAATGCGGGGTCGGTGAATCGGTACCAGACTTGCCTGGGAAGGATAAAGCGTTCACTTGTTCATCGGCTGGCCACCGCAAGAGACATTATATGCCCAAATTGTATGCAAGTCGGCTCCACGACATCCCATAGAAGTAGATGCGCGGAGCATCCCAAGGGGGATTGAGTAACGCCCTCCTTCATCCCTCTATAGAGTAGAATACAGATTCTAGTACAGAAAGCCAGAACAACCCTATAAATCTACGTTAACCTCGTAAAATATATGTAGTTATAGTATGCAATGCAGCGCGACCTACGACACAAGTGTTACATAAATCTCTAATCTGATGCGAATATCTGGTGATAATCAGGAATGCTCAAGGGAAACGGCACACTTCACTAATAACGAATTTTTTGAATTCTCACAGGAATCTCAGTGAAGGGGATGATACTAGAGGCGAAACTGAAATCCAGTTTAATCAAACTATGCCCCTAATATCAGCAAGCGAGAAAATAACACACACTTCGGACCATTTTCACATAATGAACAGCATTCTTTGAAATAAAAAACTGACAAGAACGTATTGCTAAATAGTACTTTTCACTAATAAACGAAAAAATTGTAATACATTGTGAAAGCCATACATACCTCTACACCAGTAACTGGATCCTTCGTAATCGCAATTGAATCGTCGAGATGACTCTCAGGTGCCAATGTTGTTGGCAACTGAGAAGGCGGTGTACTGATGTCAACGCTAGGCAACGCCGTTGTTGCCTCGGGAACCTCATGTGGTGCTTCAAACAATAAGGTTGGTCCTAAAGAACCGACGATGCTGGGAAAATCACAATACCTTTAGGTGGGTCAGGCTGCTTCTCAGGCTCGATGTTCGGGCTGGGGGTTTCTTGTGGTGTTATTGGGACAGAAGGCTTTTCCACAGGAGTCGCGATAGGTGGCGGTACTGTGACCGTCTCTTCCACAGGAATGCCACTTGGTGGTTGAACTGGTAACGGCGTCGACGGCAAAGGCTCCACGCCTGCCGCTGTCGATGGCACAACGCTGGCCTTAAAACCGTCGTACACATCAGGCTCGAACGAAGATAACTGAACAATGGAAGCATCACGAGCACGCCAACTGTACAACTTCATAACAATCTTCTCTACTCGTTTACTTATGAAGTGTCTCCCGCGTTCAATGCAAAAAACTCAACACTTTCAGCAGCATCGACCTATGTCTCAACAACAATTAATTAGTTATTCGATAAACGCCTTCGTTCAACCTCTTGAGATCAAATTGGATATGAAAAAAGGCCTGCAACTACGGACCTCAAAACAGAAAATTACATTAAGCACCTCTTGTAAGGAATTCTATACGCACTCAGCATTATTCTATATTATCAACTTCTGCCTAAGATAATGACCGAGAAACAAGAAATCGACAAACTCCACTATACTTAAAGCACTTTTAGAAAGCTCACGGGATTCATACCCAGAGACCTCCTTGTTGCTAGAACAAATAACTCCGCTATATTTTTTGACGCTGGAACAGTCAGTCGGGCTCCAGCAGAAAGCTGTGCAAAATTATAACTATGCAATCCTCTATTCTACAACTGCTGCATTCCAAGAAAAAGTCTAGATAATAAAAACAGTTACGCGAGAACCTTTCCAAATCACTGCGTCTTAAAATCGAAGTGTTCCTAAATACAGTCTGCAAAACTAAGGAGCAAATATTACTTTTTGAGAAAAGTACCTGACTTAATGTATCAATCAAGGACTGAATATACCGCTACAGAACCATTCCCTGTTTTCGATACAGACATGATGAGGTCATACCGTTTTCGTTTTTAGAGAACGCCATCACGCCTGTATGTGTCCGCTCGTTCGCGCTGGAGCAACATTAGGGTTAGCTTTTAGAGGTAAAGCTCATCTTCTATTCACGTTGATACACCTCTTCAACGAGCTGCAGATGTAGAAATTCATGGTAATGTTTATCATCTTATGCTTAATTAAACTGTAGTTACCTATTCACCAACATGCTATTCTTTTTTAGGGTTTTGCCCCGTATTTTATAATGAGTAAACCGCAGACATCATATTTCTAACATTTGAATTTGAATCTCTAATAATGGACAGAATACGTCCAACATCAGGAATTTCATGCGCGGCAAACATTCAAAAATATGTGCACGGAGAGAGAACTGGCACCAGCACAATCTCTTACTTGCTGCTTCACATTAAGCGATTGAGTAGTTGCTCCGATGATGTCAGCAGATGAAAGGCGAGTAGTCGGATGTGGATCAGCGGCAGCATTTACAGTTTGCGAAGAATTAGCATCAGAATTCATCTTCAAGGGATCCACTGATTCTATTTCCTTAATTGGTAGAGTGAAAACAACTACAACACACATCACAAGAGCGTGTTAAATGCTAGAACCAATTTCCCCGCAATAGCGACTATATCAAAATGTTAGTGATGTTGCATTTATAGAAAAGGATGTTCCATATACCTCTCAACGCTGGAGAAAACCATAGAAAGAGGGACAAAATAAGCATGAAACTGTAGCTGCCCAAAAGGACGAACTTGTAGTACTCAATGAAACTGAAAGATCACAAACCTGCGCTTCTCGTTGTCTTTCCGCTTGAACGAGTGCTGCATCTCGTGCCATCAGTTCAGCGATCTGCTTCTCCATTTCAGGTAGCGGGACCTTAAATGCCTTCTTAAACCAATTCATAAATGAGCGTAGTCTCGCGCAACCCAATGTGAATAGTGAGTGAGATTCATAGCAGAATGGAATCTGTCCTTATCTCGGCACACTTTTAAGGAGTTTTGCAGCTATCAAATAACCATTTATCAGAATCCGGGCTTATAACGGTGAAATCGCTATCCTATTAGTTTGGTTCAGAGGAAATGAGGCTTCTGCTGAGAACCTGACGTTTGAATACCAGAACTAACCACATGCGAGCGTAAAGCTACATAAAGCTACACATGTATCTATGTATCATTCGGTTCTTGCGGTGCGGTCATTCAACTCGGCGCGCTTCTCTCCTCCACCGTTCTTCCAGCCTCGATTTAGCTGACGTTCCGCTCACTGCGTCTATCGAAGAACCTTGTGGCGGGTTCTGTCCAGAGAAATCTACTGCTAAAGCCACCTTGTCAGGTATATCCTGTGCCTCCTGTCATTTTGTGTGCGCCCGAAGATTGTCTAATTGTTTGCTGTTTCAACACGATCTTGATCAACCATGCCGTCATCGAAATCCTCTCAGTCGCAGAAGACGAGCAGAACTGCAATGTCTGGTGATGATCAGGATGCTGTGCATGGAGCAGACGAAGTGGCCCTCGCGCTTGAACATCTTCAGGCAGATAAGAAGACTCCTGCTTTTGTTAAAATTCTCTTCAACCACATGCTTTCTGTTCAGCAGCAGCTCAATCTAGTCTTAACCAAAAAGCTGCAGGAACAGGTGGCCAGTCTGCGTGAAGAGAATAACGCTCTGAAGGCCGCCTTAGCTGAAGCTGGAAGGGTGAACTGTACGGCCCGGTCCCCACGTGATACTAATGTTACCAACAATATGTCTGCCGTCGACGAAAAAGAAAGACTCCATTCTGTAGTTATATCTGGGATCACTGAGTCTAATGATTTCAGATCAACAGAGCGGGCTATCCACGATTTTAATTCTGTACGAAATGTTCTTGATCATCTCAATGTAGAATGTGTTCCGCAACTAACCTATCGACTTGGAAAGCCTCAAGAAGGCCGTCCACGTCTTTTAAAGGTTGTACTTCCTAACACATTCTACCAATCTTTGGTGTTTAGGAGAGCTTCCTGGTTGCGCTCTTTCTCCTGTAGAGGCGTTTATATACGGCCATCCTTAACTAAAGAGGAGAGAGAGCGCAATCGGGAAGCCAGGTTAGCTCGCAGAGCATCTCTGGGTGTGACCATCACTAGTAGCCAACCTAATCAGCTGGACACCTCAGCGGGAAACCGCTAAACTCTACTCGGATATTGGTCAAAAACTTAAATTTTCTTTATTGCAACATTCGATCTATTCGAAAAACATACTACTGTTGAAGTTCACCATTAGCAGATTAAACTCAGACATAATTGTCATCACAGAAACTTGGCTTCATGATTCCACAGATCCAGCCGTAATTATCAGTGATTTATGTGGCCAATTTTGCTACGCAAGATGTGACAGAATCTCAAGAGAGGTGGTGGTGTACTCATTCTTATTAGGTCTGGCATCCACTCCGAGACAATATAGTGCGAATCGGTAGCTGATGGCTTCGAAATATAATGCTGTGATTTATGTTTAGCTGATACAACCTTAAGAGTTGTTGCTGTTTACAGAGCTCCTTCTGCATCTTTAAGCAGCACAGTCAATCTTGTCAAGGTATTAAGTGGTCTCTGCTCCTGTACAACCCAATGCCTTGTTCTTGGCGATTTCAAATTCCCAGATATTGACTGGTCCAAAAATTATCCATCTTCTGCTTCTTTGGCATCAAAATGCTTTGTTGATATGTGTCAATCTTGCAATCTTCATAAGAACATTGTGACGCCCACTCGGTTTGACCACCTGCTGGACCTTATTCTTAGTAGCAGTTTGCGACTTGTCAAAGACATCTATATTGGGCCACCAATTGGTTCCAGTGATCACTCTAGCATTTCATTTAGAAATGAATTTTCTCTGAGCAAACCAAAATACCGAATTCGAAAAGCATTTCATAAAGCAAACTACGACATTACCTGTCAATATTTACTAGCAATAGATTGGAGAACACTCCTTGAGGAACGCGCTACTGTAAATGACAAATACGAGCTCTTTTTATCAATTCTCCATACATGCATTGACCAGCTCGTACCTGTAGAAAAACTACCCTTACACTTTAATAAACTTCCTCCCAACCTAATCAGGCTTTTTGAGCAAAAACAAAAAGTATGGTCGACATATCAACATTGTCCAAGCTCTGACAATCTCCACCGTTTTCAAGCAATCAATAATAGATTCGACCAACTTTTGAACAAATATCACAAATATGTTGAGAAGAAAATTCTCGATGCTCCCAACAAATCACCGCTTTATAAACTGTTAAACTCTGTACTGAAACGTTCAGAGCGAATCCATACACTGAAGGACGAGGCGGGCGTCATAGTATTAACTGACCTAACAAAGGCCTCTATGCTAGCTAAATATTTTCAAAGGACTTTTGCAGAACGTCCTGTCGACATTGACTCCTCTGCTGTTCTGAATAATAATTCCAGGATGGAAAATTCGGTTTGGTTCTATAAAGAGGAAATTTATAATGAACTTTGTAAGTTACCACCTAGTTATGCTGCTACTCCGGATGAAATACCGTCCTATTTTATCAGGAAAATTGCCATTGCAATCGTTTACCCTCTTGAGCACATTTTCAATGCCAGTTATATGACTAGTGAAGTACCATCCCGTTGGAAACATGCGTTTGTTAGACCTATTCCAAAAAAGCCTCCCCACCGACTTGTATCAAACTTTCGTCCAATTAGCATCACATCAGTTTTAGCTAGGGTCTTCGAGAAAAAACTCAAGACAGCCCTCGTATTTTATCTCGAGTCCAATGAACTCATTCCTAATGATCAACATGGATTTCGATCAGGTAAATCAACTGAAACGCTGATGTTATCCACGCTTAATGATTGGACAAAATCTCTTGAAGACAAAATTGATGTAGATGTAATTTATTTTGATTTTGGCTTTCGACAAGGTCCCCTTAGATAAACTAATTATCAAACTCACGGATATAGGTGTCCATCATAGGATTACTTTGTGGATAAAAAATTTTATATCTCGTAGATCTTTCCAAGTTACGGTAAATGACACATTTTCTGAATGCCTTCCTATTACAAGCGGCGTCCCTCAGGGTGGTGTTTTGTCCCCGATCCTCTTTTATATAAGTATAATTTCGAATTGGTCATCAAATTGGGAACTTCCACTGTCTCCGAAAAATCACAAGTACTTCATCTAGGACAGCAGGTATGTAGATATCCTTACTACCTTGACGAGATGCAAATTAGTAGTACAGCTTCCCTGCGTGATTTGGGTTTTATGTTGGACACTCAACTTTCGTTCAAGGAACATATTGAAATAATATCCAAAAAAGCTGAACGAATTGTGAACAGCCTCTTCAAATGTTTGCGAATAAATTCAATACAACACCTCTTAACTGCCTATAAGTCGTATGTTAGACCTATTCTAGAATATGGCACCACAATTTTCAATCCAAAATATAAGCGAGAAATTGCGAGGTTGGAATCTGTGCAAAACAGCTCCACAAGAAAGCTTTGGATACGAGAACATGGCTATGACTACAACACCATTCCTTCACCGGCTTCACGAAACAGATTCTTCAATCTACATTCCCTTGAACGTCGTAGGAGAAGATATGATTTAATGACGATATATAAGATGTTAAACGGTTTTTCTCGTACTCCACTTCAGGAGGTCTATACCTTTTCTTCATCGAACACAAGGGGTGGCCAGTGGAAGATTCAATTTTCCAGAGCAAAAAGCAATATACGGTCTCAATTTTTCACTTGTCGTGCTGGCTCTGAATTTTTGAAGTTACCTAAAAAACACATCATACCCAATTCATTAAGGCAATATAAAAAACTTCTTGACCGATATCTTCAGGATGCAGCTTAGTAGTTTTCATATTTACGACCGGTTCTTGTTGCTTGCTTTGTTTTTTCCTGTTTACAATGACTTTCACTTGTGTTTATAATGACATCTGTTGTTCTTGTTGTGCATGGTTATCCATGTAGTGATAATAAAAAAGTATCTTAAAAACGTTGTAGCATTGATGGACTTGGAACCGTAAAGATGTAGATTACTTTCTGGGCCTATCAATAAGCGATATTGTGAAACATTTCATCATATCGCTTGTTGGTAAGTCACACTATCAAGGATTTCGGCAGTATTTTCCCGTTAGATTGCTGTAGGTCGTTGACGAATCTGACCCCTGAGTTATGAAACTACATGACTCAACTCTCGTAACTGCAAAGCCATCTACTTCCAAGACCACTTTAATTTGTAAAACATCTCTGATCAGCAAGCAACCCTTGATGATTTCATGCAACAAACTTCTCTTGCTCTCTTCACAGGACCACTAACTTCATCCCAGAAAAGAGGAAGAATTCGAGCTCAGAATTTTCTCCTGCTTATGGACTATGGGCGAAAAATGCTTATAAAGAACGTTTTCTTTGTTTAAGGGGAATCCACAATAAAATACAAATGGTGAATGGTACCAAGTCGTGATGCTATATAAACAGTGAATAATAAACCGCAATGTGGTTTATTTATCTTTTAAAAGAAGAAGTGTCTAGCTACTGTGCTTCAGTATTGAAATTCCCTAGCACACCAAATCTTCTGGGGATGTGTGACACTAAGCACTCACCACTCTATAAGGAGAGTAAATTACCTTCTCATGCGCCGCTCCTGAAGGCGTCAACTCAGGTCCAGCTGTCGGTGCACTCACCGGGACAGGTGCCAGAGTAACAGGCACAACATTAACCGGCGTGGGTGGTGGCGTTGTAAGTACATTTACCGGCGTAGGTGGCGGTATATTTACTGCAGCAGGCGGTGCTGTTGTAGACATCACGATTTCTGAAAGATACAGGTAAGGTGTTAAACTGTAAATGCATCAGTAAGCCAACACTGAGCAAGATAGGTATCGTTACCGGGTTGAAGCACCTCCACGGGGACAGCAGTCTTCTGCTCATGGACTTCATTACCGACAGTGGTAGCCTGGTCCACTTTAGGTTGTACGGTCTCATGAGTGTGAGTTGGAAGAGCTGCTAAATCATCACTAACCTATGCCTACACGAACACTGAACAGAGACAGCAACGCTCTACACACCTACACCCTGAGGATGCACATGGGAATGAGCTGCACCGTGAGAATGTGCACTGTGAGCACCTGCTTCGTGACTGTGACTGTGACCGTGACCACCTCCACTATGGCTATGACCATGATGACCACTTCCGGAATTGGTCACCTCAGGTAGAGGAAACAGCTCGGGATCAGGAAGTTTATGCTCCTTTGCGTAATTTTTCGCCTGCACATTGTAATCCCGCACCAGATCGACATCAGCACGAATCGTACCTGTAGAAAACCGCATAATATGGGTTGCAATAAAACCAAGCAAAAAGCTGAAGAGGTAGGATGTAATTTTCACCTAGAATTCTCTTCTCTCCTAAATCTGCACGATCTTGGCTGATCTCCTTCAGCTCTTTCTTCTCAACGATTGCGTTTCGAAGAAATTCAACATAGCTTCCCATATCGATGGCGCCGATGTAAAAATTGCCCCTCGTTCCGTCAGCTAGCTGTAACAGAATCCCGCTTGAACACTATTATACCACCAAACCACCTAGACAACAAAGCTCAAACGGTACCAGAATTAATTCATAACTGTGCAGCACACAACATGAAAGACGATATTGGCCGCAAAAACATTCGCAAAAACAAATAACCGATTTAATAAAATTCGCCGTGGTAGTCAAACGGTTAACCCTTTCACGACACGCGCGATTTTCAGGTGACCGTCGCGTGGGACAGCGCGCATCCTTCCCGCGCGCTGATTATTTCTTTTATTTTATTTGTACTATTAGGTTGTAACGAATTAAATGGCACTGGCTCGCGCCATTTTTTGGCGCGTCTTTACGCATTTGATCAAGAACAAACCGTAACATGTGGCATATCATTTAGAAGCGCAAACTTTGCTCTACCGGTGAGTACCAAATTTTCTATGTAAAAGTGGGAAAACTTTAGAGTTTTATTGACTTTTTGCAGATGGACAAAAGGATAATCGGAGGCATTTACTTGTATGAATTCAAGTTGGGCACTACAGCTAAGGAGGCGGACGAGAAGATCAACGCCGCATTCGGTCAAGGATGTTCCACAATTCGGACGGCGTATCGTTGGTATCAGAAGTTCCGGAATGGAGATGAGAGCTTGGAAGAACATGAAGGTCGTGGGAGGCATAGTGATGTTGATGAGGACAAGCTGAGAGATGTGGTAGAGGAGGATCCACACAAAGGTACCACGGAGATAGCGAAGGTTCTTGGCGTCAGTCACAACACAGCTGCCCGGCATCTGAAGGAAATTGGAAAGACCAAAAAGCTGGAAAGATGGGTGCCTCACGAGCTGTCTGAGGAGCAAAGAAACCGACGATATGAGATCTCGTCCGCACGGCTTCTACGGAACGAAACGGACCCATTCCTTGATCGCATCGTAACCTGTGACGAGAAATGGATAATGTACGACAACAGGCGACGATCGGCACAGTGGGTGGACAGCGATGAGAGCCCCAAGGTTTTTGCGAAGCCGGAATTGCACCAAAAGAAAGTAATGGTGACATTCCTCCCTCCCGGTGAATCCATCACGGCAGAGAAGTACTGCATTGAAATTGAAGAAATGATGAAAAAGTTGAAGGATATCCGGCCGGTCTTGGTAAACCGAAGGCGAGTTCTCCTTCTGCACGACAATGCTCGCCCCCATGTAGCACGAATGACGTTGCAGAAATTGAATGAGCTGGGCATTGAAACTCTACCACATCCTCCGTTTTCTCCCGACCTCTCCCCAACAGACTACCATTTCTTCAAGCATCTTGGCGACTTCTTGGTAGGGAAAATATTCAAATACCAACAGGATGCCGAAAGTGCCTTCGAAGATTTCGTCAATTCCAGGACTTCTGATTTTTACGCTACTGGGATAAAAAAGCTTGTGTCACGTTGGCAAAGATGTGTACAATCAGAAGGTTTTTATTTCGATTAATAAACTTGCCTACAAGCCGAGATATTAACTGTTTAAATTTACAGTGGTTCAGTGCCATTTATTTCGTTACAACCTAATATTTGTTAGATATGAAAAAACAGTAACAAATGAAGCTTCCCATGGACCATCTTGACCATAGCTATTAGTGGACTTATTGATTAAAATTGCGCTATTAAATGTAAGATAATTTTCCATGAACTATTTTTTATGATGGTGTCTGACGACATCGTCGGACAATGTCGTGAAAGGATTAACATAAATATATTACATGTTAGACTAGCATATCTATACATATGACCAAGTCGAACCGAAAATTTCGATATTATGGCCATCTCTCTTATACAATTACGTTTTCCAAGTCAATAGATGTTTTTTTACAAACTTTAAGGTGCTAAGTGGACTTGTGTCCACAGTGCACAAGTTCTCAAGCCGATCACTGAACTAGGTTAGGCGAACAAGTCCGTGACATCACTGATCTAATTTAAATGACCAGGAAAGAGGCTTAGACGCATGTCTGAGCGGCGAAAACCAAGACCGCTGTGATAATCTCCACCCTTCAAATAGTAAAGTAGTATGTTCCATGCTTCCAAAGTCCTTGGGCCTACCGAGTTAGGGGACCCGATAGTTTATTATGGAGTCGCATAGCTTCGCAACGCATAATTTCCAAGCAACGAATATGCAAAAAAGCAAAAATACTGCTTCATAGGCGCAAGATCAGGTGCTCGATTCCCTGCCTTGTAGTATTTTTGCTTTTTTTCTGCACAATTGACGCTTGGAAGGTATTGCCTTGCATGACGGTGAGACTCCATAGTGAACCACCGCGGCCCCTAACCGAGAAGGCTCAAGGACTTCCCAAAAATGAGATATATTTTCCTCCTATTTGAAGGGAGGAGATTCCCGCCGTGATATTCATTTGCGGCCTTTTGATATACGCCAAAGATCCTTTTCTCTAGAGCTACACCCATGGTTGTTTCGAAGCGGGCGCAGCTCAGAACATGCTGAACCTTAGGTCGTGGTGACAGAAGTCATCTGGATAAAAAGAATGAAAAATAAACGGAGACAAAATGCTAATTCCAAATTTCAATTCGCTTCTTTTCAATTCAGAAGATTCATGTGTTCAGAGGTAAAACAAACTTACCACACCTTCCATTAAATCGGTTCGATCACTGTATTTTATAGCAGTGACGTCAATCAATACACCTTCGCTGACAGAAAGAAAGGCTTCGTGAGTAGATGTCATTACTCTCTTCACTTTCGCTTTGAACAAAACCTCTGAAAGCAAAACATGTTCCAAAGTACTCAATGACACTGTAATTCTAGTAGGGAAGAGAGGAGTTGGGTGTACTCAGACCCCTCCTCCAAGTGAGTTTTTCCTTAGTCAAAGCATGATTTATTATCCACCTACAGCTACAATGTACAGTCCCCTCCCATTATGACGACTCCGGATAAGGCGCGTCGCATACAACGCTACTCTTGTTATAGCGCAGTTTTGGGAAGAACTCTGGGTTCAAAATGACTCCAGTTTTAACGCGACCAAGGCTCAGTTCTGGTCCCACACAAAAAATGAAGACGAGGAAGATGCTGACTGCATTTATGATCAGACGTATCCTCCAATTGCCTCGTGCATAGACATGATAAGAACCGCGTGGCAATGTATTAGATGCACATAGACGTTTTTAATGCGTGCGCGGCCCACAAAAGTGTTTTATAGTCAGCAATACGTCGAGCACAGTATAAGACTAACGGTAGTCGTTACAAGCTGCCGTAAATTGAAGGGTTTCCTCTATCAGAAACGGCAGACGGTGTGGATTAAAGCTCAGATTATTCAAAACAACAATATCCTACACGTAGGCCTGAAGCAGCTGGAATAGAGATTATATGCTGGTACATGATGTTTTGTTGCGATCAGAGCTCTCGCGCCATGCAAGACTTGTACCTGCACCCTCTGCTTTACGGGCAGGCCTACAGTAACGGCGCTGTTTGATCACACGGAACATCCCGATATCGTGGAGTGCTGAGAGGTCGTTGCAGCTAGAATATGGCGAACGTGGCGCGCGATTGAACAGCGCTGATAGCGTAATGGGCTAAGATCCTGCATGGAAACAAGACAGTGCGGGTCCATGTCCTGCCTGGAGGACGAGTTTTGATGGCGGCAAAAGATATTGTGACATCAGATTTCATAGCTTTGTTGTTGATCACGTCTAACTTACCTCTAGTACCTGTTATTCCTCACACATATCTGTCATACTTATACATACAGCAGAGAATACCTCCGAGTACAGGACTTCATTAAAAATCCTAAGATGTCCTTTGCCTTTACACTTTCCTCATGGTCACATATTTCACTACTATAGCCATATTTAGCAATTGTATGAGATTCTAAATAAATCTACGCGTAAAAGAGTCTAAAAAGGTCAGCTCCGGTCAAGACGCGACTCCCGTAATAACGAGGATTTTCTCCTGTCCCTTCAAACGCGTTATAACGAGATATAACGAGAAAAGACTGTATATACATCAGTGCTTATCATTCCACGAATGAAAATTTCGGCGCCCCATTTCTACAGCTTCACCGGTCCCACTCAAAGTTCTACTTATTCAACGTAGAACAACACATCAGAAGAAAACTGAAACCTTCAGTTTCGACAGCTGAGACCTCTAACTTTAACAAAGGATTGTGACTATTTAAAGATCAATGTACGCTGACAGAAGCCCGTACACCGGATTACCACGTGATGTTTAAAAGGAATAATGTTCAATTCGTTCGCATTATCACCAACGCCCAAAGTTAAAAACGAAATTAAGAAATCGCTTACGGTCGCATTTCTCGTTTCCACATAACTTAGACTTTTTCGTTGTTACGGGATGTTTCGCAGCGTGCCCCAGGAGACACAAGAGCTAAATTATAGAAATCTTTTAATCACGCACACATAAACTGAAATTGAACTCTTGTACCTGAACAAGTAAAACTGCCTTCATTATCACGGTGATATTTCTAAACCACTAACAGTATCACACAAACATAATCTGAAAGAAAGTCGTTAATAGGGACCTAAACAGCTAGCAGCGGCAATCGAACGGAATGATGATGAGTTTAGCAAAGTAAATACTAGCCAAAACATAAGTCGTTAGCGCAAAGCGCTTTAGGATGTAACAAAAAAATGGCGCTCGACTTTCAACTGCAGCGTACCCCTTCTCACCAAGATGCATAACTCAATGTGAATAACCAGTTCGTGTTTTTGCACCTTCACAACTTCAAGGGTTGAAAAAAAAGCCGCGCAAACACTAAGGGAGGAGGGGGGGGGGTTACTTGAGGTGCCAATCACGCATATGATGCCCGCTTTCAAAATTTCGCCCTAGTAGAGCCAATTCTTCGTAGCATTGTATTAGTTATACTTCATTCTCTATATTAATTATGTTACTGGTCGTCATTCGACAGCTCTATGACTTGTCTGTAAGCCTGTTAGTCATCCCCTGTAGTCAGCTGCGAAGGGTTCTTGTAATGTTTAAAAACAGCGTCGCAGAAGGGACCAGGTGGCCCAGCTGCGATTCCGCCTCATATCACAGCATAAATAGGGGTCGCAGAATGCCTTTGCATGATTCATAGTTGTCTCTCATCCTTTCAATTCTTCTAAATCCCGTCTTAGCATTTCCACGTACATCGCCATGTGTATTGACTCTATGTAGGGTTTAATTACCAGTTTGAGGATGTGTAATAGCCACGAGCGGATAGCAGGTCGTTCGTTGGTGGCATGACAAGGCCCGCGTGACACTAGGATTAAACCGAACTGCCCCACTACCTAAGGGGTCATTTAGTGTGCGCGCGACGCGCGACGCGATGACATGTGTAGTGGCTGAATTGATCAATCGCATTGCTCGATCAATTTGGCCACTACAAATGCATCGCGTCGCGCGTCGCGTGCATGCTAAACGACCCTTAGTATGTATGTGATCAGACTTATTTCCCACCCTTCTATTGTAAGATGCAAAGCAGAACAAAAAAGGCAATCTAGGCTTATCTTCGGTGTGAAATTGCATTGAAAGGTCATTGCAATTGGTCAGTGGGTGATCTCTGTCAAATAGATCACATTCAATTTTACAGTCGTCGCCAAAGAGACCGTGTAAAGGCAGGTGGGACTGGCTGGATCAGATTGGTCTTTGATTTTCCAGGCTCTGACGAAGGCGAAAAGGCGAAACGTTAGCCGTATAAAGCATTAACGTCTTGGATTTGACTACTATCAAACCACCACAAGGAGTTTAACTTACTATGCAAAGACTCACAGACAGTCGAACCTGTTCAGTAAAAAGGCAGCCATCTAGAAATTGAATGGCAAATTCATGGTCGGCAGGTTAAATATAACAACTCCCATAGGCGAGGTATAGGTGAGATCAGTGATCTTGTTCCCGCTACCCTTGCTCATCAGTACTCACCGTAATCTACTGCACCGTACTCCACCGTAATGCAAAAACAGATAGCACATTCATGATCAAAGCCTCGAATAATCTCAGGGGCAACATTTGGGCGAAATCTTTGACCATGGCCCGAAAGAGTCACTCACCAGTACCGACCGTAACCTATCGTAGTTGGTCGAAAGCATCCCACATAACCCACCTCGGGAATGCTTGGTCGAGCATCTTCTTTACCTCTCTCTCCTCGACCACCTCTGAAGTGAACATACAACTATGCCGATGAACTTTTTTCTTACAAAGGGGACATAATGTAATCACTAAGATCCTCATCGAAAACCGACGTTTCTGACTTCAAAAAAAAAAAAAAATTACTGTGGTCGTTACCCTTAACACATCACAGTGTGCAGTACAACTTATATTATAGGACCTGTTATTACAAGTTTTGGGGCACGAGTGGGAGAAGAGTTTAACAGTTTTTAAGGAGGGTGATAGTGACAGAATAAAAAGCTGAAGGTCACAACGTCGACTTCGGCAATCTTCTGAAGGCATGAAGCAAAATAGAATTCTGTTAATCGCCGTCGCACGCTAGGGAAAAGCCCGAAAGAAGTAACTGTTAGAAAGGCAAATGCAATCCCAATGAGCGGGGTCTACCTCTAATGGGACTTGTGTTCTACCCCTCGTCCTTTTGGCGTGTCCACCCTCCCCAACCCCTGGGTTTCCGCGAGAGTCTAGTGGCTGCCACACGTACATTATGTTGCAGGTCTTTCCATTTCAACTATTATATAAATGTACGTATAAGGTGGACCTCCCCTTGTTGTTATTGCACCGAAAGGCATGCAAAAAATACGTCTTTCAATTTTCTGAAGCTAGCGATAATCTGTTAGAACCTGACCAAACAGAACAATCTTGATTAATGAGTATTTGGAAATGTTGTTAAATAATAACAATTCCGAAACCCATTCAAATGTCCGTATAAAAAAAAACGAAAGTGGAAAGAGCTTCAATTAAAAAAAACGAGAAAAAATTAAGTGAAAGTTAACTACACATGGTAGGGACACCCTCCAGCTCTTTCATAAACGGCAGCTTTGTCCTATTCGCAACAAAGTTAGATCTCCTCCTACAGTTCGAATTCAACTTCTTGAGAGTGAAAGGCCAGTCTGAAAGTCTGACATCATATAATCCTTCTCGGGATCCGCCTCGCATTTTACTTCTACGGGAAGTCGTGGAAGTATTTTGAATGCGTATTTGGCCTACACAATGACTTGCGGTGACCAGCTGATGAGCAAGTCGGTGATTTATCCTTCCCAGACAAGTGGGGTAATAATTCATGGACTCCGAGAAAATGGAAGGCTTGGCCGCTCTAATCAAGAAACCCGAATCAAGAACCTGGAATCGGGTGGACGCAACAGCCGATGCTTCTCGGACTGCGCTACCACGAGCTTCTCAATCTAAATGTGGTGTACTACTATTTTTTTGGGACAACAGTTGCCAGAGTAGCTTCACTCTCCTATGCTGCTCCAGCCCAATCTTGAGATTGTCGGAGTCCCCTGACGTTAATACGGGTCCACTGGGCTCTTGAGCAGATTCAGGATAAAGGGTGGTGAGGCGAAACACTACTAGATCTACATTCCCTCCAAATTACGATTGCGACCTAAACGTTAACAGCAAATCCGATTTCTCTTGCAGTGGTGCCAGCCCATATTAAAAACATACCCGTTACTTTTCCATACCTCTTTCTCATAGGTCTCATAGGTTTATTATTCTGGAGCAATCTAGTGGGGTGGGCCGAAGATCACTGCCATGTTGTCCTGTCGTATGTTATATGAAATGTCCAACCTCTGGAGAGAGTGCATCCCTTAACTCGTATTGGGCCCTATTTTCAATGAAATAAACCAAAACAGCAACAAAACAGCAGTAGCGAAACTACAGCAGCAACCAGCACGACGAGCCAGTAACCACCAAAAGAATAAGATTTGGTCGTTTCGACGAGGAAGTTTCCGAACACGGCGTACTATCTACACAATATCAGGCCCTCCCTCCCGACTAGGATAGAGCCCATAACTATTCCACATATTTCCATGCTGCGCATCTCATAAAACTGCAAAAAGCAACATACAACACAGGTTCACATACCTGTTATACAGTGAAGGCCTCAAATTCATTCAATCCTATTAATTCCATCTAAAAACGTCAAAATTCAAAGGAAAGAAGAACCTGGAATCGCTTAGTTGGGTGAAAGTGACACTATACGGGTTTTCACTCCCGTTCTGAAAGCTGAAACGTCAGGTTAAAATCTGGGAGCTGTTCCGTACGATTTACAAGAACATTCAGATCAAGCCATACAAATGACGTAATAAATGCACAAAAAAAAACAGAATCATAGGGAGCGCTCTTAATTAACGAAAGCATCATGTCCTAGAATAGTTAGCCCTTATGTGAAAAAAAGGAGAATTCACCGTCATAGAGGTGCACCCCCATATCCGTATTGCGCCCGTAAAGTTGATAAATAAGGCGCAGAACTACGTACACAATTTTCTCCTAGCGCCAAAATGTTGCTATGGCTAACTATACAAGTCCTTTAACTCACATTTAATTAAAAATAAGAACTTATTCAAGGAATTGATGCAATGAACACGTGTACTAAGAGTGAAAGTGAAAAGTGTGACCTAGAAACAAGTGGTCAAGCTGGCGCAAATCCCCTACTGTACTCGTCCTTTAAATCGTAACCGTCCACGTTTTATTCGAGATTCTCAGCAACTTTTGCGAAACACAGATGAGCGTTGGACGCACGCTGGCTGCAGTAGGGGCTTTTATAAATGCTTAGGAAATATTAAACTCTAGTAAGAAACGACGGAGGGTATAGGGCGCACGGAGAGCGAAGGCATCGGTTCCCCTGTGTGTCTTCCCGATAAATTGAGTGTGCAGACGCGGGAGTACCTTCGTCGGATTACCGCCGAGCGTGACGCGCTCGTCGCCTGTGTCTCTAGTGGGGAGAGAGCCACGTCAGCATATGCGAGTTTCTGAAGCCTTGGCGTTGGGACGATGATGCTAGAATGTTCAGGTTTTGGGCCCGCCAGGTGCTAGAACTGGGGGTTTTCTAAAGAATATGGGGTATGACTACCTATATCTGTGTCAGTACACTAGCACTGCGCGCATTAAGTGCGCCTAGTATAGGCTCAGGAATAGGAAATAGTGCCCAATTTCTTTCAGAAAGCTCCCAGCCGCGGTCCTTCATGGACCCGAAACCCGAACGTTCTAACATCTACATCAGAACGGGTTTCGGCCGTGTACCGTAGACTTTCGTGCTAACCCTTCATACTAAATCGGTCTGATACTAAACTATATCCTCTCCAGATGAATGGAGGCACACCCATGAGATAACAGAACTCCGCTACATAGACTGCTGCAAACGGGATCAAGAACTCCGTCAAACAAGCACCATGTGCAAATCTCTTCGTCGGAGGGCGCAGACGCTGCTGCAGTACGGCTGCGCCAGCCGGGTGTGTCGGAAGCGCTTTGTTGTCCTGCGCCCTCGTTGGAGACACCCACACGCACGCACGCGGAGCGAGAACATGCTGTGGAGCGCGTTTCGTTACGCGACTTGGGATCTGGGAATGAAACAAATTCCTATTATGTATGTAAATCCCCCGTTGGTCTAGCTTGTACTACAAGTCTCTGCTCTGCTGGCGATCTTACGTGGGTTTATTGTAGTACTTGGTTTCCTTCTATTCTGTTCTGTCTTGTATAGGGCTTAGGCCCATGTATGTGTTCCACCATAAGGCCTACGTTATACTTCACCGACGCTGTTGTCGGCGAAGTATGACGTAGGCCTTAGTGGTGAAACAGGATATAGTGAGTTACTACGTATGATAACTACTTGTTAATACCTGAGTTATTCGTTTAGGCGTTCACTGCCTAATCGCTTGTCTTGTTCTAATTCAATAAACCATGTGTGTGTGTGTGGGGGGGGGGGGGGAGGGGGGTTAGTTGTTGAGTCGACATGTAGTGCGATTTGATGTCATTTGTGTGGGCTTCTTGGCTTCTTGCGTTTCTGGTCAGTGAATGAGGACGTGGTTCCCTTGATCGAGTATAATCAACAACTGAAACCACTTCTTATTATTATAACCAGTCGTACGTCGGCCTAGCGGCCGCCTACGACTGGTTGGGGGCTTCGCCCCCAAACCCCGACAATAGGACGCCATGGCCGCTACGGGTTTCCTATTCTTCCCTAGGCCTTCTGACTTTTATGTTAATCGAGATGGATTGATTGATCCGGCGTCAGATTCATGTTCAGCGATCTCGATTACCCCAGGGCCGAAGTTTCGCGCCACTTGAGCGCCATCCTCAAAAAATCGATAATATCGATCGATATCGATTGGTCGACTTCAGATTCGTGTTCAGCGATCTCGATTACCCCCAGGGCCGAAGTTTCGCGCCACTTGAGCGCCATCCTCAAAAATCGATAATATCGTTCGATATCGATTGGTCGACTTCAGATCCGTGTTCAGCGACCTCGATTACCCCAGGGCCGAAGTTTCGCGCCACTTGAGCGCCATCCTCAAAAAATCGATAATATCGATCGATATCGATTGGTCGACTTCAGATTCGTGTTCAGCGACCTCGATTACCCCCAGAGCCGAAGTTTCGCGCCACTTGAGCACCATCCTCAAAAAATCGATAATATCGATCGATATCGATTGGTCGACTTCAGATTCGTGTTCAGCAACCTCGATTACCCCCAGGGCCGAAGTTTCGCGCCATTTGAGCGCCATCCTCAAAAAATCGATAATATCGATCGATATCGATTGGTCGACTTCAGATTCTTGTTCAGCGATCTCAATTACCCCCAAGGCCGAAGTTTCGTGCCGCCGACGTGTTCGACACGTCTACGGCTCGCCATGCACGGTTACCTACGTGTTCGGCACGTCTACGGCTCGCCATGCACGGTTGCCGACGTGTTCGGCACGTCTACGGCTCGCCATGCACAGTCGCCGACGTGTTCGGCACGTCTACGGCTCGCCATGCACGGTTGCCGACGTGTTCGGCACGTCTACGGCTCGCCATGCACGGTCGCCGACGTGTTCGGCACGTCTACGGCTCGCCATGCACGGTTGCCGACGTGTTCGGCACGTCTGCGGCTCGCCATGCACGGTCGCCGACGTGTTCGGCACGTCTGCGGCTCGCCATGCACGGTCGCCGACGTGGTCGGCTGCCGCGCCCCAACTCAGGTGTGACGGACGGACAGACACACGCACACACGCACGCACACACGCACACACGCACGCACACACACACGCTTGCTGCTTTATATATAGTAGGATGATTGAAATAGGTCAGCTCTCTGCTTTCGCGGGATTCAGTCGGTGACGGCTGTCGTGCAGCGGCTGTCTGTGAAATGCGTTACGCTGCCGGCCCACCCAATTTTCGACGACTTAGCCAATGCAACAGCGTCTCTGGTCCTCGAACGTTGACGAAGATCGGAGCTCCGGAGACCTTCTTGTACTTCTTGAATCATGTCACTCCTAGCATCATCCTTTCGATCCCACGCTGCGCGACGCTGATCGCGTCTTCACCCTCCTTTCGCATAGCCCTGAGGCGTATGTTAGGACAGGAAGAGCAATGGGGTCGAGTTGGTGGGCACGGAGCCGGGTGTTCTTCGTCTTCTTCACGACTTCTTCGGCGCTCTTGAAAGCTCCCCAAGCCGCTCTTTTCCTCATGCCCAACTCCGGCACTAGGTCGTTGGCTATGTTTTCATCGCGACCTAGATACATGTAGCTAGCTGGAGCATTTGGAGATGTTCGTTCCGTCGAGCGAGAATGAGGCATCAGAAACTTCTCCGTTCCTCATGAACATCGTCTTCGTAAGATTCAGCTGAACCATAACGTCCCCGTATACACGATCGAAGTCGGCGAATTCATTCCGCTTGGCTGATGCTAGGAATTATGACCATGATGTCATCATGGAAACGAAGGTGGTGCAATTGCCGGCCGCCAATCTCCACTTCCATGTCTTCTCGTGATAGGTCACACGTGAAGTCTTTGAGGGTGGCGTTGAAGAGCTTCGGGGATATGTTATCCCTTTGCCGGAGTCCTCTCTTGACACTGACGACGACATCGTTGTAGAATGATGAGATCATGGTAGTGAGTTCGCTCTACATCTCCGGGCATGTTCTTATGTACTGACTATCACTAGGTACGCCTTGGATGATCAGGGCTTGGAAGACAGCTTCAGTGTCGACAGAGTCGAAAGGTTCTTCCAGTCGAGGAAGGCAATGTATAGCTGCAGTTTGTGCTCACGGAATACATAATCGAGATGTGAACGTCGCCATTTGTGGTGAATCATCTCCGAGACCCGTAGTATTCGCATGGGTGTTCACCGTCTAGCGTTCTTCATGGTGACTCTGATGAGAAGCTAGCACCCTACGGACAGCAAAAGGACTGATCGGTAGTTGCTAATGTTGCGGACGTCCATCCCCGTATAGTAAGACAGCCTTGGTGGTCTTCAACCGATCCGAAACCTTGTGTTCCGGACAGATACAATTTCTATGCAATTAGCCCCTTTCTGGTGGACGCTTTACATGGACATTTAAAAATAAAATCTCTTTCACGCAATTCAACATATGACCGTGACACTTGAAGGATTTTTATTTTATAATAGAAAACTGAAGTCCTGATCACGTTCCTGATTACCTCTCTGCTCGGCAAAAGCTGTAGAAAGTTTTGTTGGAAGTACTTCTTTGTTAATTAGTTTATCTCCTATGTTTGAATAGTATTTCCATCATTCAGTCTGTAGTTTCTATTTTTGTTTGTTTTTAACTTTTTTGTCTTTGAGGCATCATATTCACCACAGCTGCTCGTTTCTACTATATTTATAACATATCTGGTTTTAGCTCTGATGTTTCTTCTTCTGTGCCATCGAGGTTGGTAGTTGACGTCATCTTCAGAGGCTTAAAAATGGCTTGAAGTTTTTGATTTGTTGGTTTCCCGACCAAACGCTCCCCGCGCTGCCATTTTTACCTAAAGTCAAGAACGGCGCGAAACTCAACAAGTGCTGAAGATGAATTCACACCGCCTTCCACCAGTGAGTGTACAGGGTGCGGCAAAATTACCCGCGCACCTAAACATTGTAAATTTTTAAAAAATTTTTTAGAAGTTCCCTCCCTTCATTCGCCTAGTATATGTTGACTGAACATCGTGGAAGTCATACATACTTGAGTATAAAATGGTTAGACGTTCCAACCTACGAAGTGCTATTATCGAAATTCAGAAGGCCGGCAAACAAACGAGAGATATTGTGAGGATCCTTTCCATGCCCCGAAGAACGGTTCAGGATGCAGTAAAACGCTACAAAGAATTTGAAACCGAAAAGGATAGAAAAGGAATAGGGCTGTCCTACGACAGCTACGAACCGGAAAATGTGACTCGTGAGAGAAAAAATCCGAAGAAACGCCAGGAGATCGATGCGCCAGATGGCAAAAGACGTAGGAGTAAGCGAAAAGCCAACAAGAAGCATAGTCAGGGAAAGCTTAAGAAGTTCCCTTATCGTCTGCAAAAATTCCAACTCCTGACGGACAGTATGAAGAAGAGGAGATTGGAAAGATGCAAAAGGTTGCTGCAACGGTTCACGGTGGCACGCGCACGAGACTTCGTCTTTAGCGATGAAAAGATTTTCACGTTAAATCCGGTCTTCAACTCCCAAAATGAGAGGATTATTGGGGACTCGCTTGCTGATGCTACCGCCAAAGGACGAATTCAGAAAAGTGCGAAAAAGCCTCAATACACTACGGTTTGGGGAGGAGTCATATCTTCAGGAAAATCTCCACTTGTTTTCGTCGAAGCTGACGTGAAAATCAACGCAGCAAATTACAAGGATATCTTGGAAAATATTCTCAAGCCGTTCAAAGTAGCTACGTCCAGAAATTCGATTTACATGGACATATGAAGATCAGAGGCACTGGATACTTGGATAAAGGATTCAGCGATGCTTACAACCTCAGTAACAGCCAATTGACTGATGGAAAAGTGACCTCAATCATTTAGATCCTCTTGTTTTGTAATTCGGATCGTTACATGAACGCAGTAGTTTGGTTCCAATGGTATAATACTTCTTTCACCATCATTTCTAATTCCAAGTAGAGAAATATCAAGAAACGCTCGTGAGCTTAGGGATTCATCATGTCTTTCTCATAGATGATATGTCGCCGTGCTCTTTTCGAGGCAGATTCCCACTTCGGAGAAGCCTACTGGTGCTTTCAACAAGATCTCCGGCACACAATGCGAAGGTGGTCCAGGCATGGTGCGCCGAGCAGCTGCCTAACTTCATCACACACGACGAATGGCCGTCCAGTTCTCCGGACCTTGAGCGGTGGATTATTCTGTGTGGACCATCTTAGAGAAAAAGCCTGCTCTACCAGGCACCCAAATATGGACTCTTCTAAAGAAGCGCTTTTGAAATCCTGGGACGAAATTGATGAACCGTACCTGCGGGCCACATGCGAAGCCTTTGTCGAAAGTCTGAAACACTGCGTGGCGGCTGAAGGCGATAATTTCGAAAACTGTTAGCATGCTTTGAATTGTCATGTTTGTAGAAGATAATTTTGATAGAACTGATCTGCGTAGTTTGATTTCAAAATGCCATTGAGTTTGCACGGGTAATTTTGCCGCACCCTGTAGCAGCCGCTACAGCTCGTTAGCAGACCAGTAGCGAATGAGTCTCACTAGTACTCATCTCACTCCTGTTCGTTGGGCTCGCACAGCACAGAGGAAACCGTTGGTGATAGACAGCCACTCATTTCTGTTGTTCATACTAGGATTTCTGGTAGAAATCCAAAGCGCCTCGAACGCGTTGCGCGAGGAAATCTCGGCTTCGAACGCCAAAGTCTTGCATTCGATATCAAAGTCATTACCGTTGTGAACCTCAACTCTGTGCTTCCCGAGTGATGGTAAAAGGTTAACTCGTCGTTTCCCAGCCAGGTGTTCTTTGATACGTATTCCCAGCGGTCTACTGATCACCCCAATATATGTGTTACCGCACTCACCACACCAAATCTGATAAATTACTCAATTTTTTGAGCAGTCATCAGTTCAAGTGTGTGGGCAAATAACACAATTGTCTGATATGCACTGCCTATCGCAATGTCTACTGCGCACAAGTTGCATTTTGATGTTATTGAGGGAATATTGACTAGAATAACATCATCGCTCTCCCTTCCTATATATGTAGGTCAG